>MU226462.1:475508-500531 GCA_018584345.1 Thuja plicata
AAGTAAGATCCTCTTCCTTGGTTATTAGTTCTTCCTCTTGAACTACTATTTGAACCTCTTCCATGGTTGTAACCACCTCTTGTGTTACTAGATTCTCCTTGATTCTCAGTGAGTTTGGACTCACTCTTATTTCTTCCTCCATATCCTCCTCTATGACCTCTATTGTCTCTTCCTCTTCCTCTGCTATTTGAATATTGCTTCTTCTTGAATTTTTCTGCCACCTTGATGGCTAGCTAGTAACATTGGTGTATAGTCTTGGGGTTTAAGAGACTAATTTCCTCTTGGATACTCCACTTGAATCCATTTAGGTACCTAGCCACTTTAAGGCTTTCTTCTTCCATCACATACGACCTTAAGCATAGTTTGTGGAATTCTTCGGTGTAGGAGCTGACTTCTAAATCTTTTTGTCTCAGATTCTGTCTCTTTTTGTGCAACTACATTTCATAATCATCAGGAAGATAAGTTTCCTTCATCTTGGCCACCATACCTTTCCAACTGGTTATGGGGTTCTTTCCTTCTTTTGCCCTCTCATCTTGGACAAACTTCCACCAAGTGAGAGAAATTCCTCTCAACCTTGTCTTGGCTATTGTTACATTTTGAGCTCCGATCACATTATCATAGTCAAAGTGAGTTTCAAGACCTTCTATCCATTCCATGATTAACTCTGGTTCCATCTTGCCCCTAAATAGAGGCACACCATCTAAGAAATTACCACTCATTGCCTTTAATTATTTCAAGAATGGCTCTTCTTGAAGCACAGGGTCTAGCTCTGGAATGATGTCTTCCTCTACCACTACTTTACCCTTTCCATCAGCTTCTCTCATTTGTTCACTGAGTGCTGCAGTCCTAAGCTGCACTTCTTCCAACTTAGTTGCCATTTCAGCTAACTGTTCTTTCAGGAGTCTATTCTCCTCCTTTTTCTCTTCCACACCTTTTGCAAGTTCCGCATTGGTCACCATCTTTGATGAGTTGATAGACGTTTCTGCAGATAACATCCAAATAACACACGGCCAAATATTTTAGGGCTCTGATACCCATCTGATGTGGACAGGAGTCTTGTTGCTGCTATAGAACCAGCTTGGCTTTGTTCTGAGATCTTTCTCCTAGATCTCTTAGGGTGTTCACAACCCTAAACTAAGGTAAGTCACTCTCAACTTTACCTCTTCTCCAAGACTCAGTCCCCATCGAAATGCTTTTCATCTCCTCCTTACTGAACCTACACAAATAGATTCATTCCACCAATGTTTTCAGAACATTGTTCTCATTCTCTTACCTAGCCATACTATTTCCAAGTTCGCCTAGGGTAAGATCTCTAGATTCACACCTATTGCTACTCCTACCAAAAACAAAAAGGAAACTATGTACAAGGGCTCCTCTCGAGTTCCATCTCAACACATGATTCTCACCATGGATTCGGGAATCTCAAGGGGCCATTTCTATTTACAACCCAAAATGGGTGAAGAACTAACAACTTACAAAATAGAAAATAAAGTAACTAATCTACTTGCATGCAAAAGGAACCACAAAGAAACTTGATATCCACTAAACACATAGTCTGCAACTTCTCATTACTGGAAACAAAACAAAACAATACTATAATCTACAAATCTCCATGTACCTTCTCTTCTTCTTCAATCTCTACCCTCTAGAGCTCCAAAATGAATCCTTTTTTTGGATGTTATTAGTAACTATCCTCTCATAGAAAACAACCCTAACAGTCCACTCCTTCGCAAGAATCTCTTCAGTAACCGTTACACTAACCATACTGTCAATAAAAGACAAGATTCACTTTCCATGGGCCGTTACAACTGAATATTGCCGAGCAACAGGAATGCAAGCCAAGCTGCAGTGTTAACTCGGCTACAGTGTTAACTCGGCTTCAGTGTTAACCCAGCACCAGTGTAGGCCGAGTTGCTAGGCACCAGTGTATGCCGAGTGCTAGTGATACCAAGCAGCTTATCTAAAGTTCCCGATGCCTTGGTTGGATTTCTAGAGGCTTCCAAACTACCTCACACACACACACAACTAAAAGAAACCAACCAAGCAACCTATCTATACATGGATTGACCTAGTCATATCCATTTTAGGGAAATAAAACAAATGACCTTCTAAGGTCCACACACACTCTCCTGACTTGGCTAGAGTCAGTACATGCCAGAAATAAGGAGAAAGGGTTTTGAGTTAGGTGTGCTCTTACACCACACAGAGAGAGAGAGAGAGAGAGAGAGAGAGAGAGAGAGAGAGAGAGAGAGAGAGAGAGTTTCATTATTAACCACACATGGAAAGAACTGCAAACAATAGAATTGAATAGAATAGCAAGTTGTATTATGCTAGTCCAATACATCAAAACAGACCAATTCTTAAAGGAAAGAACTTTCAATAATGGATCCAACAACAAAATGATCATTCCTTGGAGAAGGTAAGCTTCCTTAGGGATTAAAGAAGGATGGTCGGTCAAAGGACCAAATTTGCATAGTCAGTCTAAGGACCAAATGAATAGTGGGGATTAGTTTAAGAATCCATTGAGAAAATAGCTGTGTGTGTGTAAGCTATTGCAAATGCCTTAGTGAGATAAATTGCTTTAATGGAGTCTACATGCATCCATTAGAAATGTTTGCACGGTGAAATGCCCCTAAGAAGGAAAAATCAAAGATGCATTATATTTGTTTCCACGGTGAAATGCCCCTAAGAAGGAAAAATCAATGGAAATGAGCACATGGCAAAAGATTCATTTGCTCATGATAAAGTTTAACCGTACACTTTTTATGTGCCATAATCAAGATTCATCATTAGAAATCATATTTGGAAACTCAGCTTTTCAATATACAAATGTATTAAAATATAATATATTTTGTATCGTTTTTTTTTACAATCTTATATCTATCATTTTTATCATGGAAATACTTTCATTGTTTTGGAAACAAAGAGAATATCCATTTTCAATTATTTTTCTTATGTTCTGTAAATCATAAATTAAATAAAACAAAGTATTATTCTCATGTTGTCTTATTTCGACTGCAATGGTGGCT
Organism: Thuja plicata; assembly: GCA_018584345.1. Lineage (NCBI taxonomy): Eukaryota > Viridiplantae > Streptophyta > Pinopsida > Cupressales > Cupressaceae > Thuja > Thuja plicata. The sequence goes on from MU226462.1 coordinate 478,538, forward strand.
TTGCCCATAACCTCAACTTCCTCAGCAGCTCTAACGCATGCTATACATTTTCAGAGTTTTTGTTTATATCAGAACTATTTCTTTCCACAAAATAGTACTGTTAAACTACACTACTGCTAGACAAATCAGGTTTCCATCTCTGATACCAAATGTGGGTATAGAGTACAAAATAGGGAATAAGAGAGCAACACAAAACTTGATTATAAACAGAGCAACGTGAAAGTGGAGACCGACATAAGGTTTCATAAAGTAGCGATCGTTTACATACATATTTAAAAACATAATTGCTGTGTATTAATATAAAATTTGTAACCTAATACAAAATATCATTCGGCAAGTCCAACAGTCTGGACATTTACAGTGGTTCCATATATCCTTATTTATTTAAGGGGCAAAAAGAATAGCTACAAAATATCACTAAAGTATTATTGTCCACAGAGCACATAAAACCCATAAAGAATAAAATTCTAATAGATGAAACCTCAAATAGGAGAAAGTTGCTGAAAGACTACAATGCACACCACAATACACTCAGGTCCATGCTAGAATATGCAAGAAAGATGTTCAACAAATACTGATCGCTACCATTGCTACTGCTAAAGCACTGATGATGGTGGATGGCACGAAAAGGGCTCCTGCCCTAGATGTCGGCTTTTCGCTGGCTGTGGGTGAAATACCTTCCACAGAAGTTGTGGGAGGAAGTAAAGATGGTGAGTTAGATGAGGGAGACATTGCATTTGGAGTTGCAGGGGAGGAGGTAGGAGAAGTTTCTGTTGGTGGTGCAATGGAACCTGCAAGTTCAGCCATTAAATTATGTTAAATACGCTTTACTCATTAAATTTATAATCATATCAGTTAAAAAAGAAAAGATAATAACACAACTTTCTCTCTATATAAAATTACTTTCTAACTTCGCATGAACATGAGATCTAAGCCAAGCCAGAAATAAAATTACTCTCTAACTTCACATGAATATGAGATCTAAGCCAAGCCGGGAAAGGAAAAGTGTAGACATACCTGTAGATGGAGAAGCAGCTGGAGCTCCTGCAGCTGTTCACAATGACAAACAACAAGTAGTATATCAATAACTGGTTGTTCTTTAAAATTGAAAGGAAAAATAATTATTTCTTATTGCTGTTTCTAGATCAAATTGTGCACATGGTTTTTATCATAATTTTTGAAAATATTAGAACTTTATGGATCACAGTATGTGATCCAAAATGTCCATGTATATATTTTGGAGCTCTCTAAATTAAATCAAAGAATGTGTTTCAAAATGTATGTATTTTTGCACCAACATTTTGTCACACTATGATCCATCTTAAGATGTTCAAAACTTCAAAGAGTGTTTCTGTATCAACATTGTGGATCACATTCTGTGATTCATATTGATCTAAAATATAGTTGGCAAAAGACTAATTGAGTTCTTCAACATTCTGATAATGAAATAAAGAGTGTGATCTGAAACATTGATGCAAAACATATACACAATAGAATTCAAAACCAACAAATAAAAAATATTATGCATTATAGATAGAGAACAATTACTAAAAACACCTTAAAACCTATTTACCATTGCATTGACTGGCAGGTGGAGTGGTGATTTTGCAAGCGCCTGGTAGAGCCAGAGCCCTTGTTTGGTTAATGGGAATGCCCAGTGGATTGCTGGTGTTGACCAGCTGGCACAGGCACATTGCACTGCTTTGCACTACAGAAGATAAAGCAGTGCAGCAGCCCTGTGATGGAGTTGGGTTGGACATATTACTTGTGATATATCCCATACAGGGAGTCAATGTTGCCAGAGAAGTTGCACACCCTGAAGATTGAGCAGCTACACTACTATACTCTGCAACTCCTGCTATTAATACCATTACAGTAAATGCTACTGAAACCAATCGTTGAGAGCATTCCATTATACCTGCCATAGGGAATAAACTTGAAAAGTAAAGAAATACTAGCGATTGGTTTTGAAAGTTCTGAAATTAAGAATGAAATACTGATTTTGTGAGAGCCTTATTGGAAGATCAGTAATTTATAAAGTGAGAGTGAAGAGATTGCGTAAATGGAATTCAAAGCTGTTCGTGCACGGAAGAGAAAGCTGGCAATCACAGAAGGTTTTGGTTAACCAAACATGATTCTCTATACTAGTTTTTAAATAATTGAAGTACAATCAGCAGAAAATTCGTTGTAGATGGTCTACCTACACAAATACTTATTCTTTTTTAATCCCTCTTTTCTAATAAATCCTTAAAAAAATGCCTTCTATATGAAGAATCTATCTCCCACAAGCGTAACGGACAAGGCAAACGGTACAAGGCATTACGTTATTGGATCATCAGCTGACTTTTCATGTAGTTTCTCGAGTTTCCGGGTAAATAGTCGGCCACAAGGTCTGAAATGCAGCCCATATCTTCTGCTGCACAGTTTTGCTGACCGTTACAGTTGGTCAAGAGTTGGTTGCCTACCTTGAATCTTCTGCTGACCGTTACAGTCGGTCAAGAGTTGGTTGCCTACCTTGAATCCAGGGTGTTCGTTGCAACATGTTGACGGCTGTCCCACATTGTCTTTGTCTCGTCTTAAACTTTTAGTATGTGTAATGGTGATAAGCGTACACTTATTCGTGTATCCTTTTGGGCCCATATAGACTACATTGCCGTTAAATTTTTATTTTTATTTTAAATCCAATTTACAAAAGTTAAATACATCTTCTAAGCATTCTAATATTTTTAAAAATTAAATGTCAAAGTCAACATTGTTATCCTTTTGTTATTAATGGTTAGGAATCGGTTTAACATATATTTTTATGAATTTAAAAGCTATTTTTATTTTATTTTTAATGACATTCCTTAAAGAAACCTTATAGAAGACACTAACATCATTATAGAAACATCGACATAGAGTATCCTAATTGTATTATTAGTTTGCGCTATTATTCTAAGTATATTGTATATGCTTGTTGTCTTTGATTCTTCTTAATTGTGATTAAATCAACTCATTAAGGGGTTTGATAAAAGAAGAATTGATTCTTGTCTAACAAGCTCTTGAACAATAACCCTAGACACTACTCCTATTCGAACTTAGAATCAACACACTAAGGTTAAGCATTTTCACTTTTCAAACTTTTGTGAGTTCAATACTATTGGTTAGGTTCAATTTTACACATAGGGATTATTCTACATAAATAAGGTGACTTTGATATAGAGAAGATCTATTCTAAGAAGTGCAACATTGTGCCTAACATCTAGAAAAAAATGGTTTACCTTGAAATGCTTGTCTAATAGATTTCAATCTCCAAACATAAGAGATATCTTATTTTGATATTTTTCATGATATTTCCAACATTAACATATAGCTAAACATACAAATTTTATATAGTTTTTTGTTAAAAAAAAGTGGCTAAAATTTTATCAAGATAGAGCAAAGAATACAAAGCAAAATGCCTCAGGCCCACCAAAAGAATCATCATAGTTAGCTAGAAGAACTTCGAAATGGAACAACCTAGAAAGATACCAGTAAAAATTCTTATCCCCATGATTCCCTTTACCAAAGTCTCTGAATAATCTTGACGTAGTAACCCCGGATCATCAACATCCCATTGTTCTATGTTATCAAAACTCGACTTAGCCATGCAATTTGTCACTATGTTCCAGTCCACATGAATATTACATAAAGAAATATAATTCAAATAATAAAATAGGTTTAGGATCCACTACAACTACCTACCAATGAACTCCATCCAACCTTTGTTCATTCGGAATGTTAACCACAATCTTTGAGTCAGACTCACAAATAATCCTCTTCCAACCAAGGGAACGAGATCTATCAACTATATATAGTATATGAAGTGCCCCCATCAAAAAATAAGTTTTTTTTTTTTCTTTATAATTAGAGAAAAAAACACAACACGTCTATCATCACCTCTGCCAATGCCACCAATTCTCAAATGTGTAGGATTCCCCTAGGAAGATCCATCAGTAATAACCTTTCAAGTGCTTATAGGAGGAGGGATCCATCTCCCCACTTGATGAATCTTTTGTTTAGCTTGCTAACGTCGTCTACAAAGGGAGAGACCCAACTTGCAATATCCCAAGTTCTATTTCCTTATAACATTCACATCATGAGGATCCATTTTCATAGAAATGTCACATCTTGCAAAAATAGTTTCCTGAGGCTGACTAATAATCTTATGGCACAAATGGACCCTAACCATTTTGGACTCCTGAAAGATCCTTCACTTCCTTTCTAGTCAATGATGCCAAGTAATCAAAGTGGGGTCATTGACGTAGGCAACTTGAAGTAAATAGGTTTTAGTTGTAGGTTTACATAGACTTTCCCAAAATTTAATTAAAGAGGGGCATGGATCCAAGTATGATTCTATGCCTTCTACCACCAATACCAAAGATCCCTAGAGTACTGACATTCAAAGAAGAGATGTGTTCAGAAAATTCATCACTATTTTTAGAAATAACATAGATAAAAGGACCCTAGAAACTCCTCTTTCTCAAACTCTTCCAAGTGAGACACTTATTTTAGGCCACCATATACAAGGATAAATTACACATTTTTGAAGATAATTTATTCCACATACCCACTTCTACTAGGGTGCACTAGTCTAGCCATATATTTGCCTATCTAGTTGCAAATAACTTGAAGCAATCCCAAGTTTTCCCTTTAGATTAGGACACTAAGCAAGAGAATTTGTCTCCTTTAGGGAGTTATATAACTTACCTATAAAGATCATCATAAGATCTTGATGATCTTCCACTAAACAACCTAGAAGTCACTCCTTAGGATCTTTCCAACAAGTCACTTCCATTTGACCTATGATTTAGTAATAGTTTAAAACTTATCTATCTTATTCCAACCAACCTCAAAAGGGATATTAATAAGAGGTTGAAGTTAGTGGAACATTGAAAGAAAAGGGGGATGACCATCTCAAGAATAATGCCAGACAAGAGAATCAAATCATTTATTATAAATCCAAAAAGGGCCCACCTTTATCAGATTTTCTCCTTTTTTAGTATATCCCAGATCATAAGATCCCTTCCCCAAAAGGTTTTGGTAAGGCATCTCAGAGATACTCACACCCTGAAGATACTTATATGTAAGCATTTCAAGCCTATATTTAACTAGGTGTGTTTATAGCTACTAGTATTATAACTAAGTAAGCAAAGCATGATAAATTACACTAGTTAGTTGGAGACCAAGGTCGCCCTCTTGCTTTGGTCTATAAACTGAATCTCATTTGACTAGGCTCTATCTAGATATGATAAAATTGTAGGACCATATGAATTAGTAGGAAAGAGTGTTAATCACTTAACAAAGGTAAAGGAGGAAAATTTACCAAAACATCTATAAATCATCAAATCCCACACCACTGAACTTAAAATAATCATTTTATGAGTGCATGAAATCCGTCCAAACATATAATGACTAACCTTCTTATGAAATTTATCTAAGACCTCTTGCCATAACTCGCCATGTTGAGATCCTGGGCATCTCAAGGACATTGGTGTAATTATATATTCCTAATTATACTTTACTTAAGCTTACTTAGGATAATGCATTGCATAATAGTTTTCCTATGAGACACCTATGAATTTGTACCATATTTGCACATGGTGTAGGATAAATTCCACGTTAGGTGGTGATAGTTGTTATCACATTCCACTTTATGTGTCAGATCTATGTTTAGTATACATATCACATTATCATCCTACACATGTTACACATACTTCATTGTATAATGGAGGATGATCCACCTTTTGGTGACATGTGATTCCACCTTTTATGGGTGATAACTTATCTTCTCTTTATAGTTGTCTCTCATTTCCTTGCGTATATAAGAAATCACATCTACATTATAAATCAATCCATCAGTAATGGCATTGTAATTCATTAATATCTACTAGCAATAATATCATTCTTGCATCTTGTTGTAATTGTCTTTCTATTCCCTTGTGGAAGTTATCTTGGTTTTTCATTTGATCCTAAGGGTGTTGTAGAGTAACCTAAAACTCTAGCATGGTATCATATCTCTCATGGTTTGAAGACTCCTTCTCAAGACTAGAACATTTTACTTGATTTTATTGTGGGTGTAGAATAAGGCTATTTGGACATCATCATTCCATCCATGTGTTTCTTTCAGTAAAAGTTGACTATAAATTTAACTATATTGGGAAAAAATCAAATCTGAGGCAAAAAATTTAGCGGATAGAGCCATATGGCCCACTCTACTTCTCTGTGGTATGATTTGATTAAAAATAATATTTTTTCTGCATTTTATTCAAATAATTTTATCATCTTCTTTCAATATATTCAGGAAAAAGTATTTTTGGGGTCATGCCTCATTCCCCCTATATTTTTCAACATTTTTTTTCTAGAGACACACTTTAGATCTTTAGAATTTTCTACCCCTTCATGAGCGAGCCTTTTGATTTTGCAGTTCAACTTTTACGGCTCATATCTTTCTTATTTTAAGTCCTTTTTTTGAGATTTGTTTTTGTGATTTGGGGTAGAATTTCCTAAACTTTCTAGTGGTCGTACTATTTTCTAGTTTTGGTTGCCAGATTGATCATAAATTGTAGTTTTTGTATTGTACCTATCCAATCCTAATTTTTGCAACTTCCAGAGCTCCATTCAAGATCATACAGATGTATTTTTAGTGTCATATTTTTGAAAGTGTGTAATTTGTTTGTCTACTTTCTCGATTTTCTAGCAGTTTGTAGTCATTCTAAGTTGACATATCACTTTTAGCATTTGGTCTATTATGACCTATTTTGTCACTTATATTTTCATGAATATTTGTAGGATCTTATGCATTATTTATTAGAATCTTCTATAGCCTAATTTAGGTATTTATAATCATTGAAATCATAAGTCAATTTTTTCTTTTTTTCAAAGTGTATTGTGGGTTGTAATCATTGTTGATCTCATTTTTTAATTTGATAAGTGTATCATTGATGTAATCATGGGATATGGAACACATCCTCCTGTAATAAGTTTGACTAAGGGTAATTTTACACATTGGAAGAAAATATTTTGGGAAGATAGAAATGGTAATATCATAAGATTGCTTGATTTGAATCTGATTTTAAATTTAGGCCATGTATTCTACTCCAAGATCATGGGTATTCAATGCCCATGCATAGTTTGAACAATTATTTGGGAGAATTTTGGAGATCCAAATTTTCCTCCATTTTGAGATGATCTTGTTGTAGATTGTCTCCTTCCACTTGATTATTCATATAATATTCCCTATTATAATGAAACCTTAGAGGATATTTAATATTACACAACACTTGATAAATATGATGAGATAATGACTCAACTTCCAGATCCTACTTCTCCAGTTGAGATCACACATTCATCTCTTGTTGGTGATTCTAATGAGTCATTACAAGAGATACCTTTTTTTCTTCCTGATTAGGATTCTGATTTTACAGATATTGGCTCATTTTCTACGGAGTGTCACATTTCTGATTTGGGAGACATGTTTAAAGGGATTTCTCTTCTCTTTGATGATAGCTTCATCACAATTGGACAATCTCCTTCACATTGTTTTAAATTTGACATTCATGGGTCTCTTTCTGCACTTGATATGTCACATTTATTAGCTAAGGTTGATCATGATTATTTGATATTGGAGACTCCCACACAGTTTTCAAATACATAATTCATATTTGATGATAGTTGTGGTAACAATGTTGTCACTACATCTTTGTCATTGGATCTTGTTCACAATCAGTTACCATTGGTTCCTTTTTTATCACCTTTTATTATGATTGGACATGTTCATGATTAGTTTGTGACATCTTCATCATCCAAGGACATGGTGACACATGAGTAGTTTTGAGAGACAACATCATCATACTTCATTTGGGTTATACTTCCTAATTCCTATCCAAATGGAAAGAATTCTTGCATTTGTGCTAGGTAGATATTCTTACCAAGGGGATAAGTTTTGTTTTTTAGGTATTGGACTATGTTTTTCCCTCAAGCACTCGCCATTATTATGGGGGTAGTTGTCTCCTTATTTCCTTTCTACGGAGGGATACTTAATTTTATATACATGGTGTATGCAGTTCTTTGGGGCTATTGAGTCCTCCATCCATGCATCTTGTGTTTTTTAATCTTTCTTTTGGAGGGGGATTTGATCCCATGAGATTTTCTCACTTTCTCATCTTTACGAGGGATTTCTTGCATTGTATTTTCATTGTAGATAGATACCTAACATGGCCTAGTAGTGAGGACCCATCTTGCATTACGATTTCAAGGGAATTACCCTTCATTTCACTTAAGGGGGTGTTAGTGTAATTAAATATTCCTAATTATGGTTTACTTAAGCATAATTGGGATAATGCATTGGATAGTAGTTTTCATGCGAGACACCTAAGAGTTAGCACCTCAATTGCACATAGTGTAGGAAACTTTTCACTTTAAGTGGCGATCGTTGTTATCACATTCCACTTTATGTGTAAGATCCACCTTTATTGCACATATCAAATTAACATCCTCCACATATTACACATACTTTATTATATAATGAAGGATGATCCACCTTTAGTGGACATGTGATTAAACTTTATATAGGTGATAACTTATCTATTCCATATCATTGTCTCACATTTCCTTGCCTATCTAAGAAAGTATAGATCTACATTGTAAATCGATCCATGAGTTATGGTATTTTAATCCATTAATGTGTATTAACAATAATATCATTCTTGCATATGGTTGCAATTGTCTTTCCATTCTCTTGTGGAGGGTATCTTGGCCATTCATTTTATCCTGGGGCTGCTATAGAGTCACCTAAATCAATAACAAAGGGAAATACCAGGATAAACTAGATGGATTGAACATGTTTGAAATCTAAGAATTCATAAAATTATTCTTCAAATAAGCCAAGGGTTATTAAAAAAGAAGATAGAAGATTCGGCTTCATTAATGTTTTGCCCACAGGTAGCCATGTAAATGTACGAGTCTCCTAAAATTCACTATTACATTGATTCTATCTATGGTCATCAAGGTTGAATTATCCAAAAAAATAAGATGAGAATGAGAAGGCAAGGCATTACTCTAGCTCTAGCCATTGTTTTTACATGAGACTTAATAAATTTGCCCAATCCTCCAACTATGATATTCAAAAATAAGGAGAAAGAGGATCCCTTTGTTGAAGACCATGAGAAAAAGTGTAAAACTCAAATGACCCCCTATTGACAAGAACAGAAAAAGGAGGTAGAGGAAATAGAACTCAAGATTCAATTAGCCTGGTCAACCCAAAAACCAATGGCAAGAAGGAATATCTACAAGAAATACCATATAACTCTATCATAATCTTTTTCCATATTAATTTTCATGAACATGGGCTTCTCCTTAGATGTCAACATAGAATCTATAACCTCTATAGTAACCAAAATCCCATCGAGAATCTTCCTACCCCCAACAAAAATACCATTCTTATAAAAATTCAAATCTTTGACGCGGGTCTTTAGTGTTTCTATAATTAATTTATTGATTATTTCTTAAGCTACATTACACAAAGAAATGATCCTAAACTAATTCCAACTATTCACCTCATGTTTATTAGGATTAAGATAAAGAAATGTAAATTTCATGTTTTCAATATTTCTATATTCCTATGTGACTCTAGAGCCACTGGTAAAAGATATAGTTGGTAATATCCCGTAACTCTTAAAAGAATTAAGTAGGAAAGTATTCAAGGCCTATTGTTTTTGCTTTTTTTTTTGTATAAAATAAAACATCTAATTCATACAAAGTTATGGGAAAAATGAGAGCTCCATTCATCCCATTAAAAAACAATGAGGGGATATAGTCCAAAATTAATTTTTCCCCTTCGTTTGCTAGGAGAATCTTCAGTTAAAGAAGTAGAGAAATACTAAGAATATTCCTAATAAATATCTCCAAAATAAGATAATTATACACCATTCAAGTACATACGAGAGGTAATGAAGTTATTGTTCCTCCCAAACTTCACAAAATTATAGAAAAAATGAAGTGTTTGTATCTCCTTCTTGAATCCAATCCACATAGGAGTTTTTCTTCCAAAAAATGTCCTCCCAAAGCCCCCATAACAACTATTGATTCCCCTCTACCTAGTTCGAAGGTCAATCCTTAATCTTAGATCAACCAAGTGATATAATCAAGGTGTGATTGAGTTGACATTTTATTAAAGAGAAAGTTTACAAATAATTTCCTATTCAACTTCTTGAGCTTATATTTCTCACACTATAGTATTTTAAAAAAATAATACATGTTATTTTTATAAGAAGGCCTCCCTTCTTGCCACTATTCAATCAACAAGTTGTGTAGAGATAGATCTCACAACCACATACATTGAATCTTGAAAGTGGGGTTTTAGGAGGCCTTGAAAAAAATTGTTAAAAGTTTGAACTACTAGTGATTAAAGCCTCTCTTATCCAAGATCTTACACTTGGTAATCAACCAATCACCCATCCAATAACGAGAGAGAAGAAATCTATCTAGCTTATCTGATATCGAATCTCACCGATCTCTATTATTTCAAGTTAAGATATGATTATTTGGTATCAAATAAATTATTTTAAAGAGATTAATATTATCCCTAAGATGATTAGGAGAAATATCTAGCATCTCTAGGCCTCATCCTTTCTCTTCCAAACTAGAAACCACATTAAATTTTGTAGGCACAATCCAAGAATGAAGGCGCCTATAGGATCAAATAAATTTGATGTGAAATATGAGTTGAAATTTACCTAAGAGATCATTAAGAGCATAAACATTATTGAAAAGATAAGTTTTAGTAGAGTCCAAAATAAAAGTAACCATTGAAATAGAAGAGCAACTCAAAATCCACCATAAAGGAATAATCTTCTTTGAGCTCAAGAAACAATCAAGACCCCTAGAGATACCATAATCCAAACCCAATGACAAGAGCCCCAATACTAGATTCTAGGAGCTCTATTTGATAGACAAGCCATTGTCAACATGGATTCTTTAATGTGAAAAAATCCCATATAATTAGATTCAATTAACTCATAAATAAATTTTTGTGTAAGGATTCTATTTATAATCGTTACATTCCATGATATAAAAATAATTTATGTGAATGGGAAAAATGAAAGTCAATGGTCCTTAGTGACATAGATTCCACCAATGTCTTTCTAAGTAAATTCACCTTCACCTTGTCCTTTTTAATGTCCTACCTCTGAAGATTTGTGTAGAGGACCCTTCTTATGGGATTTTTGTTGCAAACCCGAAGTTTGAGAGGCTCTAATATTTTAACCAAGTTAAAAAGTCTCTTTCATAGGAGGATAACTAGATCATCTTTGAGACTACCATCCATTTGAAAAAGAGTTCCTCTTGGTTTAGAAATCTGTGTAATTTTAGATATTAAATATGTATCCATTTTTCTATCCCACATCTCCATGAAAGAAAATTTATGATTATTATATCCTCTATCTTTAGGAAAATGTATCATTCTAAAGGCCTAGCACCAAAGAGTAGCTTGAATATATTTCCCTCTTCTTGGAGAAATCATCTATAACAAAAAATAAATTGAAAGTCTCATCAAGTTTCCTATCCTTCAAAGTTCTCTTCAGTCCTCTTTCCTTATTACATGGCCTAACTAGAATGAATTCCTCCTTATTGGAAAACCCCTCGAATACAAGAATCTTCCCCTTATCGAAATTAGGAGTAGAACTAGAAGGAGAATTAGCTGCCATAACTTCTAGATTAGATCAAGGTAACTAAAATTTTAAATTCCAATACTCATTATAGATATGCTTTCTGAATGAAAATTTTCCATAGTTTAGCTATGTTGACAGGACTTTGTGACCGAGTCTGCCAATAGATGTAAGTTGTCACCGGGTACTGGGGTACCAGCCAAGTTCACCTGTAAAGGTTGTCTGGGGAATAAATCCTCTAGGCCTTCAATAATGTGAGAGTCAGGTCTTGATAGTGTGGGGGATCAGTTGGGAGTGTGACTATTTTTGTTCAGGGGGGAATATCTGGTTTTCTTGGCTCGTCTTCTCTGGGGATTTAGGTAAGTGGGAATTTCCTACAAGCATGCATTAGTTAACCAAATAAACTTCAAAAGATAGGCCAACGTTAGAAGTATTCCATCTACCTATATTCATGAAAATACATTTAAAACATCAACCATGGTCTAACATACTACACTAAAATATTGAATGCGCATGAAACCATGAGTTCATACATATTCAATAGCGAGGGGAAAAGAAGGATGTTAATCTACTTTAAAATATTAGAGAAAGGGACATTAGAAACATAAAACACAAAAGAACATTAATCCAGAGATTAGAATGCTCCTCTTTCTTCATTAATAGGTTTTCCAGTGAGCATTGGTGTATACGATAATGGCTCCAAAGGAGCATCCATCTACTGAGAAATTTTAAGAACCACTAGCATTGAGCTCTGAAACTGCTAGAAATGAAATATTGAAATGCTATAGCTATGGACTGCAAAATAATCAATTTTGCCAACCCTTGGAATGAGGTCAGACTTACTATTTATACACAGATTTTCCCTAAAACTAACCTAGCTTACTTTTACACTCAACAATAAAATATAATTTTTTGTGGTCGGTACTACCTACACCATGCTACAACAACCTCGAGAAGAACAGAGGTTTGATGTGTCAGAAGAATGAGACAAGAAAAGAGGTATGAAAGAATCAGCCTCGAGAAGAGAGCTAGAGGGAGAATAGAAGAAATATGATCCCCTAGGGATTGAGGCTACATGCCTCATTAATAGAAAAGTAGCTCACTATCTCTGATGCACCAGGTGTTATGCTGGAGCGGTGCCTTGGGAAGACCACCTGTCATAACCATCCCTCGAGTTGACATGCCTTGCTGGGGTCACCCACTTTATGACACTTATTAACTGCATAATGATGACTGGTCGGCTCTAGGGAACCTAGATGTGGGTCATCAACATAATAAAAAACTATGGATCCAGAACTCTGGGATTCAGGAGCTTACACTCAAAGAATAATGAATGCAAAAATGTGTTGTTGGTGAAAATCTCTAAATTCTAGAGGACCTTATTACCCTTTACTATTTCTAAAAGCTTCAAAAACTTGGCTTATGCCATCCTCATCTATGTCCTTGATGCCCTCCCATTGGCCATAGAAAACCTCAAGCTTCTCTTCAACATCTTCGGCCCCATTCCGTAACTCATCCATAATATTCATGGCATTATGTGCCTGGAGCATCATCTTGGATAGTCTTGATAACCTTCCTCCATCAAAGTCCTCGGAAGACTGATATAGGGACTCCATGTATTCATCATACTTACTGAGGACATAATCCTCCAGGGTGCATGATCCAGTTGTGAAGGGGTCGACTCATGAAACCCTTACCAAAAATGCCTGAAATAAGCCCAAAGGATATTGGGTAGCAGTTACCTTCTCTTTCAGGGCCTTAACTAGTTCCTTAGATACCTTGATCTTGTGGTCAATTCTGGAATACTAGGCCCCAAGGGAATCATACAATTTGTCTCCCAAAACTCCCGCCTCTGTGATGGCCTCTTACCCGATGTTTAAAACTTCATCCCACCCGACATTCCTTTTTTTGTACTTTCCTAATTCTTTCTCCCACACAATAGCAGAGGCATTTACCTAACTGAGGAGAATGTTGATCTGATAGAGATCTGGGAGCGACACCTCTAAGAGTTTCCTTATGGCTATTACTTGCTCAGTGATCCACCTATCCACAGCCTAGGCCATCTTATTCATGGCCCTAAGAGAATCCATGTCACCTTGTGCAAGTGGCAATCTGGAAGGTAGAAGCTTTCGGGTGGACCTCGGCTAGGGGCTATGTAAGTTCCACTTGAAGTGCGAGGAGATTTGCATTGGTCTCTTTTTCCTCCTTAAACTTTTGGCTCTATTTATTGTATTGGGCCTCTACTACCTTGGTGGCCTCTTTCAGCAGGTCCAATTCACCCTTCTTGTCTCTCCTCCCCAGTGTTACCTCTATAATAGTGTAATCTTTGGGCCTTACAGCTGCTACATCTGCATCTGGGGGAGGTGTTGAAATTACCACAATTGTACTTCCTACTAGACTGGTCTGGAGGGTGTGGACTATCTGAGCATTCTTAGGCTTCTTGGCCTCTGCATTTCGGGTCATCATCTTGGCCAAGGAGAGAGGAATTCCAATTTCTATTGCTGGAGCCTTTCTCTTCCTGGAGCCTTTCTCTTCCTTGATTCCACCAGCCACTTAGGCAGCTGGAGCGGCTTTGCTATTAAGACCTAGGCATTAGGATTCCCTTGGAATCTAGCAGTGTGTTCCTAGAATTGGCAATGTCATCAGGCTCTTTCCCCTTTTCATGTTCCTGTTCCCTCTCCTATTCTCTGGAGGCCTCAGTGTTCTCCGCCATGTTGGCATCCCCTTTTGTGATAACTAGGATTTCTTCCCTGTCAACATCCACATCACCTGTACCCCCAAGGATTTCCTTATCATTCTCAGTATCAGGTGATTTAACATTTGTATCTTCACAAGTTCTACCCTTGTCTTGTTGATGTTGTTCTTCCTCTTCAGCTTCATTTTCTGGAACATCTTCCTCCATTGGAAATTTTTTTCAAGGCAGCTAAGGTATCGGGCCAAGATTCAGAGTTTGGACCGCCATGATTACCTCATCAAATGTACTCTGAGGCATTTGGTCACCTGGGGTAACCAAAGGTGTTTGGAGCATGATGAATGGGGGTACGGTTGATCCCGTGGGTCCAGTTTCCCCAGTCATTGGTTTCTCATCTGCTATTTTCCTTGGTTTATCCTTGGTCTCATAGACTGGTGTTTTCTCCTGCTCGAGCTCCTTTTTCATTTCCTCTCATACTTCCTGCTCCGTGGTAGCTTCTTGCTCTGGGACTTGTTTTTTAGCGGGGATATCCTCTTTTTCCTGAGTGGTGATCTCCTCTACCACGTGATCTATATCCTCATGTAGGTTGATGATCTCATCTACCTTGAAGACATCATCAAAATTTTCATGTGGGAGAGAGGTATCCAAAATATTCTCAAGCTTAGGGGAATCCAGAGTGACATCTATCGGGGGCATGTTAGGCATACTGGGGCCTTCATTTGTGATTTGGGTGGGGTTTACCTTCTGCTTCTTCTTACTTTGTAGTGGGACCCCAGTATCCAAAATACTTGTAGACTTTGCCTCAGTGAAAGTCTTCATGCTCATCATTGTGGCCAATGACGGGGATCCCGTCGGGCGAGCAGATGCTACTAGAGTTGTGAGGAGGCCCTGGGAAAGTTGTGCGCTTATCTTTTGGCTTGCCAACCTTGACACCTCCATTTTCTCTTTTAGCTATGCCATTATGGGGATCAAACCCTAGGGAGGTACCTTGGCTAGGGTACCCTCTACCTCCTTCCCCTTTCTTATGTTGGGTCCTACGGCTCCAGAGGTCCAAGCGGTCCCCTGAACCATTGGTCCCTTCTGGGTCCTCTTGGGGTGCACCCGTGCAAAATACTTTTGACTATTTTCTACAATGGGGTGGCATACCCCCTCAATTATTAAATCTTTCGGGGTGGCCCAATCCACCAGAGGGAGATCCATTTTGTCTAACCCCTACTCTTTATACGATGGGTCTTCTAGTGGCCCCTTATCTGAAAAACCCTTTGGGAAACCCCGAAGGTCAAGGAATTTCATCGGGCCTTTAGACATCAGCTAATATTTGTAGGTCCAGAGATCATAACTATCCTGGCAATCTGCCCAGAAATCTTCAATATCTTCTTTGTGCAGTTGGGATGTCGAGAGAAGTTCAAAGGCTATCTTACCCAGTAGATCAAAATTGTTTCAAGTATGGTAGAATTCTACCAGTCCCAAACTCTTCAGCTCATTATCTGCCTCCTTTGTTGTGGCTAGACTGCAAGAACAGTTTCTGCAAGAACAGTTCCCGCAAGAACAATTCAATGCAAAGAGGGCGTGTAGCTCTAGAATTTGTCTGTAGAATTCTAAAAGAATGATTCTATCCCCGCAATATCAGGGAAGAAGATAGGGTTTCCTGGAGAAGTCGGTCACCTAAATATATGTGTGCTATTGGAATTGAATGAAATAATTTCTATAATAAATCACTAAGCTCATCGCCTCTTGTGATAACCGAAATCCACAGTCCTGAGTAAGTGTCAAAATATTTTGGTAAATGAAGGTATCATTTAGCTTGCCAAAATTTTGGAAACTAAGTTCCCACTGGACCTGGGGATAATGATCCCATGGCGTCAACTAGCCCAACCTGTTCCCAAGAATGCCTAGTGCCTGCAAACCTGGAAAAGTCAGTCTCTGTTGGGCCAATGCCCATAGTATGTAAGATTTCATGTGGAACTTTAAATTTTGGAGGACGCCTTTCAGCTGTGTGTCCACATGGTTGGCTATGATAGCCGCCCAATTGAAGGTCTGGTTGAAGATGCTGATGCAGTAGAGAAAATAGTACATCCATGCAGAGAAATCCTAGGCATGGGGCTCTTTGAAGATCCTGCATAGAAAAATGATTCCCGCTTGTACACATTCTTTGAAATCCCCACGGGGAATCTCTAGCTTCATCTTTTTGTAGTCTCTTTTTGGGGACTTCAGCTACTGAGCGTTGAGATGTTGTCAAGAGAGAAGGGAAGTTTCCTCAAACTCTTTTAGCTATTTGGCCCAGGTGAGAATGATGGATCCCTTGAATTAAGGGATCCCCAGCCCTAAAGAAAAAGTGGCAGCATCCAGACGGACAATAGTTGCTAGATAGTGTAGTGGTTGGGGATCAGCGAGCAAGACAAGTTGGGTGGGGGCGTTGTAGAGCATTGCGAGTTGGAGTATCAGCTCTGGTGCTTGCACCAAGCAAGGTAAATTTTTAGCTTTGATAATTCTAGAGGCGACCATATATCTAGCCATAACATCTCTGTCATCTTTTAGTTTATATACGGCTTGAACCAAGCCTTGCATCTCAGCCCAAATATTAGGCTCTATGTCTTTTATCACTTGCACCTTGGAGTCACCTTGGACCCTATGAGAACACCCTCACTTGGGTATTTGGAAGTCAGTGGTAGCTTGGCCAGCATCTTTTTGACCTTAGTCTTTGTAGCTGCTCGAGTGGAGGTAGTAGGTAGCTCCAGGCTATCAGGAGCAGTGATCACCTTAGACATTTTGATCAAACTATCTACAACCAGCAAGACCAGAGAACCATCTCAATATTTGATATGATAAAAATAACTTTAAGGACTCCAAGGAATTCATCACCATTTCACACCTACCCAAAAACCTGTTAGCATGCATCAAAATCCTACAATGGTGAAATTGACATGGGTCAGATTCTGATAAACACTCAGGGCTCTAGGGCATTAAACTAAGTGAAAAAAATAGAATGAAGGCCCAAGGGCTACTCGGCACCCAGAGTTTGAAAGAACTAGCCATTGTTGATGTGACTAGAAGTAAGCCGTATTTGGCTGACATGGGTCATCACTTGGCCATGTGACAGGCGGTGTAATGGGATTAATGGTGACAAGTGGGCTGACATGGGGGAAGTAAATGCTAGCTAGGATGGGGTTTAAATTCCCACTCATGGGAAATTAATCCTGCCATCAAGGTGACATGACAAAGGAGAGAGAAAGCTGCCATGGCTCACAACAATGAGGTGCTGAGTTCGAGCCGCGGTAAATTTTTATCTAACAAGCTCAACAAAATGGAGGGATATTTAGGGAATATAAACTCAATGTACAAAGTTTCAAAGCACAATGAGGGCCAAAGCACAACTCGTGGGATGACCACAAGACAATGACATATATACACTATTTACACAAATTTACACAATGTACAGAATATACAGAGACACCTAAAGCTACCCTACAACAATGTACAACTTATACATTATATTACAACTGCACAGAGGGTAGACAACCCTCTAGAAGAACTAACGCACCAATGGGAGGTGACAAAAAAGAAGAACCAGAGATGGGAACGGAAGGAAAACAAAACCAAGAAAACAAATGAAAACCAACAAACTAGGAACCAGAGAAAGAAGAGTCAAAGGCTTACATGGAAACATGGGAGATGTGAGAAAGACGAGCATGGGAGGTGCTCTACAAAAAATTCACCTTTGGATGACCATGAACAAGCACTGCAAATCACCATTCAATTAACCACTAAGCACAGGGAGTAATTTGTTGTTTAATCGCCTTCATCGCCTTTGAAATCGCTCTGAGTGCTATAAGTATTTGATCATGGTAAATGTGAAAATGAAAAGTAACTTCTATTTATACCCTTAGCGTAAAAATGTGTTGTAGTCTTTCTGCAATTCCTCAGGATAAGAAAACCTCTGGACTCTAGGCTCGAGGATTCCATGCAGCCACACCTTCTCACAAAAGAAGATGTGATGGCAAAGAATCCCAAAGTCCAGAATCCAGCTGACTCAAAAGAACAAACAAACTTTGGGACTAGGTCCTAGAGACACAAGAAGACAAAAGAAAAAGAAAGACAACCATCACGGAAGCAAAGCCTAGAGGGAAAATAAAGAAAAACAAGAAACCAAAGGAAAGAGAAAAAGCGAAAAAGGGGGACCCAACATTTTTCCTACAAAATGTAGGGATGGGTATGGAGGGCATAACAAGCTACTTAATGTATGAGGAGGATACAATGTATATTTCCACATATTTTGGTAAAGGGTTATTTAAATCAATTTCAACATAATTTAAAGCATAAGAGATTACCTTCTAAACTTATGTTTGTGTTGTAGATATAATTGGTTTTCCAAGTAGTAAAACAGTCACCTAGATGCAATGAGCTCTATGTGTTCCATTAATTCTCTTGAGAGATGGGTTCATATGAAATATTACTCATGAATTATGGGTCAGTGAGTTTGACTAAAAATAAACTACACAGTTGAATCTTGATAGAAATATCACAATATTAGTCAACCATAACTCAAGTGGGAGTCTAGGGAGGTGAACTGAAACTAGGATTCTTGAGGGAATATTCTCAATAAATTCAAACTCTATATGCTAGGGCTTGATGAAGAGCACCACTTGATGAAAATAAGGGCCACCTCCAAAGGCCTTATGACTATCTATAAGGAACAATAAAATAAATAGAAACTAGTTATTTGTAGCTATCAGTATCTCCATATCTCCTTTAGAGTTCTAGACTTTCCATTCCCAAGACTCTAAAACTAGAATATATAGTTGAAGCCCCATAAATTTTCAAATAAGAGTGTGATTAAAAAAATAGGTGACCTCATCCAAGATAAATTATAGTTGGATCACAAGGACATGATGATCATTAAATATCAAGCATATAGTCATTCTCTTTTTTTATCCTTGGGAAACCCTCACTAGAAAAGGAACCATCTCCAAAATATTTTTTCTTCAAATGCATCATGGAATGAATATTAAAAAAGTTAGGTAAAAAAAACCCATAATACTAGAGGGAAACACACTTAGAGAATCACCACTCTCCATCATGGGTAATGTAAGAAGAAAAGGCTATAAACTAAAAAAAAAAGAGGTTTCAAACACAATACAAATCCAAAATCATAAACCCTATCCAAAAGAAGATATAATCACCACAAAATTGTAGCCACAGAATGCCTGTAGATTGCTTCCAACACATGGAGGGAAAAAAATATTGAAAAGATGCTATTAATTCTCAAAACACAAATAACCACACCTCTAATGTATCTACAAAATCAAAAATCACCTAGCCCAAACAAAAAATAAATGATAAACCCCACATAGACCCAAAAAAAAAATTACAATCTCATAGAAAGTCCAACTAGGATTTCCTCTAGCCCAGAAATAGGATAAATATTGCTCCCATTTCTTCATCGCTCGTTCAATATCTCTCACATGTTTTATATAGTTAATTATAACATCTGGTTAATTATTTATCGTAATATAAATTACTGATTAGTGTTGTAAATTCAATGGTTGATCGGTTATTCTAGGTGAGAATATACTTAAAGAATTTTTTTCTATTTCATTATTTGGTGAAACAAAGATTCTTACACCTTGTACTATTTTATCTTTATAATTTAGTTGCACATTAGGATTTTAGATGTGATTCTTACTAGGAATTAAGGTGTATTATTCATTTATTATTTGGCATTTTCTCATAAATTATTATTATTATTATTATTATTATTATTATTATTATTATTATTATTATTATTTTATGTTCTCTGTATCACCCTCGATTCGAAACAAACATGGATCTTTAAATGTATCTATCTAAGAGGAATATTTTTACTATTTTAGTTCTTTTATCTTTTGGTGATCTTCTAATAGATTATGATTCATTCTTGTGATGCATAAGAAGCAACTAAAAAGAAGGTTACTTTGAAATCATAACCACCTTGTGATAGGTTATAATATTTGTATTATAGAATTCTTGTCCTGAGATTAAAATTATCTAAAACCTAGCTGACTATAGTGGATGCATAAAATTTGTCAAATATGATAGTTTTAAGAGAAGACACTAATAATGATTATGTTAATATGGTGACTATCACTCAGATCTCTAGGCTCTAAGACAAAAATTAAAGTGAATTTTATAATTTCTTTATTCCTAACAACCTGCTAGTTTATGGAGATCATTCTCCTCTATACATCCTTGCACAAATCAGCCCCAATGTCTTCACTAGAGTTATGGTTAGTCCTACCTAGTGTTGGAAGTACAAGAATGGGAAAGAAAGATACTGAGAGGGGGGTGGAGGGTGAATCAGATCTTCAAACTAAACAACTAAATTTTTTTTTATCCACATTCATACATATATGAATTTAACCTAACATCAGACAACATCCATAACATCAAATATGTAACTCACAGCACAGAATTTTGGTAACCCAAAAACCCAAATAGGTAAAATTGGGGTGGGGATGATGCCCACAAGATCTTCACTATTGCAAAAATAAAGTGTGCCTGTTAGGGCTACAAAATTTTGATTACAATATGCAATCTACCTAGTTAAAGGTTTGTTCTGTTAAGAACTACAGATCATTAAAATCTACCTTGTTAAAGGATTTCAACTTACAGTAAAGTAAGAACTTGGCTAAGAGATTTGAAATGGTTTGCTAAAACTACTCTGTTAAGAGATTTAACCTAATACACCTGTTAGAATGTTCCAAGTAGTGATCCTCTGTTATGCACTCAGATGCTGATGACAGATCTTCTCTTTTCAATAACCTCTTTAATCTCTTAATCTGATATGTCTTCTCTATGCTTTTCACTGCTCTGTCATTCTACTTGATCTAGGCTTCATCTCAAAATGACTTACTATTCATCTCTTATGAACATACAACCCTTCTCTATATATCTCTTACTCTCTACACTTTTTATTAGGGTTAAAAGCCATCTTATTATATCTTTTCAGATCTGGCAGCGAGATCTAGATCAACTATCAAGATCTGTTGTTTATACCTCCAATGCATTCTGATTTTCTGATTTTCTCCATGCCATGCATAGTATAAAACAATTAAATGCAAAATTAACTCAGTAGACAAATATTAAATGAGTACAAATGTCAGCTCAGATCTCATACAAGTCAACCTTAACTGATTACATCATAGTTTGAATTAATCCTGACATGTATGCAAAAACTGTTCTGCTCGGCACAACACATCTCTAATGCTTAGCACTTAATATTCTACTCGGCTCAGCATGATGTAACTTGGCAACCTAAAACTTGCTCGACAATGTTTCTTGGCCTTGAATGTTTAGCCCAGCCACAGTGATAACTAACTAAAATTGCTTAAGTAAATGACTAACTGTGGGTCATTAATCATCAATAGAACTTAGGGATTAACAATCTCCCCCTTTGATAGTAGTGGCAAAAACACACTTATCATCATAATTCATTCCATTCAAAATATTGCCTAAGTATATACTATACTCCCCCTAGGAATATACATGATACTATATACAAAACTTTACATAGTATACATGCCCGCAAAATATATATATATATATATATATACATATATATATATACATATATATATATGTA
>MU226462.1:519667-546719 GCA_018584345.1 Thuja plicata
CATGTATGTTGTACACACTAGACCAGATATTGCACATGCAGTAGGAATTGTTGCTAGATTTTCTGCTAACCCTAGGGAATCACATATAACTGTTGTGAAAAGAATTCTAAGATATCTAAAGAATACTGAAGAATTTGGCTTATCGTATAGAAGAGAAGGAAAATTTGAATTGAAAGTGTTTACCAACATTGATTGGGCTGGAAATATTAATGACTAGAAGAGCACAACTGGAGGAGCATTCTTTATGGGTGACAAAATTGTCACATGGATAAGCAAAAAGCAAGGATGCATCTCTCAGTCCACTGTAGAAGCAGAATATGTTGCTGCTGCTGCAAACTAATCCAATATTTCATGGATCAAATAGTTGCTAGAAGGTATCCATATGAAGATCAAAGAACTAGTAATTATCTATTGTGATAACACCAGTGAAATAAATATTTCCAAGAATCCAGTCATGCATGCAAAGACTAAACACATTGCTATCAAGTATCATTATTTAAGAGAACAAGTTCAAGAAAAAAGAGGTGATGCCTGAATATGTGCAATCAAAAGAACAATTGGCTGATATCTTCACCAAGCCACTACCCAAGGATACATTTGAGTACCTAAGAAAAAGACTAGGGGTCAAACCCATGTCTACCAGTCAGTAAAAGAACTGAAGGCTGCATCAACCATATATTATCAGAATATCATGATTTATGCAAGAAGAAAATGAACTTCAAAGCTACATCTATATGCAGAAAGGTATATATCAGAATAGAGCACCAGAACATAACATTATATTGATGATGGATAAGGGAAATTCAAGGAATATATTATCGATAGAAGAAATTGTTTGATAGAATGTCAGATATTTGTGAAAATATTTGTTTGGCATTAATGTCAAAGGGAGAGAATGTAACCATATTATCATCAGAAACTATTCATTATCAGATTACTCCAAATAGGGAGAGATCATATCCATAGGGAGAGAATTTGTATCAAAGTTGCAAACAAAAGACAGAGACATCAAAGAAGAAGAAAAGTCAACAAAGAAATTGACACAGACAGATGATACAACACATTAGAAGAAGAAACAAAAAAGATACAGGAATCAAATCTAAGCTTACATAGAGCTTACCGGCGGTCAAACATTTTTGTTAGTTATCAAAACAAACTGTTTGGTAATGTGATGAATCTCAACAATTGTATTAGAAATAGTATAGTGTGATAATATAGTATGTTGCCGTCAATGCCAAAGGGAGAGATTGATGACATGTAACTGATTGAATGTTGATAATGTTAAGTTGAAGATGATGCAAGACATTAAATCAGTTAATGGTTTGTATTGTCATTGATGTCAACTTGATATCATCTGTATGGTGATATACATAATGCCAAAGACTTCAAAGAATCAATGGAATAGAGGTTATGCTTTCAGAAATGCATAAAAGTCATGTATTCACTAAGTGATAGACAACATCGGCGGAGTGCACACCATCGGTAAAGATAGAGATAAATTCATAGTGATACCCGATGAGAAAAAGACAGTGTTGCCCGACGAAGTAGAATCACAGGATACCCGATGAGCTAAAAATAGCATTGCCTGATGAGAAAGATCCAATGATGCCTAACGGATGGAGATCCTAAAGCTAATTTAAGTTGCACCAACAAAATTGGCAGTTGTCACCGACGACGAACTGCAGAATTGACCGACATAACAAAGAGATCAGAAAATGAAAAAATATCTAGCTGGTAGAGCATAAGGATAGACTTAACTGGTTGTTTTATTTGTCTTATTCAACTGTAGTTAAGCAATTGATTTATATAGTTGGAAAGAAGATAACTATGAGATAAATCAGGAGTTAAAGCCGTAAATCAATTTGGCTAGATTGTTTTTCATGCCAAGAATCAAGAATCAAGAACCAAGAATTAAGGAATATCATGTCTATATAAGAGAAAAGCATACTTCATTTCGTAAGCAATCAAATACACGGGGGAGTGAACTGAAAGAAGATGCTGAAGAGAAACTAGTAAAGGTTAAGCTTCATATAGTCCTGATCAATCAAGCTAAGGGAGAGCTAAAGAATTCTGCAGACACCGATGAATAGTGAAGCACAACATCACATAGTAGAAAGTGTGAAGTACAAAAGAACTAAATTGATACATTGATTATAGAGGTATTGTAAGTAAATAGATCTGAATATCTATAATTCAAAGTTGCAGTAGAAACAAGTCATTGTGTTTCAGTTTAACCATTGAAGCATTAAGTCTCTTAACAGAGCAGGACTTAACCATTTTCTATAATTGAGGTATATCCTAACAGATTACCAAAAAGGTTGATTCATGATAGTAGCATCGGTCTTACCTAAATCCTATTGACAGTCGAAGAAGGAGGCTGATTCAAGGATGGTAGTAAGATTAGCATAAAGCCTATTGACAGTCTAGAGGCTGATTCAAGCATGGTAGCGTAGATGCCAGATACTTAGTGACAATCTATGTATAAAAATATTCTAACAAGGTCACACTTAATAGTGTGTTTGTAACCTTTAACAGGGTTGGCTCCTAACAGGGCTCACTTTAGAAGAGTGAAAATTTGGGGTACTAATTCCAGTGGTTTTTCCCTTAATAGGGTTTCCACGTTAAAATCCATGTGTTATGTGTGTATGGCATATTACTTTATTGTTTTACATTTCACATATGCATTTCTAGATTGATTGGTATACTCTACATATTTACTGATCATCGGTAAATAAGTTTTACTACCTATCGGTAATCAAGGAGAATAAGGACAGACAAGGTAAACCGATAGATAGTTAATTATTTCAAGTATTTCAAAGGCATACATCTTGTAGGGACTTAATAATCTGAGGTATATTGATAGGTGGATTAAATTTTAATTGGATAAATTTTTGAGGCCATTGATTCAACCTCCCCCCTTAGTTATTACTAATAGTAATTTGACTATAAAATTATAACAAAAGAAGCATTGCTAAGTGCCCTGTTAGATACAAAGTACACAAATGTGATGGAGTTGGAGAATGCTCATGAGTTATGGATAGAGATAGAAACTCTTAATGAAGGAGATTTATGTGTCAAGAAGGCCAAGCTACAAATCTTGAAAGGAAGGTATGAATCCTTGAGAATGTTTGAGGATGAGAATATCAATTCTTACATGTTGAAGATAAATGAATTAATCTATAGAATCAGATGTACTAGTAGTCTGTAGGATGAAGGAGAGACTGTTTAAAAGGTACTGAGATCCCTACCCCTACTTACAAGATAAAATTTGTTGCTATTAAAGAAATTAGAACTGTGGTGTTGTGACAAGGGATAAATTGGCTGGTAAGTTATATACTTTTGAAATGAGTGAGTTTGGTAATTCTTTACCGAAAGTTGAATCATAATTAAAGGCTACAATATAAGGAAGAGACATGCATAGATTAGGTCAAGGTGAAGGATCTACATGAATAATATCTAGATAAGATAAGGAGATGAGAGATATTGAAAAAGAACTGAAAGAGCTTCAAGAATTGGAAGCACTGGTTGCAAGGAGACTATCAAAAGAATCTGATAAGAACAAAGGAAAAATGCCTTAAAAATGCTTTTGGTGTAATAAGATAGGACATTATGCCTCTAGATTTCCATAAATATCTTGTAAGTATAATTCTCATAAGTCTAAATATGAAAGTAAGTTAATTATGGCACTAATTATGAATGAGTCACTCATGTTGAATATGATAATCTTAAGAGTGAATATGAAATTTTGTTTTGTGGAATTGAAGAGGATGAATTCAAGTCTAAAAATCCTATGTCTAATATTCCTGCTATTATCGAAGATCTCATGTCTAATGTTGTTATTAATAGTATGATTAAGGGTGGAGTCTTAGTCAATACAAATGAAGAAAAATCCCCAACCACTCAGGATGTCAAGGAAGATAAATGATGGGGAGATCCCACCCCTAGAGATTTATTTCTCTCTTCTAGACCTTCTCTTGGTCTTTCTTAGGTTCCCTATCACCACCCTAACTAGAGGATTCCTATCTTGTTCCTCTACCTTTCTAGGAACTATCCAACAAGTTCAAATCCACACTAGGTCCTTCTCCATAACTCTTCTCATCCATGACTTCTCTTGATAAACTAATTCCCCATCCATGCTATCTTCCTTGGGTTGGGATTCCTGAGTTTCTTGAGGTCTCTTTCAACTCTCTTAAATCCAATCTTGTGGAACTTTCACCATAGTTTCAATCGGGCTCAAGATTTCTAGTTCTTAAGGCCTTGTAGCCTTTTAGGCCTAATTAGCCCTCTTATTTATTGTAAAAAGTGGATTTTCTCCTAAAATATTTTAGCACCCTTAGGAACTAGCTATATATTCCTTGTATATTTTTCCTCTACTCTAGGATTTGTTAGTGTCTAAAACTCCCACTCTGTCTGTACACTAGTTTTATGAGAAACCCCTGTTTTCATGGGTTTTAGTGAACATGCACATAGTCTGGTTTCTTGACTTGATTTTATTTCCTTCCACACCTCCCCTGAACTTCTCCTTTGATAAAAATAACAAGGAATATACTCACTACATGCCCCCACCATTTATTGGATTCAACCAATCCACTGAGAAAGCTTTCTTGCTACTACTCTATTCAAGCACCTAACTAGAATGCAATTGCACTTGCCTAGGGCTTG
Source organism: Thuja plicata (assembly GCA_018584345.1). NCBI lineage: Eukaryota > Viridiplantae > Streptophyta > Pinopsida > Cupressales > Cupressaceae > Thuja > Thuja plicata. Next base: position 524,330 of record MU226462.1, read on the forward strand.
ATGCTAAAATTTCTTCCCCTACATAAAAAAAAACCACAACCTATATACACAATTTAAATGGGGTCCCCTACTTGAATCCAAGAGTCCATAGTAGTTTGACCACAATAATTCAAGAGGGTGGCATATTTACATAACTGCCTCAAAACCAGACTGCGAAACTATGAAAACAAAAGAATTTACAAAAAATGCACGAGTAAAACAAATGACCAATCCAATGATAAAATAAGTAATTACACACCAACATAAAAGTTATCAATTCATTAAATAAGTAGTTTCAATCCATTACACTACTAGATCATAGCATTGTCATGAAAATACAGTCTAATTCCTTCCTTCTGCACACACAATCCATACACAATGGAAACTAACTCCTGGATTAGGGTTTTTACAACCTTATATATCCTTTTACCACATTTCTAGAACCTCATGTCAATATTTGTGCTTAATTAAATTCAATTCCTAAAAACTAGGAAATGTTTTCATGACAACTTTGCAAAGTTGCAAAAGTTGTCATGACAACTTTTACATATTTTGTCAAAATGACATTTTACCAATTCCAATGGCCCAACTTGGTCCTAAAACTTATCATATGACCTTAAAACACTTAAAAACATTAAAACCTTGAATGCCACTCCATTTTTGAGTTTTGGTCAACCCTTTGACCTTTTGGTTGACTTGTAAGGATATAGACCCCTAGATGTAACTTGCCCTCAATAATTACTCAACGCTAATCATTACTAACACTAATCACACCTTAGACACACTTGTGAATTTATAACATGGTCCTTATTAACTAATGTTTGGCTAAACCAACCTACAAGCCAAAATAACCAAAAATATCTTTCAAAGACCTTAGGGTGCTCCTGCATCAATAAATGGATTATTGATAGTGGCTTCTAACATCACATGTCTGGTGATATGAACAAATTTGTGGAATCTGAGAAGTATGAAAGTGGTACTATCAAGATAAAAGATAACTCTAAAGGTGAGAGATTTACGATCAATACTTCTATTAAATTTGGTGCTAAAGATATTATGACTAATGTAAATGATAATTGTTCTATTAAGAAGACCATTACTAGAGATACTTCTGCTAGTAATATTTTGGAATGTTTTAATGTTAAAGAGATTAATTTGGAAAATACTATTAGATGTGTTTCTAAAGAAGAGAAAGTCCTAATCACCCAATTGGATAGGAATATTGATTAGTTGATAGATACTAGATGTTCACAACATATGGCAGGTGACATGAGAAAGTTTGTTAAATTTCAAGAATGTGATGGTGGAATTGTCAAATGGGGTAGTAGCACTAGAGGAAAGATAAAAGGTAAAGGTACAATTTCATTAGAGGGTAAGGATAAAACTGATGATGTACTATATGCGGAAGGATAAAAGCACAGTCTTCTCATTGCTGGATAGTTTATGGACAAAGGATATGGGTTATACTTCAAGAACAATAAATACACAATTGCCAATGATTTTGGATTACAAATTGATTAGGGATCTAAGAGAAAAAATGTCTTCCATCTAAATAATGAAAGAGTAAGATACCTAATTGCATAGATTGAGGAGGGTACACCAAATAATCCAAGGATAAACAAGATATTAGCATTATTCAAGGAATGTTACAACAAAATTAGAACCAGATAACAAATGTCCTGGTGAATACTGATGAAGAGGATGATGCATACAAAGAAGGAGTATCTCAAGAGTCAAAAGTGAAGGAAAGCACATAAAGGTATAACAAATTGGATCATTATGATAAAATTTATTTGACTACTCAGAGTACTAAAAGTTAGTTTGATTCTTGCAAAATTATCTTAAATGAACAAAGCATTGGAATACAAACTTTTATTGTGAATCAAATTCAGAACATGTCAATGGGATAAGGAATTAAATAAGAAAGAATAGGTAACAAGGATAATGAAAGGGAGAAGGAAGAATCTGCAAGTCATGTTAAAATTATTAATCATAAAAAGATAGATGACACACAATTTGTGAACCATGGAATTCTAGAATCAACTAAAGAAATGTCCATGATAGAGCATTAAAATTTTTATTTTTAAAGATATTTGAACAATGTCTTTGATTTTTGAGATTGAGGTGAGAGAAGTATGCAAATATTTCATGAATGATCAATGGGTTAGAGTCATTCAAGAAGATCATAGAATTGAAAATGAGCATAAAGAGAAGCTCAAAATGTTATTAGCAAAGCTTGAAGAACTATTAATTTAAGAATCTTAAATAGAACGTAATGGTATTGTATTAGAGAAAGGATAATGCTCCAAGTCCAACCACAACAAGTCTAAACCCTAGAAGATGAAAAGGAAGAGAACAAAGAAGATGAGCCTAGTGAGGGAGTCCAATGATTAAAAGTTTAGAGGTAAGAGTCTTTCTGACAATGAGTTTGGACACAAAGAAGAGGATTGTAGAAAAGGATATCTATGTTTTAATTATAGAAGGGATGATCATGATCGAATCATGTGTAGAAGTATGAAAGGGAATGCTAATCCTGGCAAGAGTGAAAATGCTAGATGTTTTGCATGCAAGAAATTTGGTCACATTTCTAGTCAATGCTCTATAAAAAGGAATGAAAAGGATGGAAAAAAGGTTGTTGTAGAAATCAGATAAAATTTATTTGAACTTACTACTGAGAATTACAAGGGAAAGAAGGTGAACACGGGTGACACTAAAAGAGAAGAAGAGAAAATAAGGAAGAATGGTCAAAGAAAGAAGAAAGAAAAATATAGGAGAGATAAATATGAGTAGAGGAATGTGAAAGGAAAATAAAAACACAAAGGAGACAAGGAACAAAAGAATAATAAGAGGATAGGAAGAAAGAATATGAAAGACGCTAAAGAAAAGGGATCTACTTGTATGAATCTGAAAGGAAAGTCAAGAGGACTTGCTCCTCTAAAAAAAAAAAGATGCAGAAGAATTCATCAATCTACAGGACTTTATGAAAATTTCACTCAAGATGGATTGGTGTATGGAGGCTGATACTTAGGGGGAGTAGTATGCATAGTGGAGAGGTTAAAAAGATTTGAATAAAAGTATTTAAAGGGAGATACATGTAACTGCATAAATTAGAAGGTTAAGTTGTTAATATTTGAACAATAGTTGGATGTGTTTAGTGGATCTGAGATGTGTCTGCAAGAGAGTAAGATGAGCTTGAAAAAGAAGCATAAGTAGAGAAGGAGAAGGAAGAAGACATTGAGTTGAAAAAGAAAGTTTTATACAAACAGATGATACACCTTTGTCATTGATATCAATGTGGGAGAGAAGAAGATGTGAAAAGATGAGAAAGACAACAAATAAAAGAACAAAGACTAAGATAAGAAGGAATCTGATCATATGAGAGATGCAAGTTTTTGTATACTTGCACATAAGAAACAAGTGAGACAAGAAGTGTGTGGTGTGTATCTAAGGGAGAGAAACAAATGGAGAGAAGAGTATGTAGTCAGATTGGAACGAAGGAGAGAATGTTACCATGGGGGAAGAACCAAAGAAAGAGAAGTGTTAAGATAGACACTGAAAGATAATTATGGATATTGCTCGTAGTACTTTTGATTATCTTTCTAGGAGTGTGATTGTTGGTTTCTAATTGCATTAGTTATTTTTTATATAACATGTTTCCATCAATACCAAAGGGTGATATTGTTGGCATATTAGCATGAGTGGATATGTTGGCATTGATGTCAACATACAAGAGGAATCAGAGGAACCATAGGAATTGATTAGAATATCTATTTATTTGTTGCTAACTTAACTCTTGTAAGTTAGCTAGTGGAATAGGATATTCAGAGGTCTGGTAAGAATTGTATATTGCAGATACAAAGTCCCACACGGGGGAGATTGTTGAAGAAATTCAATACTTAGTTATCTACATGTTTCAAATAATGTCAGGATGATTTAGGTATGATTCATGATAAGGATTGGTGATTGGAAGACTGGGTGGCAGACAATGTTGACATGAAAATAGAAAGAGGTTCAAAGTGTACAATCAACTTAGAATTTCAAGGAGCGAACCTAGGAGTGTGTTGGGGACATGATCATGTGTCTTCCACTCAAATGATTTGTATTTGAGAGGTCTGTAAGACATAACCTTATTGTCTTAGAGACTTGTTGATAGTGTCCTTTAAGTTCAGTAGAAAAGAGCAGGCAAATCCATTTGCTGTGGTGGATTTGAGTGGTTGAGTGTTCATCATGATGCTGTAGAATGTTCTTGAAGTGTGTTCTTGATGAGTTGGTGATATATATTGATCAAAAGGGTGAGCACAATGATTTTTAATTGAGTAGTGAGCTCAAGGTAGTGAGCATAGATGCATGTGCATTCCCCATATATTGTAATAAGTTTATACCTCTAACAAGGGGTTTAATTGTTATGGGTAATCAGCCCCATCATGGTTTTTCTTCTAATAGGGTTTCCATGATAAAAATATTGTGTCTAGTGTGTGGATGTGATTCTAATTTTTGGATGCATGCATATTTTATTTTGAAGTAATTATGCCAAAATTTAGATTATTTATGTTTGAATGGTTTTAATGACTAGGGGTTTGATGTTTGAAGTTTGAAGCTTGAAGTTTGAAGTTTTGGAAATAACTAATTCAGCCCCCCCCACCCTCTTAGTTTTTCTCTATCGTATTATCATCATTAGATTCTCACAGAGTTCCTTTCTCTTATCCATAGATTTTTTCAGCTTCGCTTTCAATGTATGAATGAATTTTTCACCATCGTTAAGATTGTTTTTAAATTCCTAGACTTCAACTTTGGACTGATCAAGATCATCAAATGCAACAAGGAATTATTGTTGAATACCATATGAATCTATTGAACCACCTATCCGGATCTTCCTCAAGTTGTTAGTCTTCCTCTGAGGAACTACGATCTGATACCAGTTGTTGGAATTAAGGAACACTGGGAGGTGATAGGGTGAATCAAGGTTCTACACATTTTAACTTTATTAATGTTATTCTTTACTCACTCAACACATATGAAGAAAAGAAAGATGTTAAAGCATAACACAAAAATCCACAACACTATAATACAAATAATTTTATCATGGAAACCCAGTCAAGGGAAAATCCATGGTAGGGATGATCACACAAATGAAAAATACTCTATAGAAGTATTATAACTTGTTATAAGTTTACAAAAATGGAATGCACATGCTTTCTTGCACGATGCCTACAACACACTGCTAAAAAAAAAAGAGGCTTACTTCCTATAAGATAATCACAATGTCACAGTAAATATTGAACTGAGAACTAAGAAAAAAAATATACAAATGCCAAAATACAGTTCTAGTTAAGTACAAAATACTGACTTCATCAACTTCATTGATCTTCTTTAATTCAAAACTAAAAATGTTATCTTGTAGATGTGAAAATGAGCACAATTATTATATTTTCCATCTAGACAATATCATCCATGACAAAATGACCAAACATATCAATCTTATATATCCGCAACAAGAGATCATATCACTTACATGGTAAGTTCCAGAATACTTCACAAAATAATGAAATATGTACAATGGGTCAGCTAGATCAGAATGCCAACACCAATGCCAACCAAACTAATTGATTACACACTACTAAACATGTCAAATAGTCATCCTCAACTACATAAAAAATCACCAAAATAACTTCATATGATCCACAAAAGGATAAAATACACAAGTTGGTTGTTCTTCACTGTTAACCCAAAAATTGATAGACAAAAGTCTCTTAGTTTCACACCTAATATCTGTGTACATCAAAATTCTTGAGTAAAGTAGTCAAGATATACACCAAACTAACTTTAGATTAGAAACACAAGTTTTCAACATAAAAAATTATTTCTATAGAAAATACTAAACCCTGTTACATGTCTTGTTCACAATTTATAAAACTTAAACAATTTTTCAATCTGTCTTCCAATATGAATGAATCATACAATGTGGATGGGTATAATGACAAGGGTTTACATCGATGAAAATACCAAATGACCTATGTTGTATCTCTTGCAAACATATATAAGACTATTGATGGTGATTGTGAATGCTCAAATCTCTCGGTGAGATCTAAGGAAAATCAACATAGAGAAGGGAACATGATTGTTTAAGAAATGCATTAGAGTTTTTAGAGAATTACAATAAATTTTTAGGGTATAGAATCCAAAGTTAAAGGAGAACATGAGAATAAATCTAGAAATAAGATATGGTGGAATATAATTAAAAAGAGTGTAGCCTAATGGTGAGGATAAAACCTCAAAGGAAGATACGAATAGTTGCAGATGGAAAGAGGCCTCTAATACTAGATCAATAGAGGTAGATAGAAAGAACATTGTAAAGTATCAAAAGAGTGTAGTTACGAATATGCGTAATTAGTGAAAGATAAGAGTAAATTAGGAGTTTATTAGTGGCTTTGGAGGATGATGAGAAGGATAGGGAGAATTCCCAATTAGCTAGGTTGAGGAGATATTATTAAAGGAGAGAGCATGAGTAGGAAAATGAAGGTAAACATCATATGTGGAAAATTAGAGAAATGTGAAGTGTTGTATAGTTTAGAATATAAAAGGTGAATCCTATGAGTGAGACCAATAGATAACCATGCAAAGGAGAAAAGGTGATGATTATGAATCAAATTTATTGGGCAATGTTACAAGAAAGAGATTGTATCTTTGAATAAAGAGATACGAAGTATAATTAGCTACTTGTGAGCATCACATGTATGTGTGTGTGTGTGTATGTGAGAGAGAGAGAGAGAGAGAGAGAGAGAGAGAGAGAGAGAGAGAGAGAATTTGAGTAATCTAGTGTGAATGAATGCATGCTTAGATAGAATACACATACATCTCAATATGTAAAAGAAAGAATTTTTTATGTAATAGACTATGACAGGTTAACAATTATTAAATGATGTGTAATGGTTATGTTTGAGTGCATTGTTAAGGCCTTGAAATATCACCCTAACTCAGGCATTAGGGAATACTAATATCTCATTGTAACAATCAAAACCTTCTTGAGTTGTGGGTGGACTCTGATTAAGAAGGAATCTCCAGATTCTAGGCTGGTTCCTATTTGATTTGAAATATCACCTATGACTGATTTCTAATTGGGGAAAAGGGAAAAAGATGACTAAAGATAAATAAACAAACTAAAAAGGTGATACACCAAATTTGATTCAGACTTATCAGAACTTCAAGCTAACACTGAAGACATATACTACTAAGATCTGCATTAACATTCACTGCTCAATGTATAGGCTGACGTAAAACTCACTATTAAGGTTTATACCACAAATAGTAACAATTATGCCAACAAACATATAGATTCTAAAATAGTTTGCACTTTAAAACCTAGAGTAGGAATTAGATCAATTATCTAATCTATGCTGCAAAGCACACTACACTTAAATGTAGAAAAGTTGAAAGGACTAATAACAAAAACTCATAAAAATGTATGACTAATGGGGACAAGCTTTATTATCTTCAAAATCTGCAAAAATAGTTAGATGAGAAAGTACAAAACATGCCAAGGAATATTTACATTCACTTGTACACAATTTGCATAAAACATCAACCAATGGCTACAAAATGCATGAAAAAGGTGCAAAGGAACAAAAAGCTCACTAAGCCACCTTCCTCTCAAACTATGAACCCCTAAAAATGATAAAGAGGCTAAGCAATAATATAAGGCATAATACATGCCCTAAATCTAGCCCCTAATGTTGGCATTTGAAAAATTTACACATTTTACAAAATAAAATTCCAACATATCTAAAATACATCAAAACCCTAACACCATACACATTACCCAACCTCCACCACATATAAAAAACCTAACCCACATCTCATATACCCTAACCAAGCCAAAACATTGACAACATCACTAAGGTCAACATGAGCAAAGTCTATGAAAAAATATCTCCATCCATCATGGCATATGTTGTATATTCATGGAATTAGGAAAGGTTTATCATGCTCTGCAGTTGTCTTTAAGCATTTACTCCTTCTAACAACGGACTTCAAATGCACCAAAACTTGGGCATATGCATTATTTTCGCATCTAATTTGGTTTTTGCATTTGGTGAAGATGTTAGGGTTTTGAAACCCTAACCTTATGGCACCACCATGATGCGATTGTGGCACTATTTTTGGCTTCTTTGTTGTTTCTCTATGTTTGGATTGTCATTCTGGAAGTTGACACTATGATGTGGTAATTGTGTTGTCATTCTCTGGGCTCTTCTCTAATCTTCGGGCTAAAAAATAGACTCATTTTTGGCACCTTCACTCCATCTTTGTCTGCGGCTAGGAATGTAAATTCATGGAGCTCAGGCTGCAACTGGCAGTGGGTAATATTGTGAAGTTAAAAGAGTTCAGACTCTTCATGTTTATGGCACTTGAGTTTGATAGAGGTTGGGTTCATTGCATGCCTTGACACTTGAGTTCACTGTGAAGAATAGAGAGCTCAAGATCTCTTCACTTTGGGCTCTACAAATTGGATCTTCACCTTCCATAAAGTATGGCACTCTTTCTGCATGAACTCCATTAAACTCAGGTTGTAACTGCCACTTCTCTGCACGTAACTTACAGATAAGTTACTCTCTTTCCATTCTGTCTCGAATTGAACATGTTGTTGTATACATCACTATATTACATAGTTTTTGAACATTTGAGTTAACTTCTATCATTGCTTTCCATAATTTTTTTCTTTTACCATGTTCATTGCAAATGATTTTGGAGTTTTTTCGATCTGGGTATCCATCTTTCATGGCAAACAAATATGGGTTTTTCTATTACTTTGCTCTGTTGACTCCACCATGTTTATAGCTGCCTTTTCTATCTATGATTTATGTTAGATATACTTCTTGTTATTGTTATTCTTGGCTCCGAGCACTTTAGAACACTCACATAGCCTCTTTTGTGATTTGGATGTCGAGCTTCATCTTAGTTGATCTCTTCACTTAGTAATAAACACACATTGTCAACTCCACTCTGTCTTTTCTTTTTGTCTTCATTGCATGTTTGAATATTACCACTAGATATTTGCATCTTTGTCATATGCTATCTCCTTATGGTTTTTCATCTTGATAGTGGTTATCATTGTTGGAACACCCTCATTCTCTGTTATAACCATGCTATGCAGTGTGCATAATGTCGATACTATATGTTTACATCTTTGTTGAAACCGTGCCCTCTCATTATGTATGAATATTGTAATATAATAAGGACTGGTGTTTGCAATCTTTCTTCTTGACTCCAATAAGAAATTCACACATGGGGTTTGAGCATGTGCTCATGAAACCCATGTGCAACATTTGTGAAATAGAGTCCAACCATTGGATATGAATATTTACTATTATTTGCACAGCTTGATTATATATATATGCATCTTGATTTTGAATTACATACTAATTTGATCTTTGCATAGGCACATATTTGAGAAAAAAATTCAGTTCTTGCACAAAAATTGCATTTTTTTTTATTTCTACATGAATATCAGTATTGAATAATAACACTATTTCTCCCTTCCATTGTTGATTAGGCACTATATTTGAACAACATTAATAACATCAAGTAATAGAATTGTTTTATTGGATAAATATGTAATCACTGCCATATGAACATTCATCCCAAGGCCTTAGACAAGAACACTATTCAAATTGATTTTTATATGTTTTCTACTCTTGAATATACATTTGATAGTAACCAAGTGACATTATTATTCACTTTTCATTTTTGCATATAGCATTGTCTTCTGATTTTCATCCTTGATCAATAACAAAGCCACAAGTTTTCTTTTTTTTTCAAGAACACACTATTTTGTTCAATTCTTGTATATGAATGCATATCTTTATAAAAAGATATCACTATTGAACCTAACTATTCCCTTCAAATTGATTGCAAACATATATGTCACTATTTTTCTGTATCTCTATTATTCAAACATACTAGTTTTTATAACAACATTACATCTAACCTTCATTATGCAGTAATGAATAATAGTGTTACCTCCTTTATTTGATTGTAATTCATCTCCTTCTTTGCAGAACTATGTTCTTTGTTCATACATATTCCATCTTTTGGGGCATTCATCTTTCATTGCACATGCAACCTCTAGAAGCATTACTGTACTCTATATTTTGTATCAACGGTATCAACTTGTAACAACATGCTTGCATCTTGTACCAACCTTTAGGAACTGCATCTCTCCTTCTACATATTTCCATTCATGAACTCGTGAACTCCTAGATTTATTTCATAATGCATCATATGAGGATCGAGAATAGGCTCATGACAGTCATTGCATATTTTGTAATCTGGTACTAGTGAACACATAGATCATACTTCTTTCTACATTTGAATACACTTCTGCTCATTTAGTTTGCACACAAAATCAAATCAACATGTTAGGTTAGTGGAGATAATTAACCAATCAATGTTTGTGTGTGAGTGCCATGTGAAATTAAATTCATGCATGAATGTTGGTTGATTGGTTGTGTTTACTATCTTAATATGTTGATTTTCGAAAAAAGGTTTCTGAGCTATAGGAACTAAGTCCCTTTAATTCAGATTTGTGATTTTACAAAAAACAACTCTTCAATAATGCATAATCATAACCATATACAGTAAAAGGTTTCGTGGAGTTATGTCCCTTTGATACTTTTATTCAGTTGATGTAGATACATACTTTTCTGTTGCATTAATGTTATTGGTAGATTTATAGTTTTGAGAGTTTGATTGGTGTATGTTGTTTTGCTTTCCATGCATTGCTTAGATCCAATCTAGATCTAACACTTTTCTCTTTCCATGATGTAGGATAGGACCCTAGACCTAGAATGCAGAACTTACATGAGGACTTGGACAAAGGATAGACGTGAAGATTGGACAGAGGACAGACAACAAGCTACCATATCACAAAGTCAACTTTCAGAAGGAAATGTATGGACCCCTACTCATGCTTCTATTATGATTTTTTTTTCTGTAATTACCTCTAAGTTTCTATATGAAAGATGTAATATGGAAGAAACATATGCTTATTACATTCAGTTTGAATGCACAATGTAAAGATCAATTATGAATTTGAAAATTTGAATGTGACCAAAACTTAGAGTACAGTTTAATCTCATAATATGAATGCAATGATAATGTATTTCATCTTCATTACTAAATAGAAATGTTAAAGAAGTGTACCTTCATGCAATCTTATGTTGGTTATGATTTTCATATGGCATATGTAAAATTAGGGTAACAATTCTGGAAACCTAGGTTGGATGTATTCCTGCTAGACATGAACTATAGACCTTATGCCTAGGGCAATAGAGTCAAAACCAAATCATATAAATGCAACCTTTATTAAAAATGCAACCTAAAGTAGGAATCATGCAATCTAACTAGGACCATGTGCCAAGAAAGCACTTGATTGAAAATGAAACCTAAAGACTCCTAGTGCTTGACAACACTTATTGAAATTAAACTAAAACTGAAAGTATGAACCCTCAAAGAAGAGATTGAGGAAGATCCCATTGGCTGGGATAGGAAAGATCTCTCCATCCATGGTGGATAGCTGAAAGGCATTGTTGTCTTTACACTCAATGATGACAAATGATCCTGACCAAAAATTGTCAAATGTATCATGTTGCCCTGGTTTTCTCTTCATCACATTCCATTTCAGAACTAGGTCACCCTCTTTGAACTCTTTAGGTGTTTCCTTCTTTTCAAAAGACCTCTTAGTCTAATTCTTCCTTAGCTCAATATTGCTTAAGGCTGTGCTCCTTTTCTCTTCTAGCTGTAACAATTCAGCATACCTCAAATTAAGAGGATCTTTCTCTTCAAAACACATCATCTGATCAGCCAATTATAGGGCTAGAAACTTAGTAGAAATAGTTAACCTTGCTTCCTTACCATAAAACAACACATAAGGTGAGCTCCCAGTGATTTGTTTTGGTTTAATTTTGTCCAGCCATAGTGCTTCCTTGAGTTTTGAATGGAAATCCCTATTGTTATCTTGTAGAGTCCTTTTTAGAATCCTTATTTGGTTTTTGTTAGTAGACTCAAAAAGTCCATTACCCTGAGAGTAGTAGTTAAATGATGTATTTAGATAAGTCCCATTTTTCAAAGCCCATTCTAATATTCTAGAGCCAACAATATCTAAAGCATTATCTAAATTGAATGATTGAGGTATCCCAAAATTGGTTATAATATATTCATAGAAATTGAGAACAAGAGATCCAGTTGATTCCTTTAATGCAATAGCTTCAGTCCATCTTGTAAAGTAGTATGTAGAAGTTAAGATCTATTTGTGACATGCACTAGAATTAGGGTTAATGGGGCCTTTGAAGTCCACTCCCCACTTGATAAATGGATGTTCAACAACGATAGGCTATAGTGGTGATGCTGCTAGCCTTTGTTTTCCTTCAAAAAGAGCACATTTTTTACTCTTCATGCACAAGAATGGGAATCCTTAAATAGATCAAGCCAATAATAGCATGCCCTTAATATTTTCCAAGTTGTAGTTTAAGGATTGAAGTGTCCTCCACGTGATCCATCATAGAATTTAGATAAAATTTTGCTATGATCAGCAGTATCAATGCATTTTAGCAACATTCTAGAATAGTCTTTTCTTTAAACAATACCATTTATCAAAACATAAGGGATAGATTGCAATCCTAAATACCTCCTTTTAGCTTTATCAAGATCAGTTGGACATTGTCCAGTTTGCAGAAATTTTCTCATATTAGTCAACCAAGTAGTTGGCTAATCATTAAGTACAAGATTGTCTTGAAATAAGACAAATTCATTTCTATTTTAAGCTTCTTCCTCCTTTTCTTCCATTTGTGCACACAAACACTTGCCTCTAACTAGCTTGGTTATATGGATATGCACATCATATTCCATCACTCTTGTAATCCATCCTACTCTTTTCTCATTTACATCCTTGTTCAACATAAATTCTTTAATGCTAGAATGTGCAACCATTAGATGAACTTTATTTCTAGCAACAAGATCTTTAAACTTATTTAAAGATTTGATAACAACAAGTACATGTTTCTTAACAAAACTGTATCTTTGTTCATAATCATCCATTCCTTTGCTGAAAAAGGCAACTGGCTGCTCTAGATTGTCATCATTTTTCTACACCAACATAGCTGAAATAGTATCATAGGCTCCATAATAATATAGAATAAAATCTTTAGAAAAATCAGGATTGGCTAATGTAGGAGCTGATGATAAGGCTTGTTTAATATGCTCAAAAAATTGATTTTCCTCCCTTAGTCCAACTGAAAGGTACTTTTTTCTTCAGCATTGTAGTTAAGGGCTTAAGAATATTAGTAATGTCTAGAATAAAGCATCTTAGAAAGTTAATTTTGGCAATAAATCTTTGAAACCCTTTTATATCTTTTGGCAAAGATAAATCCAGAATTGCATGCATTCTTTTAGGTTCTATTATTGTACCCTATTTTGAAACTTGGTAGCCTAAAATCTTGCCCTCATGGGCTGCAAAAATTGACTTTTTACGGTTAAGAGAGATTCCAAAATCTCTGCATATTTGAAGTACTTGCCTTAAATAGCCTATATGCTGATCTATAACTTTGCTGTAAATAGTAACATCATCCAAGTAGACTAAAACAAATTTATACATTAGATTACTAAAATCCATGTCCATAGCCTTTTGGATTGTGGCACCTACATTTGATAAACCAAATGTCATTCTTATGTATGCCATTGTTCCCCATTTAGTGGTAAAGGCTATTTTAAATCGATCTTCTTGCTTCACTAATACTTGATTATAACTAGAATAACCATCCAGAAGTGAAAATATTTCAGAACCAGAGACATACTATAAATTTTTTTCCATGGTGTCTATCTTTCAGAGATGCCCTATTAAGGTCTCAAAAATATACACATAATCTAATCTCCCCATTTTTCTTCCTCACAGGAACTAGATTTGAAACCCAAGATTTATGTTTGATTGGGAAGATTATCCCACTATCTACCAGTTTATTCAGTTCTTTAAGCATTAGGGGCTCTAATTTGGGGTTTATTGGCCTTTGTCTTTGCCTAATTGGCCTAGAATTGGGCTCTAATTCAATGGTGTGTTGGGTTAATTGAGAGTCAAATCCTTTCACATCATCATAATCCCAAGCAAAAACATCATTAAACTCCTTGAAAAAAGTAATAAGAAGCTCTTTATCTTGAGGAGAGTTAAATTTACCAACCTTTAAGAATTTATGTCTGAATATTTCCATCTCCTCATAATGATCTTCCTTGATTAGCATGTTGGTTATGTTCTTCTTAAACTAATCATTAGATTTGAAGATGTACTGCAAGCTGAATAGTCCTTTAGGAAGCTTATTGGACTTTAATTGTATGATATAATCCTCAAATTGATGTTTTACTTTGTTGTCTTTTGGAGCGGCAAAGCCATATGTTTCTACCATAAAACTTAAGATCTTCTCATCAGTATTGAAAACTTGCCAATTAATTTCATTATCTGGGATGGATAGCCTAAGAACAATCTGAATATGGGATTGATCATTATCTATGCGTTTATTCTCAGAAATTGTAACTTGAGCACCAATAGCAGCTAACCTATCAACATGCTGGTTTTTATTTCTAGGTACAAAAATTAGATTGAATGCATCAAAATTAGCTAGAATATTTGATATTCTAGATTTATACAACTTTAAGAGATCATTTTTAACAACAATCATACCTCTCACCTGATTAACCATAAATTCACTATCTCCAAATACCCTTAAACACTTAACATTTCTTTTTCTTGCCCACTCTAAGCCCTGAATCAATCCTTCATATTCAGCCACATTGTTAGAACAAGGAAAAGATAATCTAAATGCAGCATAGTATTTATCACCATCTGGTGACACAATCATAACCCCTACACCAACTCCATCCTTGTTCCTGGATCCATCAAAATATAAGTCCCAAAGCTGATTAGGCTATTTTGAATCAACATCATGTGATTATATCAAGTTAGGCATAACACGATTAGATTCAGCAATCATATAATTACCAAAACCAACATCATAAATAACACTATCTTGGCTGGTAAAGGCATTTCTCGCTGCCCACTCATAAAATGAAATATTAGAGATTCCTTCTATCTGAGTATCAAATGCTGGATAATCTTTAAGATCATCTACATCTATGATCACATAACTACCATTAATAGGGCTTGGAATATATGGCTCTATGTGATCTTTGGTTAACTGTTCTAATTTTATGGTCACTTTTGCACCATATCTAGTCCTAAACAGCATGTGAGACCAATCAGATGAGAAACATCCTCCTATTTTTGCAGTGAAATCTCTAGATAAACATAGGCCAAAATAAGGAGGCAGATCTATAACATAGATATCTTGCTGAATAGAGAAATTTGGGCAAGCATGTAGGGTCAAACTTGCATTTTTAACAACACTTAAAGTGTGGATTGATGGACCATCTAACTGAATAACTCATTTATCAAGAGGTTCATACTTCAAGTCAAGTAAATATGCAATCTTTTGGGGGATTACTGTGCTGGTTGCACCACTATCAACCATGCAATTGCGAACTAACTTATTACCAATTATGAAGGACACATAAAAAGGAGGTGGTTTAACATTTGTAACTTTCTTACCATCCTTTACTATTGTTCTTGGTGCATTTATAGCCCCTGAATTGAGTAAAATAGTCCTTGAAGACTGTTTTAGGGCTTGTTGTGAATTTGTTGTCCCTTTACCCAACAATTCCTTAAGAAAATCTGCCTTCCTTGGAATGGCTAAAGAATCCCACATAGAAATAGAAACATTCATCTTCTTCATATTCTCAACAATATTATAAGGAACAACAAATTGTACCTTTTGAGGAGATTTACCAATGATCAGATCTGTGTGCTTCTAATGCTTCTCCTTGGTTGCAAGAGAGGAATGTTCTTTTAGTATAAAAATAGGAGGGATGGGTGATGATTGAGTTGTAGAAGCAATCTTAGTAGCTGATTGCTTTGATTTTAGATTTGTCTTCTTGGCTCTTGTGTTTACTGATACAGGTGAATCATTACTCACCCCAAAGAATTCTTTCTCTTTCCAATTGAGAAAAGTAGTTTCCAGAGCACCTAGATCTGGTTGTTGTTGAGTCTGATCAATGGATGCATCTTGTTGTAAATCAATCACACTTTGAACCATTAGAGTCTGATTAAGCACTCCACTAGTGCCCTTTGAGTGATTGTGGGGTTTCTAAAAAGAATAACACCACTCATTATCAGCAGCAAGGTTATTTTGGTTAGAACAATATCCTAACAACATTAAGACATGCATAGTTATAAGGTCAATAAGGCATTTGGTTCCAATTCTGCCTAATGGTATTGCTATTTATTTGGTATTGCAGCTTATTACCTTGGTAAATGGGCTGGTTAGGCTCCTGTGATGAGGAACTAGAAAACTTATTTTGTGTATGGGATATTGTATTTCCTTGAGCTTGCTTCCTTTTAAGGTTTACCAACTCATTTTCAAAAGACTCATTTCCAAAGGTTTGCAGTAAACTTTCAATTTTTTTCTAGCCATTGTTTATGCTTTGCAGCTCATTAGAAGGGGAAACGAGCATCATCTCTTCATTTTTGTAATATGGTAAATGTGCTAGAGGTGGGGTAATCAATGGCATATTGGACTGGATTCTAGGAAAGAAAGGCATAGGTGGCCTAGGAGCTATCTTTCCTTCCTGAATAAGTTTATTCTCTTCCCTAATTGCAATATCAAAAGCTCGAGGTTAGGAAATTCCCCCCATAGATTGGATCATAACTAAAATGTCACTATTCTGACTCTTAAGGAAGTATAAAAATGCATATTGAATAGAGGGTCTCACCATGGAAAGAATCATATTGCAAGTCTTTTGGAAGCAGAGATTGAAGTCACTCATCTCTTCTGTGGAGACCTTTTGATAGTAGTTAGTTGTTCCACCAAAGAAAGATTATCATATTTATCTTCAATTTTTTTTAAAAATTCCTCACCTACTGCATCCTATGAAGAAATTGATCCAACTCAAAGAGCTCAGAACCATTCCAATGCTTTTCCTTTCAATGATGCATCCAATAGCTTGAAAGCTACATCCTCCTCTGTGATGTGATGAGCATTGTGTTAACGGGGGTTTGTGACCGGGTCCGCCAACAGATGTAAGTTGTCATTGGGTAACAGGGTACTGGCCAAATTTTCCTACAAATTTTGTCTAGAGAAATCATATTCTTTGGGCCTTCAAGCACCTGAGAGTTAGGTCTTGACAGTGCGGGGCCTCAGTTCGGAGTGTGACTATTTTATTGAGGGGTATAGCTGTGGTGCAAGAGCACCTAGGTAGGCTAGTTATGCAAATCTAACCTAGGGTTTGCTCTTTCTTGTTTCAACTTGTAGTGGTTATAGCTAGACAACTAGGTTAATAAAGGGACCAAGAGTCCTAGTGTGTGAAGTATTTGTAGGAGGATAGGTCTTTTTAATTCCTTGGTGACCCTTAGGTCCAATTAGGCCCAATTAGGGGATTTTAGATTTTTGTGGAAAAATGAGCCAAGAGAGGGACTAGAGGTCCTTTTTGATTTTGTTTCATCATATTTAGTTGAGTGGACAAGTTTGGATAGGGTTTGCCCAAGTTTGGCAATCAAACCCAAAAGTTGCCAAAAGTTGTCAATGTTGTCATTGACAACATTGACAACTTTTAAGACAAATTGGCATCTTCTATGAAATTGGTTGGGTAACTATCTGAAATCAAAAATTTAGCATTTTGGTCATTTATATAAGACCATCCTCAGGATTTGTGAAGAGTTGGCAAGTTTAAGAGATTTCATGTACGGACTGTGTTAAGCAATAACAAGGTGAATTTGTGTGTTTCATGGTGATCGGGTATTGTAATGGATTGAGAGTACTTCTGTAAGTGTTGTTTCTTGTAATTTAGGTTGTATTTGAACTTCTTGTGGTTTTAGTTTGGTAGATTGAATAGTTTTAAGTGTTTTTTTTTAATCTTTAAAGTTCAGTCCAGTCGCTGGTCTAGTTTTGAGCATTGCTTGCAAATGGAGTCTTAACTTTCTTTTCCACAGTGGCTTTGGCCCGGGCTATTGGATTATGGAAGTGGACTCCATGTAAATTGTGTACATAGAAGGATGGGCCCTGGAAGTGGTGGTAGCTATTTTTAAGATGATTCCCTAGGCAAGCTAGAGTGGCATCGCTAGGGATCATCAGAGGTTGCAGAGCTAGCTAGAGGGACTGAAAGCATCCATAACTTCAATAAGAGGAAGTGGGAAGGAAGAAGAGTTAGGGGAAGACCCCCAACTAGGAGGATAAGTTGTGAGGAGTTATCTTGTTGGCCAAGAAAGTTCATTTCTTGTGCAGATAGTAAAGGAGGCCTAAAACCCTAAATTTTAGGCATGAAAGTAGGAAGGAGTGTATGGGCACTTCAGAGGCCTAAAACCTAGAAAATATCTAATGTCTCTAAAAATGGTGTGTAGATCCTATACCTATTTGGAACTTGTTAAGACATTTTTTTCAAGATAATGCAAAAAAGGTGACCAAATAGGGCTAATTGCTTATAGCCCTATTTTGGGGGTAATTGCAAAGGTTCTTGGAGCTCATTTGTGTTCTTGAGACAAAATCAGTTTTTAGAGGTTGGAATTGGTCCTATTAACATATTCATATGCTTCATTTTCAATTTGGTGGAGATTGGAATCCATTTGGATTAGATTGAGCAAATGGGCAAGAACGACCAATTTGGGTCTAGTATGAGGATTGTAAAGTTGTGAGTTCTATTTTGTTGGTGTTTACTAGTTGAAGGAAATTAGGATCTTGTGATAAGATACCTAAGGAGCCTAGGGTTAGTAGAAGAACCCTATTAGGTTAGTGATTAACCTAGGAGACCCTAGAAGAAGTCTAAGGAGCAAGACTAGTACTACATCAAGCTGGTTATCTTAGCTCATCTACTCCGGGGACTTAGGTAAGTGGGGTTTCCTACAAGAATTCATTAACTTTATCGAACAAACTCCTATAGATATGTCAGGGTTAGAAGTGTTTCATCTACTTGTATTTTATGCTAAACATCCAAAACATCAACCATGCTCTAACAAGGTACACTAAATACTGAATAAACATAGAACCAGCAGTTCATACTTATCCAATAGCAAAGAAAAAGAAGGTCGTTAATCTACTTGAAACATTAGAGTGGGGGACATAAGGAACATACATCAAAAAAAGAGTGTTAAGCCAGAGATCAGAATGATAACAACATCATTAAGAGAATCCTTCCTTCTTCATTAACATGTTTCCAGCCGACACTGGTGCGTACAACAATGGCAGCTCTAGGGGAGCATCTAACTAATAGAAGCTTCTAAAACCAAGGAACATCAAGCTCTGCAACTAAGAACTGAGAAAACACTAAAATGCTATTAGCTATGGACTACAAAATCATCAATTTTGCTGACCCTTGGAATGAGGTCGGGCTTATTACTTATACACCAGTTTCCTCTAAACTTAACCTAACTTATCTTTACACTCAACTCATAAAATACAATTTCCAATGGCCGGTACTACCTGCACCAGGCTAGAAAGACCTCTAGACAGAAAAGGTCTAACATGTCAAAAGAATAAGACAAGGAAGGAGGAGTGGAAGAATTGGCCTCAGGAAGAGAGTAGGAGAGAAAGTAGAAGAAATCTGATCCCACGGGGATCGAGGCTACATGCCTCATTAATGGGAAAGAGGCTCACTGTCTCTGATGCACCAGGTGTTATGTTGGAGAAACGCCTTGGGAAGACCACCTGTCAGAATCATCTATGAGTTGATGTGCCTTGTTGGGATCACCTACCTTCTAAAATTTTTATTAACCATCTAATAATGATCGGTTAGCTCCAGGGAACCTGGATGCGGGTCATGCAATGAATACAAAATTGTGGATCCAGAATTCTGGGATCAGGGAGCCTAAGCTCAAAGAATAAAGAATACAAAAAAATGCGTGGTCCATGGAAATCCCCAGACTCTAGAGAACCTTATTGTTCCTTACTGTTCTTGAATGCTTCTAATACTTGGCTAATGCCTTCTTTGTCTATGTCCTTGATGTTATTCCATCGACCACAAATATCCTCCAAATTTTCTTCGACCTCTCCAGCCCCACTTCGAAACTCATCTACCATCTTTACAACATCATATGCCTGGATCATCATTTTGGATAATCTTGATAATCTTACCTGGTTAAAATTTTTGGTAATCAGATACAGGGACTCAATTCATTCATCAAATTTACTGAGGACGTAGTCCTCTAGGGTACATATTCCAATGGTGAAGGGATCAACTCATGATACCCCAACCACAAACACTTGAAATAGGCCCAATGGATACTGAGCCATGGTCACCTTTTCTTTTAAGGCCATAACCAATTCCTTGCATACCTTGATTCTGAGGCCAAGTCTAGAGTACTAGGCCTAGAGAGAATCATATGATTCTTCTCCCAAAATTCCTGCCTCTATGGTGGCTTCTTCTCTGATGTTGCCAATATCTTCCAACTCGGCCCTCCACTCTTCATATTTTTCCAAGTCTTGTTCCCATACAAGAGCGAAGCCATTCACCTTACTAAGGAGAAGGTTAATTTGGTAAAGGTCTGGGAGGGACATTGCTAGGAATTTTCTTATGGCAGCTATCTTCTCAGTGACCCACCCATCCATAGCCTGCACCTTCTTCTTCATGGCCCAGAGAGAATCTATATTGCCCTGTGTAAGAAGCAATGCGGAGGCAGAAGTTTCCTGGCGGATCTTAGCTAGGAGCAGTGTGATTTCCGCTAGAAGTGCGAGGAAATTTGCATTAGTTTCCCTTTCCTCCTTTAGCTTCTGGCCTTGTTTGATGTATCAGGCCACCGCTACTTTGGTGGCTTCTCTCAACAGGTCCAATTCACCTTTCTTATCCTTTCTCCCCAGTGCTACTTCTGTAACAATGTAATCTTCAAGCCTTACAACCACTACATCTACATATGGAGGAGGTGTTGCGACTGTCGCAACTATGCTTTCTATTGGACCAGTTCGGAGGGTATGGACTATCGGTGCCTTCTTGGGCTTCTGGGCCTCTGCACCTTGGGCCATCATTTTTTCCAAGGAGATTGGGACACTTGATGCAACCATCGGGGATTTTCTCTTTCTTGATTCTACCAACCATTGGCGTGGCTAGGGTGGCTTTCTTATCAAGACCTGGGCATCTGGATTCTTTTCAGAATCTGATGGCATGTTCCTAGAATTCACAATGTCATCGGGCTCCTTTTCTTTATTTTGTTCTTGTTTTTGCTCCCGTTCTCTAGAGGCTTTAGTATTTTCTACCATGTTGGCATCTTCTTTCGTGATATCTGAGACTTCCTCTTCTCCAGCATTATTATCACCCATATCTTTGGGGACCTCCTCCTCCTTAGCATCAGTTGATCTAAAATTTACATTTTCTAGGACTTCCCGGTCACTCTGCTGCTGTTGTTCTTTAGCTTCATTGGCCTCATCCGCTGGAACATTTTCCTCCATTGGAATGTCTTCTGGGGGTGGGTGAGGTTTTTGGCCAAAATTTAACAATGCAGCTGCTTTTACTACTTCACCAAATGTGTTTCGGGTCACTTGATCACCTAGAGTAACTGAAGGTGTCTGGAGCATGATGAATGGGGGTACGATTGATCTCGTGGGTCCAGGTTCCCCAACCATCGGTTGTTCATCTATGCTTTGCCTTGGTTCATCCTTGGTCTCTTGGACCAATGTTTTCTCTCGCTTAGGATCCTTGTGTATCTCTTCTTGGACCTCCTTCTCTTTAGTAGCCTCTTATTTTGAGACTTTTTCTTCTGTGGGGACTTTCTCCTTTTCTTGAGCGGAAATCTTCTCAACTATGTGACCAATATCCTCATACAAATTCATGAGTTCATCTGCCCCAAACACATCATCAAAATCTTTGTGTGGGGGAGGGCTATCAGGGATCTCTTCAAGTTCAGGGGAATCCAAACTAATGTCAACTAGAGCCACATTTGATATATTGAGGCTAGCAGCTGCACTTAGAGTGGGGGTCACCCTTTTTTTCTTCTCTCTCAGCAATGGGACCCCGGTCTCCAAAATACTGGTAGACTTCACCTCAGCAAAATTTTGTCTACTCATCATTGCAGCCAACAATAGGGATCCCATCAGGAAAGCAGATGCCATGGGTGTCACGAGGAAACCAAAGGATATTTGTGTGCTTATCTACTGGTTGGCCAACCTTGCTGACTCCATTTGTTGTTGCAGTTTCACCATTAAGGGGGTGGGACCTTGGGGATGTACCTTGGCCGGGGCACCCTCTTTTTCTTTCCCCTTATTCATGCTAGTTCTGGCAGTGGCAGCGGAAGTTGAAGTAGACCTTCAGAAAATTAATCCCTTTTGGGTGCTTTTAGGGC
>MU226462.1:546769-561227 GCA_018584345.1 Thuja plicata
TGGGGATGTACCTTGGCCGGGGCACCCTCTTTTTCTTTCCCCTTATTCATGCTAGTTCTGGCAGTGGCAGCGGAAGTTGAAGTAGACCTTCAGAAAATTAATCCCTTTTGGGTGCTTTTAGGGCACACCTCTGAAAAATACTAGTCCCTCCAAAATTGGGTGGCATACTCCCTCAATTGTCAAGTCTTCCAGAGTGGCCCAATCCACCAGAGGGAGATCCAACTTGTCTAATACCTGCCCTTTATATGTTTGGTCTTCTAATGGCCCGTCATCTAAAAATCCCTTTGGAAAAGTCTGAAGGTCGAGCACCTCCATGAATGTTGACAAGCCCTGAGATCAAAATTGTCCTGACAATCTGCCCAAAAGTCTTCAATGTCTTCCTTGTGTGGCGGGGATTCCCAAGGAATTTATAAGGCAATATTGCCTAGATGATCATAATTGTTTGTGGCATGGTGGAATTCCACCAGTCCTAGGCTTTTCAACTAACTATCTACCTCCCTTACTGTGGTGAGGCTGCACGTATAATTCCCACATGAAACTGGGAATGGGACTTCGATAACCTTCTTAAATGTGAAGAAGGCATGGAGGTCTAGGATCTGCCGGTAGAACTCCAAAAGAATAATTCTATCCCTGCAATACCGGGGAAGAAGATAAGGTTTGCTAGAGAAGCTGGTCACCCGAATGTAGGTGTGGAGTTGAAACTAAGTAAAATAATGGCCATAAGTACTGACTAGATTCATCGCCTCCTGCGATAATTGGTACCCAGAGTCCTGGGTAAGTGTTAGAATATTATGGTAAATGAAAGAATCATTTACTGGGAAAAAATTTAGGAAATTGAGTTCCCATTGTACTTGGGGATAATGATCCCATGGTGTTAACTAGCCTGACCCATTTCCAAGTTCACCTACTGTTCCCAAACCTGGAAAAGTCGGTCTCTATTGGGCTAGTGCCCATAGTACGTATGATGTCATATAAAACATGGAACTTTGGAGGATACCCTTCATCTACGTGTCCACATGATTGGCGATGATGGCTGCCCAGTTGAAATTTTGGTTGCAGGTGGTGATGCAGTAAATAAAGTAGGACATCCATGCTGAGAAATCCCAGGCATGGGGCAATCTGAAGATCCTGCATAGAA
This sequence comes from Thuja plicata, assembly GCA_018584345.1. Lineage (NCBI taxonomy): Eukaryota > Viridiplantae > Streptophyta > Pinopsida > Cupressales > Cupressaceae > Thuja > Thuja plicata. The sequence continues at coordinate 547,908 of MU226462.1, forward strand.
ATATGATGCCCACCTGAATGTGCTCTTTGAAATCCCTGTGGGCAATTTCCAACTTCATCCTTTCATGGTCCCTCTTTGGGGACTTCAGACACTGAGTGTTAAGGTATTTCTGGGAGATGAGAGAAGCTTCCTCGAACTCCTGTAATGACTTGGCCTAGTTGAAGATGATGGACCCCTATAATTGTGGAATCCCCATCCCTGAGGAAAATGTTGTTGCATCCAAGGTGACGATTGTTGCTAGGCATTGTAATGGCTTGGGATCGGCAAGTAGAACAGTCCGAGTGGGTGGATTGTACAATGTTGTCAATTGAAGTATCAATTCTGGTGATTGCACCATAAAGGGAAAGTTCACAGCATTTATAATGCCAGAAGCGGCCAAGTGAGTGGCCATATTGTCTCCCCCAGCCTTCAATTGATATATGGCTTAAATCAAGCCCTGCATTTCAGTCCAAAGTCTGGGCTCTGATTCTGTTATTTCCTGTACTTTGGAGTCCACCTTGGAACCCACGAGAATGCCCTACTTGGGATACTTGGAGGTCAGTGGCAACTTAGCTAGCATATTTTTGGCCTTGGTTTTTATGTCTGCCTGGGTGGAGGTAATAGGTAGCTCTGGACTATCAGGAGGACTGATCACCTCAGACATATCGATCACACAATAAACAACCTGCAAGACTAGAGAACTATCAACACATGATATAATAATAATAACTTTATTTATTCTGGGGGGATCATCACTGTGTCGCATCTGTCCAGAGAGTGTTAGCATATATCAAAATCCTGGAGTATAAACATGAGTTAGATTCTAATAAACATCTTGGGGCTTCAGAAGTACTAAACTAGGTGGAAAAGATAGCATGAGAACCTAGTTCAGAAGAATTAACCGTTGTCATGTTGACGTGACTAGTAGGAAGCCATACATGGCTGACATAGGTTGTCACGTGGCCACGTGACATGCAACGTAAATTTCATTAATTGTGACAAGTGGGCCGATAGGAAATTGAATGCTAGATGGGATGGTGTTTGAATGCCCACTCGTAGGAAATTAATCCCACCATAAAGACAAAATGACAAGGGAGAGAGAAAGCCTCCATAGCTTGAACCAGCGAGGTGCCGAGTTCAAACTATGCTGACTCCCTCTCAACGAGATTAGAAAAATGATTCAAGAGACGATGGAGCATGACAAGCTCATTAAGAATGGAAGGATATGCAAGAGGTATACACTCTAAAATATAAAGAGTCAAGGCATATATACATGATTTACAAACATCTACATAATGTACAAAATAACTACAGAATGCACAGGAAACTAGCCTAAATTACAACTACACAGAGGGCGAACAACCCTCTATGAGTGCCAACCTACAAATGGGAGGTGACCCAAAACAAAACCAGAAATGAAAACCACAAACGGAACCACAAAGAAACAAAAAACAAAAAGGGAAACAAGACCCAAAAAGCAAACGAGAACTGGAAAACTAGAAACTGAAGAGCGAAAGTCGAAGGCTTACCTGAAATGTGAGAAATGTGGGAAGCACAAATGCTGAAACATTCAACAATAAGCTAACCTTCAAAATCACCATGAGCGTGCACTATAAACCACTGGTAAATTTCTACTAAACACTGGGAGAAAAAGCTTTCTTAATCGCCTTGATTCACCTTAATTGCTCTAAATGATGTAAGTGTTTGATCATGGTAAATGTGAAAATGATAGGTAACTTCCATTTATACCCCTAGGGTAAAAATAGGCTACACTTTTCTAAAATCTCAGAAACCTCCAGACTCTGGGCCTGGGGATTCCATATGACCATACCTTACTGCGAGGGAAGACATCGTGGTGAAGAATCCCAGAGTCCCAAATCTGGCTCTGGAAAGAACAAACAAACTCCTAGACTAGGTCTTGAAGACACAAGGAAGCAAAACACAAGGGGGACAACCCTCACGGGAGCAAAGCCTAGAGGGAAAATAAAGAAAACAAAAGAAAATAATTGAAGGGAAAAAGTGAAAAAAAGGTGGACCCAACATTTTTCCCACAAAATGTAGGGACGGGTATGCAGGGCATAACACATTGCAAAGAGATGAAACATCTCTAATATGCTCATTTTTTGCTTTTTGTCCTTCTCCCATGAAAGATGGTAACCCTTTCAAGGCTGCCAATGGAATGTTGTTGTGATTGGAAATCTTTAAAGGGCTTCCCTGATCAAAGGGTAAAAATGGCAACCTTCTAGCCATCCTTGGTGGTGCTGTAGTAGAGCTTGAAGGTGTTGGTTGTTCAAGAACAAATTGAAATTGAAGTGTCGGTGGACTTTATGAAGATTCTTGATCTCAATATGGAAAATCAGTGTAATAGGTGGGAGGGGTTGAACTTCTCTCAAACCTTCTATTCCTTGGTCTTCCTTGTTTCCTACCCCTCACTACAGGCTAAAAGGAGAGCTCTTTTGGGTCTCTAGGCTCTCTCTGCAAAGTTCTTCCTCTCCTAGTATGTGATAACTATAAATAATCAAAACATCAAAACCCTAACACCATACACATAACACAACCTCCACCACATATAAAAAACCTAACCCACATCTCATATACCCTAGCAAAGCCTAAACATCAACAACATCAATAAGGTCAACATGACCAAAGTCTATGCAAAAATATCTCCATCCATCATGGCATATGTTGTACAATCATGGCATTAGGAAAGGTTTGTTGTGCTCTACAGTTGTCTTGAAGCATTTACTCCTTCTGACATCGAATTTCAAATCTACCAAAACTTGCGCATATGCATTGTTTTCTCATCTCATTTAGTTTTTGCATTTGGTGAAGATGTTAGGGTTTTGAAACCCTAACCTTATGGTGCCACCATGTTGTGATTGTGGCACTATTTTTGGTTTTTCTATTGTTTCTCTGTGTATGGATTCTTGATTTGGAAGTCGACACTGTGATGTGGTAATTGTGTTATTGTTCTCTGGGCTCTTCTCTGATCTTCGGGCTGAAAAATAGACTCCTTTCCTGCATCTTCACTCTATCTTTATTAGTAGGTAGGAATGTGCATTCATGGAGCTCAGGCTCTAACTGGTAGTGGGTAATATTGTGTAATTAAAAGAGGTTGGATTCTTCATGTTTATGGAGCTCGAGTTTGATAGAGCTCAAGCTCATTGCATGCTTTGAAACTTGAGTTCACTGTGAAGAAGAGAGAGCTCAGGCTCTCTTCACTGTAGGCTCTACAAACTATATCTTCACCCTCCATAAAGTATGGTGCTCTTTGTGCATAAAATCCATTGAACTCGGGCTCTAAGTGCCACTTCTCTACACGTAACTTACATATAAGTTACTCTCTTTACATTTTGTCTCAACTTGAACATGTTGTTGTATACATCATTGCATTACATAGTTTTTGAACACTTGAGTTAACTTCTATCACTTCTTTCAATAATTTTTTCTTTTACCATGTTCGTTGCAAATGATTCTGGATTTTTTTTGATCTGGGTATCTATCTTTCATGTAAAATAAATATGGGTTTTTCTATTAATTTTCTCTATTGACTCCACCATGTTTATAGCCGCCTTTTCTATCCATGATTTCTGTTAGATAGACTTCTTTTTGTTATTATTCTTGGCTTCAAATATTTTAAAACACCCACATAGCCTCTTTTGTGATTGGGATGCCGAGCTTGGTTGATTTCTTCAGTTAGTAATAAACACACATTGTCAGCTCCACTCTATCCTTTTTTTTTTCTTCACTACATGTTTGAATGTTACCACTTGATGTCTGCATCTTTTTCATATGTTGTGCCCTTGAGGTTTTGCATCTCGATAGTGGTTATCATTGTTGGAACACCATCATTCTCTATTAGAACCATGCTACTCTCTATGCATAATGTCGATACAGTATTTTTACATCTTTGTTGAAATGGTGCCCTATCATTATGTATGAAGATTGCAATATAGTAACGACTAGTGTTTGCAATTTGTCTTCTTGAATCCAATAATAAATAGACATATGGGGTTTGAGCATGGGCTCATGACACCCGTGTGCAACATTTTTGAAACAGAGCCCGACTGTTGGATATGCATATTTACTTTTATTTGCACAACTCCATTATATATATGCATCTTGATTTTGAATTACATATTGTTTTGATCTTTGCATAGGCACATCTTTGAGAAATACTTCTGTTCTTGCACAAACACTGCATTTTTGTTATTTGAACATGAATACCAGTATTTAATAATAAAATTGTTGCTCCCTTCCATTGTTGATCAGGTACTGTATTTGAACAACATTAATAGCATTGAGTAATAGCATTGTTTTATTTGATAAATATGTCATCACTGTCATATGAACATTCATCCCACAGCCTTAGACAATGACACTATTCATATTACTTTGTTATTTGTTTTCCACTCTTGAATAGGAATTTGATAATAACCAAGTGACACTGTTATTCACTTTTCATATTTGCATATAGCACTATCTTCTGATTTTCATCCTTGATCAATAACACAACCGCAAGTTTTCTTTTTTTCAAGAACACATTGTTTTGTTCAATTCGTGTATATACATGCATGTCTTTATAAAAAGATATCACTATTGAACCTACCTATTCCCTTCCATTTGATTGAAAATATATATGTCACTATATTTCTGTTTCTCTCTTATTGAAACATACTAGTTTTTATAACAATATTACTTCTAACCTTCATTGTTCAGTAATGAATAATAGTGTTACCTCTTTTATTTGATTGTAATTCATCTCCTTCTTTGTAGCACTTTGTTCTTTGTTCATACATCTTCCATCTTTTGGGGCATTTATCTTTGATTGCACATGCACCTTCTAGTAGCATTACTGTAGTCTGCATTTTGTATCGATAGTATCAACTTGTAACAACATGCTTGGATCTTGTACCAACCTTTAGGAACTGTGTCTCTCCTTCTTCTGCATCTTTCCATTCCTGAACTCATGAAATCCTAGATTTCTTTCATAATGCATCTTATGAGGTTTGAGCACAGGCTCATGACACTCATTGCATTTTTTGTCATCTGCTACTACTGAACACATAGATCATACTTCTTTCTGCATTTGAATACACTTCTGCTCATTTTGTTTGCACACACCATCAAATCAAGATGTTAGGTTTGTGGACATAACTAACCAATCAATGTTTGTGTGTGAGTGCCATGTGAAATGAAATTCATGCATGAATGTTGGTTGATTGGTTGTGTTTACTCTCTTAACATGTTGATGTTCTAAAAAAGGTTTCTTAGCTAGAGGAACTAAGTTCCTTTAACTCAAATTTCTGATTTTACAAACAATAACTCTTGAATAATGCATAATGATAACCATATACAATAAAAGGTTTCATGGAGTTACGTCCCTTTGATACTTTTATTTAGTTGATGGAGATGCATATTTTTCTGTTGCATTGATGTTATTGGTAGATTTACAATTCTGAGAGTTTGATTTTTGTATGTTATTTTGGTTTCCATGCATTTCTTAGATTCAATTTGGATCTAACACTTTTCTTTTTCCATGATGCAGGACAAGACCCTAGACCTAGAATGCAGAACTGACAGGGGGACTTGGACAGAGGACAGACATGAAGATTGGACAGAGGACAAATAACCAGCTCTACCATATCATAGAGTCAAATTTTAGAAGGCAATGCATGTGCCCCTACTCATGCTTCTAGTATGCTTTCTTTTCTGTAATTACCTATAACTTTCTATATGAAAGATGTAATATTGAAGAAACATATGCTTTTTACATTCAGTTTGAATGCACAATGTAATGTTCAATTTTGAATTTGAAAATTTGAATGTGACGAAAACTTAGAGTACAGTTTAATTTGATAATATGAATGCAATGGCAATGTATTTCATCTTGATTCTGAATAGAAATGTTAAAGAGGTGTACCTTCATGCAATCTTATGTTGTTTATGATTGTCATATTGGATGTGTAAAATTACGGTAACATGCATATAAGGTAGGTTTTCATTGTTAGGCAATTGTTCTAGATTCGGTGGTATCATTGAGGGGTAGGATGTCATAGGCTATAAGCTATTATGGGTAGACCTATAACCAAAAGAAAGAATCTTTGATTTCTTTCATGTAGTTGGACATGGGGTTTTTGAGTGAGCCACAAGTTGATAAGGTGTAACCTACACTAGGTTCCATTAGAGCATCCAGAGTGAGATGAATGCTATCACAAGACTTAGATTACTCTACACCATAATCGACAAATTAAGATTTCAAAATAACTAAATAAAAATTACTTAAAATTACATATCTTAAAGACTTTTAATTTCAATTTACATATTATAATTAACTAATTAATTCACTATAACTACACTCATACATATACATACATACCTACACACATATACACACACATACAGATATGTACACCAACATTAACATATACATACATACATACATACATATATATACCAACAATACATATTTCTGGCCCCCTATCTTTTGAGAGGACTCATTTTAAAACATTTTCAAAAATCTTCCTTAACCCCATATACATAGATTTTAAAGTAATTAAATCGTTAATCTGATGACTGATTAAATAAATATTGACATTAATACTTTCATAATTGAATTCTCGTGAGTGCTTTTTAACTATTTTGTTATACTTCCACTAGTTGCTGGAGCCAATTTAGTTGTTCATTAGATCTAACATTCCATGGTTACTTACGTAAAATTCTACAGAATTATCATCCAAAGACTTATGGGATCATTTAATTGCCACTTTCCAGAAACAATCATTTAAGATGGATAACATTGTCATCAAGATAATGCTTCAATCTTTCTTCAGAAAACCAAAGGAGTCCTTAGTAAAACAGTTGAAAAAAACTGTCTATTTGCGTAGTATGCACTCGGCATCTGAAACACTGGGGAAAATAAAGAATTCTACATGAAAACTAAGTAAACGGCTGACAAGAGATTCCTATGGTCTCAACAATAAATTCACATCGGTGTGGGAAAGCTCACAGATGTTAAAATACAACTAAATAACATGGCGCAACTCTCACCATACAGTGCTAACTATAACAATTCCGACCAGGACACTGATAATGGTGGATGATATCAAATGGGTTCCCGCACTTGCCTTTGGGTGCTCACTTTCTGTTGGCGATATCCCTCCAAAAGAACTTGTGGGTGATCTTGCTGAGGGAATTGCTGCAGTGGGAGTTGATGGTACAGGGGCAGGAGAAGTGGAGGGAACACTTTCTGTTGGTGCACTGTTGCTGGAAACTGCAAATCCATAAATTCCAATTCATAATTGAGCTATATTAACTCGTCTGTCTGTTTTAGAAAAAATATCAACTACCCACAGAAAGAAAGATCTAGATACCTGCAGATACAGAGGGTGCCGGTACGCCTGCACCTGCTCACACAACAACAATATAGTGATTATGACAGCAATTACATCAATATAGTGATTTCTTTATTTTTCTTATTTCTATCTCTTTTTATTTAGTATGTTTTGGGAGAATATTTTAATTGAAAATGTGTATTGATTTAATGTTTAATATTTTTAATAGTATAACATTATTATTCTAGACTTTAAAGTTGTTACTGTTGATCATAAATACATATAATTGACTGACATGTGTTGTATTGATCTAAAAGACAACAAATCATGTAATAGACTGTGAGCACAACAAATCATGTGATGGACTGTAGACTGTGATAGACTGTGGCACACCAATAAAATATGACTTACAGCACAACTATTAGTCTACCCTTTTTGAGTAATCTTTCTAAACCCTTCAACCAAAAACATGCTAATATGGCATCATATTTGCTGATGTGCAGTGGTCTGACCAATTAAAACATTATAAAAAAATTGAAAGATAGTTTGCCTTATCAGTATTATTTTAAGATGTACAAAATAAACATGCTCAGCTAGTGAGTCCTTTCTATTCTATTCAATGCTATAAATTAAATAAACACATCTTAGAAAAAAGAGTTTATACGACCAATATATTATGGTAACTTGGAATTGCTCAAAACAGTTTAGTAATTCATTCTCCGTTCATCTCATAGGGAAGTTAGGAAGAGGACTCACTAGTTGAGAATGTTTTAATAGTTCTGATAATATTTTTTGATTTTTCAAAATAGTATATTCGAAATAATTAAGACATTGAAGTTGTTAGTGATAGTCATACGTACTCATAATTGAATAAAATATAATCCATAGATTTAAAAAGAAAGAAACATGTAATATCACATTTACATACCAAGAAAACAAGACTTAATGTATAAACAGTGATCTAACTTTTTTTTGGAGGGTCCTTCCAGACAATTCAACAAGCTCATATGACTTATTTTTTAAAAAACAGACCTAGAATTTAAAAAAAAAAACAACTAAAAGCTGTGACGAATAAACTGCTTAAAAAAAACTAGGTAGTCATCTGAAATCACTACATTAGAATGTCACACAACTACTTAGACCCTCAGCTATAACATCCCTTTCTCTAGCATCAACCTTAAAAATTAAACAACTAATAATTTATATTTATTGAAAGAGTTTAATTGTGGTTAACTTTACCTGCAAATGAAGTGGGAGCTCGAGCACCTGCAGATGAAGAGGGAGCAGGAGCACCTGTAGCTGCTCAAAACAACAATTAAGTAATCATGAGAGTGTAAATTTTACCTTCAATTCGTGAAAGTTTAATTTTAAATGCATTGTTTCTTAGAATAAAAGTTATAACCAATTACCTTTAAATTATCATTTAACACTTTAAGGTGGTTAGTGTTGATCATAAGTACACATTATTTACTGACTTTATTTGGCATAATATTTGGTGATATGCAGTGGTCTGGAAAATTAAAATATTATAAATAAATTAAAGTGATTTCGATTAACCAACATGAATTTAAGATGTACAAAAGAAATATGCTCAACTAATGAATCATTTACCCTCCAATCAATATTATAAATTGAATAACGGCATCTTAGAAAAAGAGTCTATACAACCAATGCATTGTGCTAACTTTACTCATGAATGAGGAGGCTCCAGATGAAGAGGGGGGTGGAACATATGCAGCTGCTCAAAACAATATATTATTTTGTGCTCATTTCATATCACAGGAAGTTTAGTAAGTGAATTTAGTAGTTAAGAGCGATTTGATAGTTGTAATAGTATTTGTTAATTTTTTAAAATAATATTATCTCTAATAGTTAAGGTTTTGAAGTTGTTAGTGCTGATCACGAGTACTCATAATTCAACCAGACATATTTCATAGAATCTAGAAAATAAAAAAAACATGTGATACCACATTTACATACCAAAAAAATGACTTAATGCACAACTATTGGTCTAATCATTTTTTTAGAGTCCTTTCAGACACCTCAACAACAAGTGCCTCAACAACAAGTTTGCTAATATGATGTCAAGACCTAAAATTTTAATGATAATTAAGAACCTTGCCAAAATAAACTACTATAAGAAAAATTGAGAATCATGTCACCTTATTTTAAATCTCAGACAATTAAGATGCTCAACTATAACATCCTTTGCTCTAGCATCAAACTTAAAAATTCAACAACATTTTATATTAATTGAAAGATTTTAATTGTGGTTAACTTTACCTGCAAATGAAGAGGGAGCTGGAGCACCTGCAGATGAAGAGGGAGCAGGAGCACCTGCGGCTGATCAAAACAACAACAATTAAAACAATCATTAGAGTGTAAATTTTACATTCAACTCATGAAATGAACTGTTTGATCTTTACATAAACCTACAAAATCTTACATTCATCATTGCATTTCAATAACATATCAAATGCATTGTTTCTTAGAACAAGAGTTATAGCCAATTACCTTTGCATTGAGAGATTGGGGGAGTGGTGACTTTACAAGCACCAGGGAGAGTCAGAGCTCTTGTTTGATTAATTGGGAAGCCAACCGGATTGTTACTGCTAAATAGCAGACACAGACAAGCTGCATTGTTCTTAACGACAGAAGACAATGCAGTGCAGCAGCCTTGTGATGGAGGTGTGGTAGTGACATTACTTGTAACATACCCCAAGCAGGGAGTCAAAGTTATGAGGGAGCTTGTGCAGCCTGATGAAGGAGAGCTTGATTGTGCTGCCACACCGCCATAATTTCCTACTACTGCAATTGTCACCACTACAATCAACATTACAGAAACTGATGACCTAGAGCACACTGTTACACCTGCCATTGAAAGAAAACGTCCCCACTAAACTAACAGCGAAGAAAACTAGACAAAGGAAAAGAAATACGAGTGGGTAGCTAAATGCAGAATAGTTGTAGCTAATGAATGATGCATGAATGTGAGATTGTACTACAGGAAGAGTTGTTTATATTGAGAATTGACGAATGGGAAAAGATTGCGTGAATTTTACTGTTAGGTTAAGGACAGAGCACAGGTGGCAATAATTGTGGAGGGTTTCGTTCAACAAACCCCCCACTCTCAACCAGTTTTGAATGCAAGCGGCCACAGTGACGAAATTCTCGGTTTAATAAGTATGTACATTGTATATGATTTGGATAAGTAGGAATAGTTGCTTTTTTGTTCTTCTTTTCATAGATTGAGTGGTGTATTGAAGAAATCCATTCATAAATTGAGCATACGAATTGTATAAGGTAAACCAGTTTTAATTTGAAGATTTTCAACATGCTTTGGTATAGGGTGGCTGACGGGTCATCTTCTTGGAAAAAGAGCAGAAGCTCGTCGAGTCTATATTTTGTGGTGATTATCTTTGGTTTTATATTATTTTAACTGTTCTTGTATTTTGCATGTGATTTTGATTTGTTTTCTGTTTTGATGATTTTTACTTTAATTTGGAAAAACATTATTCAATTTATATTTAAGAGAATTTTTGAAGTACTAAATCATAATTTTTTCACCGGAGTCAAATTGAAAGTTCAATTCTTGACTAGAGTCAATTTTGCAATGTAGATCCGATTAAATTATTAAGATATAAAATTTGTCACTCTCTTAGTGGAGTTAGTTTTAACTATATTTCGATATTTGTTAGTTCTCATGTCAAAACCTTTTAATTGTGATTATGCTAAATTATAAAATGACACCATCATCAGGCTATTGAAAATTAATAAGCTATCAAAGAAGATTGGTCATTAAGATTGTAAGGGTTTGTATAGAATTCTATATGTACTATGCCCAATTTGGTAGATGTACACATCCAAGATCTAGGACCTACAATGAAAGCATGAGAGAGAGATCAAACATAACAAAATAATGTAATTCTACAACGATACAAATACACAATAATGATTGATTACTTACATTGAATTATAATACCAAGGAAACCCCTTGGTTATGTATAAAAAGGTGAGGCATAAGACTCCATAATATTATGACATGTCTCAATCTTATGACTTCAAATATGAAGTGGTAAGTATCATATGTGTACCCAAATAAACTTAAGTAACTAGAATAAATAGGTTATAAACTAGTTAGGTAATCCACCTCATTCACACCATGAAGTCCCTTAAGTGTAATTTAGGGAGAATGTAAAAGATACAACGATGCAAGATGCAAATATGAGTCCCTACTACTAGGCCATGTTAGGCATAAATGTACAAATAAATCTATCAAAAAAGGGTAATGAAGAAAAATCCTCCCCAAATGAGAGAAAATATTTAAAACTATCTTGAAAAACAATGAAAAGGATAAAAATCCATGCAACGAAAAAGTTCCTGCATAAGAGAGACGAAGAATACAACCCCTTTCAATGTAAAGTCTCTAACAATGATGGTAGATTCTCAATAATGATTCTTAAATATGATTTGTAGATTTTTTTTTTTATAACAACATTCCTCCCCATAGCAAGACAAAACTAGCAAAGTATATAATGTTGAAGTAATCATCCAAGATTGTCAATCTGCAAAACCACATAACCTCCATAAGATAAGATATAAGAAAAACTAGAACATGTTATTCAACCATATCAATATTACAAGAGGAGCATGAATATATACAAAGATGTTATTTACAATGTTCAACGTACCTTCCTTAAATAGGCAAAGTAGCAACATGCGACTAGACAAGATCATGACATGAATCTTAATCCTATGACATGAGACAACCAACACAAAAGCCTCTAAATGAATAGAACCAAAAATGTAAAGGGATAAGATAAGCTAAGACCTCATCTAGATAACTAAGACTTCTAAAAAAATTCCTAAGCTCTAATTAAAATTAAGATTGTGAATAGACTTCCACAAATGGATTAGCTAGTTACATAACCTTATTCACATTAACAAAAGCCCTTAAGTGAAACTTAGGGAGGAGAAAAAATAAATATATATATATATGTAAAGCATGCAAAGGGTTGGTTCCAATAACAAGGCTTTAGTAGGTACCCATTTACAAACAATCCCTCACAAATAGAGAAAATGAGAAAAACTTTGTGCGTGAAAAAATTAATATTTTAGAGAGGGAAAAAAAGATGAATTACAATGAAGGGTCCACAATTATATCCCCAAAATAGGAACATGAATAATATTATAGAAGAATGAATATGTTGTAGACGATAATAAAAAGATGACTAACATAGTGTGGTAACTAAATTTTTTTTATTTGAAATAGGATGATGATTAGGATCCAAAAGACAACCATATGTATTAAAGTCTCCCTAATGACACTACTTGAATTGTGCTCTGATGGAAAATAAAGACTATTTTTTTAAAATTGAATCAATAGATGGGACACAAATCGCATAGATGATATTGACCATAAATTTTCAAAAATTGCAACTTAAAAATATAGATAGAAATCTAGTCTAAATAACCAAGAAAAATTGAGGATGTAAAATTGCCTCCATATAATTCGAACACAATAGTGTTTCAGAGCTCACAGAAAGAGAAATCAAAGAGGAATTATCATGAATATTATAATACACCCATAGTGTTGACTAGGAAGACACATGACACATCGATTGAAATTGTGTGTCAACAAGCAGTGTATGAATGAGAAGATACAATATGTGAGGTGACCAAGAGAGTACCTACAACTAAAGAAGTGTGCACAAAAATAAGGTGCACATGCACAAGGGAAGAATCACTAAGATCCATCATTGTAGTGGATGGATTCCCACTTTAAATTTTTTTGATTATAAATAACAAAGGTATAAGAAAAACCCTAAGGAATTTAGTATTATAGAGCAAGTTTCATTAATAGGGCACAACATTTGCGAGAAATCCCAAAAAAACATTAAGTACATGTATAAATGTGAAACTTTGTTCCATGCATCTACGAATAAAAAATGGCTTAAAAAAGATGTCCATGGAGTCCACATAGAATATATATATATATATATATATA
>MU226462.1:563394-580684 GCA_018584345.1 Thuja plicata
ATATATATGAGGAAGCACAAATGAAGTTACTATGTAAATAGAATGTTTCTAGGTGCCAAAATATCTAAGGAATTTACTAGAGTACAATTTTTTTTATTAATTATATCTAGGAAAAAAAAACAGGTTGATAGATTTAAAGAGATCTAGGAGAGCTCTCAACACTACAAGATTCTTGACAAATGGACAATTGTCTTAAAAATAGTGAGTTCAAGAGCTACAACAATTTCACTCATTAATACATAAAATGTAAAAATATTTAACTATTTTTTGGGAAATAATAAATCTCTATCTTATATGGTCAATGAACTATATGAGTTGCTTGGGAAAATGTGTTTTTTGCCTCAAAAATAATTTTGTTTAAAATTGGCCCACGTTTAGTCATTTCTTTTCCACTAAAATCTCTTGAATATAATAATAAGGTCTATTTGACTAAAAAATGCCTCAAGTATTTTTCACTAGATTTGAACTTCAAAGTCTTGTTTCCCAATGTTGTAAAAAATTGTAAAATTGGATTAAAATAAAAGTGAAATTCGACACTCTTAAGGCTCCTTGTTTAAATGGGATATCACAAAATTTTGTCATTATAACCAAAGAGTTGCACTGACTTGATCACAAAAAGGCATGCATTATAGGATATAAATATCCATGTAAACTCTTTGTTGTTCTTAGGATCATATAAAAATGGAATGATCAAGAATACAATAATTCATGAGATCAAATCAAAAACTCAAATTAAAATAAATAAAACAAACTTGATGATAAAATCTCTCTAAATTCAAAATATTTCCTATATTCAAAGATCTAATACTAGGTCGATGTAATCATCAAAAATCTTCAATATACAACACCAAGCATGCTCCATGTGGCCATAGATAAGTGATCATGAACAAATATCATATTTTATGATTCTACAAGTACCATATAGATCTATGATTCCATATGATATGTCAAAACACACACCAACATATGTAACTCGCTTTTAATACTCATTTATGTATTCAACATATTTTAAAACTTCCTTTACGAGGAGACCCTACTTTTAGAGGACATAACTTTTGAACTAGGTGTCTGATTCATGAACTATTTGTAGCATAAAAAATGCATGACATGCTCTATTACCTTATAATTTCTAAACTAGTTAAAGTTATTTTTAGGCCCTTTTGGTGCCTCTAAAGCCATCAAACTTCAATTCATAAAATTTCTTCAGCAACTTCAAAAATAGAAACTTTAATATCTTAAAAACTATACATTTTCTTGCAATGAATATTTACCCAGATGCTTATCTATGTCATTTGAAGTGTTTAGAAAACTTTGCAGAAAGTCTATGTTCTAATGAAAGATCACTATAAGTATTAATTGTTTTTAAATGCAATGTTAGAATACATTTCATTGACACTCTATACATACCTCAACCCTCCCTCCATATAGATTTTTATCTACATAAATATCCCTCTCTCTTTTAGTCCTGATCCCTCCATTCCTCATTGTATCTCCTTTTATCGTTATCTCACTTTACTCGAGTCTAACAATCTCTCTCTCTCTCTCTCTCTCTCTCTCTCTCTCTCTCTCTCGCAATGCACCCATGACTGTCACTCATTGACTGTCATCCTACAAGTTTTATGTTTTTAATAAAGAGATTTATCTTATAAGATCATCCTATTTTGGTTTTGGATCCATGAGTGTGTGGTCAAGGATCTCTTAAGCAAGCTTATGAGCATAGAGATTCCTTGGTCCACTTGGCTCACCTAGTTAGGCTTATGTTATTTTAAGCATTTTTTTATTTTTAATTTTATTTTAGATTCCTTAGTGTTAAATCCCTTGGATCTAGGTTATTTTAAGGAATTTATGTCAATTTGAAGGGTTTAGATTCATTCCAAAAGTCTTTGATTGCAAAAAGACATGTTTTTCCAAATATTGCAAAAGTTGTCAAAAAGTTGCTCATGCAACTTCCAAAAGTTGCAAGATGGGAACTCAAAAGTCACAGGGAATTTTTGATGAATCCAAATTCACATTTGAAGTTTTCTTAAGTGCTTACTTTGAACCTACATGGTTAGAAGTTCTCAAGCGTAACTTTGATGTATGGGAAATGGAATATGAAGCGGTTTTCTAAGATTTTATGAGTTGTACGATTGTGTTTTGTTTGAATTAGAAAGATAAGTTGATTCCTTGAAGTTCGTTTGTGTTAATTTCACTCTAAAATTTAGTTGAAGTGATTTGGTTTTTATTTGATAAGTTTTATTTGGGTTTTCCAAAAAGTAGTCCAGGAAAGAGTCTATTTGAAGCATAGTTTTCAAATGGAGCCCTAACTTGGATTATGTTAGTGGATTTCTCTAAGATCCTAGAAAATGCAAGTTAGTAGGGTATATTTAATGATTCTAAAAGCTCAGGAGATGGCTCAAAGGGTAAGGCTCTCATGCATCAGGCCCTAGACTGAATATCTAAATGTATTCAGTCTATAATGAAGGAGAAGGAAGTGTTATATTTTTTAGAGAGTTTGATTGAGTTAAATAGGAGTGGATTTGAGTTGTATGAAGTTGGTTGAAGAAATTTGAATCACTATTTCACTCACATGCACCCAATTTCTAACACTTGCTTTCATATCCAAGCCTAATTAGGCAAATTAGGTCTGCCAACTTAGTGATTGTTAGGTGTTGCAGGAGTGGATTTGGAAACTAAGGATTTGGGGTTCAACATAAATTCCAAAAGGGTATCTAGATATATCTTTATTTTTTTGATTGTTGATCAGAAGGAAAATGTTAGTTGGAAAAACCACTTGGACAGGGCTACAAGGAATTCTAGGACAGTCCTAGATAGGTGTTGTATGGCAGTAGGAGGAATAAACCAAAGGCTGATTCTTGGTCCTTAGAACATAAGTAGGGTATCCCAATAGTTTTCTTGGGTCAGTGAAGTCACTGGCGAAGACTTCTAGTTTGAGTCTTAGAATAGGGCTAGTATCCCTAAAGCTCAAAAGTGTAAGTTCTTGAATTGGATTGTATTAAAGTAGGGAGAGTTAAGAAGTGGTCCTACCACCTTGGGTAGGTAGAAGACATTGAATACAAAAGGATCAGGATCCGAGGAGACTATAAATAGAATTGAGTGTCTCATTGGAAACAAAGGAGGAAGACCACACTTCTACCAGTCACCTCTGCATTAGGTGGTATCAAAGCTTAGTAAAGCTCTTGGGAATAAACATGGTAGAGAAAGTTAGTGATACCAATATAGAGATTCCATTGATGGTCACCAACATGTAGCTAGCCAAGATAGTGAGGGAACAAGCTCCCAAGAACAAGAAGATGGAAGCAGAAATAGAGAAATTAAAGAATTCTCAGATAAGTAGGACTAATGGGGATGGTTCGGAATTATACCAAGAAGAAGAAGAGGAGAGCGATGTAGAGAAGCCAAGGGTACCAAAAGAACAAAGGATCTTAGAAGATTTGGAAACAGTTGGTAAGATAGATAACAAACCAGACCTACCAATGTTTATGGGCAAGATGGACCCTGATGAATGCATGGATTAGGTGGAGGCCCTAGAAAATTATTTTGAATTTGAGGATATCCATATCTCATAGAGAAAAAAGATTGCTAAGTCCAAAATTAAAGAACCTGCACTAAGTTGGTGGAACTTCCTACAAAGGGAGAGGGTGGAGAAAGAATAGGACCCTATAACCACTTGGAAGAAGATGTTGAGAGAAATCAAGAAGCAATTTGTTCCTGAGGATTATGAAGTAACTTTGCTTTAGAAGTTACAGAAGTTGAAACAAAAGGATCTTGATGTGGGATCTTACATTGATGAATTCCACAAGATCTCTATGAAAATAAAGACCCCTAAAAGTGAGAAAAAAAAAAGCTTGCAAGGTACATGAACAGGCTCAAGTACAGTATCCGGGATGAACTAAGTTAGTTTTTTCCCCAATCTATACACCAGTGCTATCAGATGGCTATGAAGATTGAAGAAAAATAAAAGAGGAGAGGACATCAAAATAATAGAGGAAGGGGAAATGGTTTCAGAGGTAGAGGAATGTTTCAAGGAAGAGAATAATCTCCAAGACCACAACGAGAATCCAATCACCAAGAGTATGAGAGAGAGAAGTATAATGACGGAAATTTCAGAGGGGGTAGAGGCAATAGGAGAGGAAGTTCAGGAGGTAGATGTAACTCCACAATTAATGGAAAGTGTTTCTCCTGCAATCAGATTGGTCAACAATATTTTAGATGCCCAAACAAGGCCAGTACATTAGGAGGAGATAGAAGAGTTCAACTTACCAAAGATGAGGATTGTCAAAGCATGCTTCCTACCACACCACTACATCCAAACCTGCATACCCTAAGAAAGAAGAATGCATAATGTTCAACATGATACTCTTGAAGATGCAAACTCCCAAGGATCCCCCACAAAGGAAGAGTCTATTAAAAACTCACTGCAAGGTGCTTGGTAAGATTTACAAAGTTATTATTGATTATGGTTCTAGAGAGAATTTAGTTTCTAATACAATGATAGATAAGATTGGTTGGAGAAAAATACCCCACCCAAGCCCCTATAAAGTATCTTGGCTTAATAATGACCAAAAAACTCTAGTAGATGAGCAATGTTGGGTAGAGTTTCAAGTAGAAGAATACAAAGATAAAGTTTTGTGTGAATTTGTGAACATGGATGCATGTCATCTTATCCTAGGAAGACCTTGGAAATATGATGTTGATGCCCAACATAGGGGTAAGAAAAATGTGTATACTTTGACTAAGAATGGGATTAGTTACACTATGACACCTCTCCCTAATTCTGATAAAGATAAAGCCTTAACAAACAGTGTTACCTTAGTAAGAGAAAAGGAATTTTTGAAATTCCTTAAGGAGAGAGGCACACCTTGTTTTTCCATCATAGTAAAGCCCAAGACAGAGCCTAAGAAGACACCAAAAGGTCAAGAACCTCAGAGAAGTGTGGGCCCCAAGGAAGTAGAAGATTTTTTAAACAAATACAAAGGGATAGTTGCACATAAGAGTACTGATGTTTTACCACCATAGAGGGATTTTAGCCACTGTATAGACCTCATACTTCATTCCACATTTCCAAATAAGGCTACTTACAAGCTAACACTGTACCAAAATGCAGACGTTGCAAGACAGATTCAAGAGTTGATGGAAAAAGGTTTCATTAGGAAGAGAATAAACCCTTGTGCAGTCCCTGCAGTCCTAGCACCTAAGAAATAGGGTACATGGAGGCTATGTACTAACTCTAGAGCCATCAATAGGATAACCATCAGATATAGGTTTCCTATGGCAAGGATAGAAGATCTCATGGACTGCTTATGAGGGGCAAAATATTACTCAAAAATTGATCTAAAGAGTGTGTATCATTAAATTAGGATTAGAGAATAGGATGAGTGGAAGACAACTTTCAAACCCAATGAGGGGTTGTTTGAATGGGTAGTGATGCCCTTTGGTCTCTCTAATTCCCTTAGTGCTTTTATGAGATTGATGAATGAGATCCTTAAGCATTTCATAAATCACTTTGTAGTTGTTTATTTAGATGATATATTAATCTTTAGTAAAGATAAAGAGGAGCGTTTGAGACATCTAGATATGGTAATGAAGAGGCTACATGAAGAAAAGTTGAGGATAAATTTGGAAAAATGTGTGTTTATGCTAGAGGAATTGATATTTCTTGGCTTTGTCATCTCCAAGGGCAATTTGAAAATGGATCTTCCAAGGTTGAAGCCATACTGAATTGCCCCACTCCAAAATATTTTAGTGAGGTCAAAAGTTTCCATGTGCTAGCTAGCTTCTATAGGAAATTTGTGAAGAATTTTAGTGGGGTGTGTGCACCAATGATAGACACTATCAAAGGGGGAAGGAAATGAAAGTGTGTATGGACTGATGATGAAGACAAGTCCTATAAATATTTGAAGACAAGAGTATCTTAACAACCCATCTTAACACTCTGATTTTCACAAGGTGTTCACTATTGAATGTGATGCTAGTAAGAGAGCTATTGGGGATGTTCTTAGTCAAGAAGGGAGGCCTGTGGCATTTTTCAGTGAAAATATTAACGAAGCTAAGTAGAAGTACTCTACATATGATTTGGAGATGTATTCTATGGTCCAATCAATAAGAAAGTGGAGGCATTACTAATTGCCAAAATAATTTATTGTATTTGCTGACAATCATGCTTTGCATTTTCTTAACAGTTAGGAGAAATTGAACCATAGACACCTCAAGTAGATGGAGTATTTGCAAGAATTCACTTTCATAGTAAAGCATAAAAAGGTAGCTGATGCTTTGAGCAGAAGGAATTTGGTTATACAAGAAGTGGCCTTGGAAAGTGCAGGTGTCTCTTTCCTCAATGGATATGTATCCAAATGATGTAGACTTCAAAGAAATTTACCAAGTGTGTTTGGAACTAGGAGATAGATATCACACTAAATTTGCATAATATATGATTCACGAAGGATTGTTGTTTAAAGGGAGTCAATTGTGCATCCCTAATTTTTTCATGAGGGAGAACAAGGTTTTACTTCTGGCCCAAAATTCAGACTGAGATAAGGAGATTTGTGGAGTGTTGTCTAGTTTGTAAAAAAGCCAAAGGCACGAGTTCAAATGCAGGATTGTAAACACCATTAACCATCCCTAATAAATCTTGGGACTCTATCGGCATGGAATTTGTATATGGTCTTCCAAGGAGAAAGGCAAGATATGACAATGTTTATGTGGTTGTAGACAGATTCTCCAAGATGACCCACTTCATACCTTGTAAGACTACACATGATGCCTCAAGTATTGCAGGGCTATTCTTCAAGGAGATTGTGAGACTCCATGGTTTACCACTCACCATTGTTTTAGATAGAGACCCCAAGTTTGTGTTACATTTTTGGTGTTCCCTATGGAAGAAACATGGAACAAATATAGCTATGTCATATACCTACCATCCTCAATCATATGGATAGACTGAAGTCATCAATAGGTCTCTTGGAAACTTGTTAAGATGCCTGGAAAAGAAGTATGGAGTGGCATGGGATTCAATCCTTCCACAAGAAGAGTTCTCCTATAATGACTCTGTCAACAAAAGTTTAGGACTCAGTCCTTTCCAAATTATTTATGGATCACACCCTATAGGTGTCATGGAGCTAAGAAACATTCAGGATTTTGGCCAGAGGAGTTCCCAAGTTTAGGATTTTGCATAGGTAATGAAGAACATTCATCAACAAGTAAAGATAGACTACAAAAAACCTCTGAGAAGTATAAAAAATTAGAAGATTCCAAAAGGAGAGATGTCCAATTCAAAATGGGAGACATGGTTATGGTCACCCTAAAGAAGGAACAACTACCCAAGGAAAAGTACACCAAACTAATGATGAAAAAGATAGGCCCTTTCCAAATCTTAAAGAAATGTAGAAATAATGCATACTGAATTGAATTACCTTCAACCATTGGTTTATCCCCCATTTTCAATGTAGCTAACCTATATCCATACAAAGGTCCTATCACTAATGTCTTCATTTCAAGTGCTTAAGATCTACCACAGGATAAGGAGCTACAAGATCTACCAAAAACACCAACACAAGAGATTGATTCTATACTGGATAAGAGGATAACCAAACAAACTAGGAGATCCACCTTCTATGAATATCTTGTCAAATAGAAACACCATTCAATAGAGGATGCTACTTGGTTGACACCTAAGGATATCAAGATTACTGGTTTCAATCTGAAAGGTCTCCTAACTAAAGGGACTTGAGTTAGTTTTGTCTTAGGGAGTATGGTGCAGTGCACCCATGACTATCACTGATTGAATATCATCCTGCAAGTCTCATGTTTTTAATAAAGGGATTGATCTTAGAAGATCATCCTATTTTGGTTTTGGATCCATGAGTGTGTGGTCAAGGATCTCTTAAGCAAGCTTATGAGCTTAGAGATGCCTTAGTCCAATTGGATCACCTAGTTATGCTTATGCTATTTTAAGCATGTTTTAAGTTTTAGAGTCGTTAGTGTTAAATCCCTTAGATCCATGTTATTTTAAGAATTTTATGTCAAGGTGATGGGTTTGGATTTATTCCAAAAGTCTTCAAGTGCAAAAAGACAAGTTTTACTAAATGTTGCAAAAGTTGCAAGATGGGATCCCAACAATCACAAGGAATTTTTGATTGATCCAAATTCACATTTGAAGTGTTCTTAAGTGCTTACTTTGAACCTACATTGTTAGTGTTGGATGTTGTATTTCTAGTTTTGATGCCTGCCTAGTAAATTTTGTTGTTCTCATGCCTACCCTTCCTCAGAAATCAAAATCATATCTAAAATTGCAAAAGATCCCTCTGAAAGTTGTGGTTTCTAGGTCAAAATCAAAGAGAGGTGTCAAAAAACCCTAAGCCCTAGGTTATATCTGCTGAAAAATGGAAAAAAACCCTAGTTGTCAAAAATATTTTATGTTTTGATGTTACTTTAGTGAGTAACTTATAATCCTTTTTGGCATGTGCACATTTCCTATCCTAATGCAGTCGGGAGATCTCCTTATGTTTATTCCTTTATCTCTCGTGACTTGGCATTTCCTTTTTGTCAGGTTATCTCCATAACAAATGGCATATTCTTTTGTGATCATGAGATCTGGTGACAATCGTTATTTCAGATCAAGATCCTGTGGTAGTCGAGTGATCTCCTAATGTAACCCAAGTTAATGAATTTTTCTGGCGACTTTGAGACCTTCAGTCGCATTATCTCTAGAAGTGATTAGGGTTAAGTACAAAGTTACAGTTGAATTTAAATGTTCAAGGTATTCAGGAAGTTTCATGATGTAACTCGAGGTTAGTAGATTATTGCCCGACTTCAAGATTACTCAATCGCCTGATCACCAGATCTTTACCATGGTCAGAAGGAGGGTTATGTAGTGGTTAATTCAGTGATCGGTGATCAAGTTTAAATGCTGAGCATGTTCAGTTAATCTAATGACTGTCATTATGCCTTTATGAGAAATTTGTATTCAAGTTATGTTTAATGCATTATGATAGTGTGCTACATGTAGCTGGTGGGCCCAGATGCTATTCAAGTTGGTCTCTTCAGTCGCGTAGTCTCTAGTTTTTACTAAAGTTAATATTGAGTTTGTAAATTTGCATTGTCGCCTAATCTTGTGATAAAGGCTGAGTTGAGTTAACGATCTAGTGACTATGAGACATAAGGAAATATGAGAGACGTGTTATGTTGTCGCATAGTCTCATGATGAATTAGGGTTTGCAGAAAAGATGAAGCGACTTAGTGATAACTGTCAGATGCAACTAGATGAAAGATCAACAATAGTTGTTGAATCTCCAGATGAAGGTTGAAAAGTCAAGATCATTATGCAACTTGGAGACTAGGTATTAGTCAGCAAGTCTCAAGATGAGAGTAAATTTTTAATGAGAGTTAAGAATTATTTCAGTCACCCAGTCTCTAGATTAAACTATAGTTAAGAAGAATGTCTCGTGACTTGGAGATTACTCAGTCACTGAGTCTCCATATTGTCCATGGTTAATGGTGACTTAGGTCAAAGGTTGAGTTAATTTCAGTGTTAGAGATGAGTGGGAAGTTGCAAAGAAATGACAGGGTAACATGTGTCTAAGATGGCCCTGATTTGTGTTCTTAGTCACTGGATCTCATAAGCAAACCTGAATATTCCAATTGGTTCAACGCTTTTGAGTTTTCTTTGTCGCCAGGTCTCTAGTTGATATCGAATATTCTCTTTTTATTAAGAGACTTCTTGCTGACCATTTGATTAAGAATGAGGATCATGTGGTAGTCACTAAGTCTCATGATGAGACCAGAGTTAAGGAAAAGGTTCAGCGATTTGGAGACATAGAGAATGAAGAGAAGTTGAGTTCAAAGGAAAGTTAAAGACTGAGGTCAAATGCCCGGGTAAATATCAGAATCGATTGGTGGCTATGTTTTAAAGGGGAGATCAAATTCAAATCTTGATCGTTGATGCAAAAACCTGTGCCATCTATGACCATTAAGGTTTAAATTCAAATATTTAAAAGGGTTTCATATCAAATTTAATGGCGGTGATATTATTTGTCAAATTGTAGAGAGGGTACATGAGTTCACGGTTTCCTTTTCCAATCAAAGAAATGACGATGCAGGTTGCTTTGAAACCTATGGTTGATATTTTGAGTGTTTCTCAGAAGCATTGATAAGAAAAAATTGATTGTAGATATGACTGATGCATCCCAAAAATTGTTTCTAGTGATAAGAGGTCAAAATGCAGAGAAGCTAATAGCTGGTGGTGAGGGTTAGTGATAGATTTGTTTCAATTTTGGTAAAGAAAATGGCCAACCAGCACTTAGCCGAGTTTCAGCCACTGGCAATGAGACATTTTTAGAAGTATGGGGCATTTAATTTCTTGATTACATCATGGGTTTTTCTAACAAAAGGACAAAGGAATTGAAGACAATAGTTATGAGCTTAGATATTTTATCTATCTTTCTGTTCCAGAAGCAAATTACATTTTATCTTCTAGAGTTTTAGGGTTAGGTCAAAATCATCTGAAGCTTGTTGCATCCTTATCTCTTAAGGATCCCAAGATAATTTTGGGCTATATATAGGCCTGTTGTAGCATTTTTTTAATGTTATTGAATTTCTACTACAAGGCAGGCTTCTAATTTTGCTTACTCTTAAGCTTCTAGTCCGGATATATTAAAATAGGACTTATTAATGAAATACAGTGCAGTTTCCTATCCCATGTTATTGTTGTCTCTTTATATTTCTGTGTATGGCTCTTTTATGTTTAATTTGTAAGGCATCTTAAACATAACGGTTACAAGGTAACTGCCTAATTGCTTGTGAGTTTCTTTCAAGGAAAGAACTAAGTTTCATGAGTGATTTCAGAGGGTTAATCATTAATGTGAGGATTTGATACAGTTGTGTGGGAATGATAAGATAGTTTGTAAGGCATTCAATCTGAGCTGCATATAGTTTGTAAGGAATTCTATAGTATTTCCTTATTTTGTTTCTATGGATTTATGTTTTCATTCGACTCTTTTCCCAAGGAGTAGGCACTATTGTGGGGTTTGGTGAGCAGTTAATTCTTCATCCAAATAAATCAATCAACCAATTATATTCAGTTACTAAGAACACATGAGTTTAACTCAAATGGATTTGTATCAGCCAGATACAATTCAATTTTTTTATTCCTTGAAGAGTGAATCACTACGTTAACCCTCCTTAAGCTCTGGTTAAGCTCTATATCCATTTGATTTTGTTTATCTGCAAGGTATTTTATAATTTGATTCAATAAAGGGTAAATAGAAAATCAATGTCTACTATAACATATACTAAATAATCAATAATCATTTAGAGGTAATACCTACCTGAGCATGTGGAGATTGAAAAAGAAGGACGATCCTATCCAATCCTCATCAATTAGGCATTTCTCTATTCTAAAATAGTATTAGGAGTCATAGTGTTCAAACAATTATTCAAGCACTGTGGTTCATGCAAGAAAAATACCTAACAAATTGGTGAATCTGCTGGGGAATAAAGGTTTTACTTAGAAGTATCTCATATTTACAGTTGAGAGTGCCTATCTAAATCATCTTTACAGTACTCATATTTAAGTTGTGTTCTATCTTTCCCAAACTAGTTTTGGGTGGCGACTCTATAAGAAAAATCTCTATGATCAGTAATAAAGGATAAGAACGTATCTTTTTAATATGAATACTAGGTCAATGATGAGAAACAATCCTGAAGTTGAGTTGGATAGTGGTATCCCAACTACTTCAAGGACAAAAATTTGGAGAAAGAAGAGAGATCAAGTTAACATAGATGACTCTTCCACAAGACAAGAAGAAAGAGATACTAGAAGTAAAGATGGAGATCAGTCCAACTATGAAGGGAATACTTCAGAATATTAAGAGTCTGGCCTTGGATTAGAGACATATGTAGTCACCACTAATTCTAGTGAGAGAGAAGGAACTGATCCTATTAGTTTAGATCATGAATTTTCTCTAGATGATTTTTCTTAAAAGGAAAAAAAATTTGATGAAGCAATTAGCCCTTGTTCATAAAATGAAAAGAGAAAAGGATTTGAAAAACAAAAAAACTTGATCAAAAGGATATTGATAAGTTTAGAAGAAGATATTTGAGATATCAGGCTCCAAAAAATTTTGAAATATCTCGTAGGAACCAATAAATACCATGTACTCATAAGGCTTCTAGTTCACAAGTTGTCAAGGATAAAGGAAAACATAAACTTATTGAAAAGGAGGTTGAAGAACCAAAAGTTCACAGTATTCTGACAGAGCAGATGTCCAAGTTATACATTGATCTTGAGAGATTAAGAAAAGAAAAAGAAACCAGGACAAAGAAGATGGAGAAAAAAGAGGTTGAAGCTACTACTTTGGAGATGAAGAATAAGATTGATTTCTTGCAATCTTCTATGGATTCTCATGCTGGTACTAGAAATGCTACATATTCAAAAGCCAAGGCTGCTACCTTCCAGGATGATGAAAAAATTTCAAAGGAGGCCATTACACCCGGAAAGGTACAAAAAATTTAATTTTATTGGCATTCCTGGTTACCCTAATGAACTACCTAAAGATATTGCAGAAACTCTCCCAAAGTTTTTAGGAAACAATGTTATTTGTTGTGAAGTGCACTTCAGGAAGTTCATAGATTTTATAGATGATTTGAATGTCAATCATGAGGATTTCATAATGAAGCTCTTTGTTCAATCCCTGGTAGAGGTTTCTAGGGAATGTTTTAGAAGTTTGTATAATGGTTCTATGGCATCTATGGATGAATTCACTGATCTTTTCAAAGATCATTATGGTGACAAGACTAATGAAGTATTCTTATTGAATGAATTAAATAACATAAAGAAGAATTATAATGAGGAGGTTACTGAATTCAATACCAAATTTTAGAGAGCTATGGACAAATTATTTCAAAGGATCAAGCTAGATGAAAAGGCACGTCTAGCTTCATATCTAAATGATTTTGATGCAAAACTAGGATATGCTCTTAGAGATAAGAATCCTAGAACCCTTATTGATGCATATAAAATAACAGTTAATATTGAAATGAACAGAAGGGTATCTGGGAAAATAGGTAGTAGAGATGATACTCATTTTTGTAGGAGTAACCGAAAGGAGCTTGAAAAAAGAGAATACAAAGATCCTTAAAACAATAGACCATCCTATAGTAATACTTACAATCCACAGAATAGGATGCATAATCATACCTATGGTACTCAATTTAAGGATGAAAAACCTATTGCCCCACCAAGAAAAGATAAAATTGAAAATAGGACTCCTGATCTCTTACATAAGAATAATGTTCATTTGTGCAATGATGACTTCTGGTGTGAGGATTGTAAAGCTCCACATAATCCTGAGTTTTGCAATGTTGCTTTAGATTTAAAATAAAAATGAGGAACATGAAGAGGGTGAAGGTGAGAAATGGGATTACAATATGACTAATGCTTACTCATGTCATGATGTAGACTCTGATTGTGAAATATAAAATCATGATACATATGGCTCACAAGCTAGAATGGAGGTTCATCAATAGAAAACTATATCAGATGGTGAAGAGGATAAAATGGGTGATCATATAAGATGCTATGCCCAAGGTGGCCAAGAATTTCAAGTAGTGAGGAAGGCTTCTAATGAGGAAAAGGCTAGAATTACTGCTGATTTATTAAGCAAAGCAAGAAGTAATTATCACCTAAGGAATAGAGTGGTTGGTGGTATTGGCAATCAGCCATATGGTATTTTTTGTAAAATAAAATAAGGCAGATACCAAGTATGTTTCAAAGAAAGATGGACCTGGGGAAAATGTGGAGAAAACCAAGGTCAAAATTGTAGGCAAAGTTTTTGAGCCTAGTGTTGTACATGAGGGGAAATCAAAAGTGTAAGAAACAAATGTTGCTTCTCCTAAAGTTGAGAAAAAAACATCCAAGAAAGAAGAAACAACTCTGAAAATATAAATAGAGGAAAATAACATTGTGGTTGTGTTGGTTCTCAAAAACACTGGACCATTTTTGGCCAACTAACAGGGACACACTAGTGCCTCTGCAATTTTGGCTTGATTGAGCCAAGGCTGGTAGACCTGAATTCACAAGTGCCCTATGCTACAAAAATGCATGCACAGACAAACATTCCCTCCAAAGGGGTAAACAATCCTTGGAGGAAAAATAATACTAACTCCTAAATAGCTATATTAAGTAGGAAATCTAAACTAAGATTTGTACTACTACTAGAACCTAATTTGAATGCTTTATAAAGAAGAAATCAGAATAAAAATGTAAACTAAAAGATAGAACCAAATAACAATTTCAAATGTAATGAGATCAATGCTTTAATACAAATTTGGGTATAGAGTCAATTACTTTCAATCCTACGTATAGTCAGAGACAGTTCTAAGGGAACTTACTCCTATAAAGAAAGACTATCGTCGTACAGGCTTCCATTGAATCCCAATTCAAAATAATTCATACAATTAATCCTATCGATTCGAACCCAAATTAAGAGGCCAAAAGGAACAATGGTAGGTTCTTAGACCATACAACTACTATTCGAATTGCATAAATTAACTATGAACAAATAAATCAAGGAATAGAACACTGGAGAACACCCTGATATATAGAGTATCTGAAAAACTAACTGAAAACAAATAACATATAACCTCAAATAAGAATAAAACAACTTATCTCATATGACATTTGAAAATTGTTATATGATGGTTCAAAATCCATAGTTGCCAGAGTTTTCAATATTTATATCTATTTCAAAGGTTCCCTGTGAAAGGACATACCCTTTCAAAAATACCTAATCTCTAAAAATAACCCTAAATAATTTACAATAATTTAACCATATAAATGGTTTGACGAAATAAAACATCTCCCGTACAATAAGTTTGATTTATTATACTTTAAGTGTTTGTGCATAATAATCCAACGTTTAGCTTCCTGCACAAAAACACCTAACATTAGATAATCTTAAAAACCTAAAATCAAAAATCATTACATTCATAATATATTAGGCTTTCATAAATACCATTATTATTTATTTACTATTTAATAATTATTTGAAAAATAAATTCATGTCATACTTTATAAATGCATTTGATAAATAAAGTGGAGTATAAATACAAATTAAATATTAATTATATGTTACCCACGTTAATTATCAAAAACATAAGAAATCACTTTAATAGGACAATACTTAAAACATTAGATAAAATATGACATCATATTTAGAATTTTATTTTCATGATAATACATAATGCATTTATATTTATTTTTTAAAATATATCTACAAATATAATGCAATGTAATCATAGAAATATTAAAAACATTAGGGTAAAAAGGATTTTACAATTCATCCTTAAAAAAGGGGGCATTTACCCTAAATTCATGAAAACATTTAAATAACTCCACATAGGGTAGGTGTAAATTCAATAACAACCCTAACATAGTAATCTTTACCACATACACTATTTCTTACACTCTCAAGGAATAACATAGAGTAATTGGTAGGGGTAGAGTCTGGTAGTTAGGATAGGAAAAAGGGTGGGTTGAGAGGTTGAGTGTTCATTTCCTAATCCCCACTCTTTTTTCTAGAAATTAATTTGGTAAATAATACTTAAGCAAAGAATATTTCATATTTAAATTTTAACACTATTTTAGCAAGAAATAGTCCCTGTGTGAGAATTTTGTATTGATTGTTCACCTACACATGAGAATGTAAATAAATTAATTCCTCTTCCAAATCATCTCGAAGGATATAAGTAAACTAACTGGTTAGAGGGTAGGAGGGTAGGTAGATAGGAAAAAAAATAACTCAAAATCATTAACGTTTATCACAATGCTCATTTGAAGGCAAATTGTTTCAAACACTAAAAAGATGTTTCATAATAACATGTTTTCATTTTAAAAATATAAATAATAAAATCATAGGAAAAATAATAATATTTTAAATACCAAAATAATGAAAGAAAATACTTACCTCAAATGTATTTACCAGACAGATTATTACCTCTGTCTATGATTTCCATTATCATTTATCTATTGTGTAATGTACTCTCCTCCAGCATTAGCATCAAATAATGGATTATTACGAGTATTTTCTAAAACATGCTCAGCATCCTTCTTATGCGGATGAGTATATTTTATCGTCTTATTTTTTTGGTTTATTTTGTTTTTCCCAATCCCCTCTTCTTCATTAACTTGTTCTGATCCTCTTATACTTCCGTGGGATAATGATTTCATCTCTCCATAATCCAAAACATTCCAGAATATCGTTTGATTATTTTCATTTTTTCTTATCCAGGATAAGTGCAACAAACTTTCAAATTGCTTGTTGTTTATTATTGCAGCATTTGTTCCTTGATACTCAATTTTCTTCCATCTGCTACAAGATCTATCTTGTTAATTTTATTTGTTTCGTATAAACATGGTGGCCATTTTTTGCAAATCTGGCTGCTTCTCCGCTTTGGCTGGGGCAATCATTTTAACTCTAAAATTATTATTTACCACACATTTACAGTCCCGAAAAATGGCTCAAACAATTTGCACGGGAATACAATTTTGCCGGCCGTTTTTACAAATGTTTGGGCATTTTTGTTGCTGTCGGCTTCATAAAAATAAGTAAAACTATCATAAATTTGTTTCTCATAAATAGGGAAAGGTCTGGGAACCTTTTTGGATGTACAGATAATCGTTTGAAGCCCAAAAACAACTCCAAATTTCTGCCCAAATACAAAAAACGTGATTCATCTTCTTCACTAGTAATCTAAAAAAATATCTTTATATTATGATCACTGCATCATAAACCATATAAAAATTATAAGAGATTTATTATTTCAAATGAAAAGGATCTTGTGTTTATGCTCAATGTAATTCAGAATACATATAATTGTATATAACAATATAATCATAATATAACAATGGAAAACTGAATTTAAATATTTTAATAATTACGATTTCAATAGTGCAAAATTATAATCTATGATTATACTTGAAATATTAATGTTAGGGTTTTTAAAATTTTCAAAAGCATAAAAACTTGAAAATCATAGAGAAAATATACTTCCCTTAAAAGTGAGCATGAATTTGTCCTTTTAGGTCTCTGGTATGTTATATCATTTTCAGCATAGTTGCCATAAATATGCCCCAATGTTATCACCCAAATATAATCTTCACAAAATTTTTCAATGTCATAAATATGAGTATCCTTCTCACTGCATAACCTCTTTTGTGAATATATTATATTCTTTTGCAAATCCCAAAGCTTCCCTTTTGAAATAATTATATCTTGAAGTACCATACACTCCA
>MU226462.1:601192-622748 GCA_018584345.1 Thuja plicata
TTAAATAAGTTTAATTCATTTCATTTATATTCCCCTAAACCCTAACCTAACCTATCTCAACCACTTCTACCCTGGGTTCTAACCCATCCCAACCTATTCCCCCCTTGCTAATCTAATTCTAAGCCTAGTCTAATTTTAACCTCTTTCCTAATGTTGTCACATTCCATTAAGGAATGATTAAGAACTCAACCCACTTGGAAGAGTCAATTTTCTCAAGCTTGACTCTCTCCAAGTCCACTTTCTCAAGCCACCCTCTTACACCCTTCCCATGCTTCTTTAAGGCTCTCAGTAATGCCTCATTAATGAAGATTCCTTAAGCCCATGTCTCTCCCCATGCCTCTTAAATGCTTGCATTTAATGCATTTGGCTCAAGCCCATCCTCATAAATGCCTCTTGCACCCTCTTTATGAGCCTTATCTTCTAGAGTCTTCTTGGCTCTCTTCCGTAAATCGTCACATTGCCCCTACTTTCAAACCAATAATATTGTGACAAGTGTCACAATTTGATGCACTTGAAGAAGCACAATCCATGTGCTCCCTTCTAGTGAAATCTTGACTTCTCTTGAGCTTTGCATCTGAACCACCTATTTTCAACCCCTTTTTCTATAAATAGAAGACATTTTTGAGAGAAAATGGCCCTCATTTTTAGAGTTAAATGGCATTGTTATACTGTTTAGATATCTATAGTATTTTAGTTTCAATTCCATGCATTGTTATAATGTCAGTTTTCATAGCTTAATTACATTCTTTGTAATCATTTAGCTTATTTTTCAATTAAATCTCTCATTCATAGGAGTGTATTGTCACTGAATGGTGCATAATCTGAGGGCATGATTATGGCATTTTTCAAAATCTTCCTAGATAGGGAGCAATAGGTTGATGTTAGGGTTTCGTTCTTATATTCTCACTAATCCTTATTTTACACTAACATAATGACTTATTGAAGTATTGTGTCGCAGGAAACATGTGCATCATTTGACACTCATAGTAGATGGTATTTAACGTTCTCTTTGAATGCTGTCAACCACTCCCAAGTGGCTCCTACTTCCTGGCAGGTTAGTTATCATGAAAAGATATTCATACAAGTAGCCTAATCAAATTAATCTAGATATTATAACACACATTCTAATTATTATATGAAATACTGCAATATATATAATATTTGCACAATATGACATATCTATTCTACCCATAGGTTTAATGGTTCTATCTATACTTCGACATAAGTTCAACTAGTTATAAGTCCACAATTGTTATGATAATATTTAAAAATAGAGTATAAAGATTAATATAATAGAGACAATAAATGGTCTCATCATCTGCCCCCTGGTAAGCTGAATGCTTGTCTTCAAGCATTACATCTTCTGGTAGTTTCCATGAAATATCCAACCTTTTCCCTCCCTCGCCTCTGGCTCTTGAAAGTGTATTAAAACCCCCTTTTCTTCTCCCAAACATCCACTCTGTGATCCTCCTATAGTCGGTCAAGTCTATCAGTATCGCTTACATAGAGGGGCCAAAGGAGCATTGGTGGCTGCATGGTGAGTGGACACTAGAGTTCCTGTCTAATTTTCCTTCCCAATTGCATGTATTTTGGTGTTCTTTGAATAGCTACTTGGAGGTTGATAGGACTGTGTGGTTTAGATTTATTCAATGCTTTGGATAACCTACCCCATCTGCTTCTAGCACCAGCCAGGGCTCTTTGAAAGATGAAGTAAGACAAATTATCATACTCTACATAGACCTTTGTTTGAATCCCAAAAAATTTATCCCTGGTTTCCTCCTTAATTTTTCCATATGTCAAATTGAGCCAATATCTAAGGAGTATATCTGGCTTGCTCCTCTCTTCTCTTAATGGTAATGACTTTGTTTTCTCCTGTTCCCTATTGTTTTCCAATTGGCTTCATTTTGCATCTAGGACATTAATTCTCTTAGGTGTACATGCCCTATATAAAGTAAAGGGTTCCACTGAGTTTCTGCTGGAATGATGAAGTTATGCATGTACAGTTCACAAAGTAGATTTTGCTGCCATGAGGGAAGGGTGTGGTAAATTCCATAAAATTCTTGGGCTGACTTGAACTCAGAATCTATATATTTGATGGTCATCATTAGTTGGAAAAAGAGGAACTATTCTTTCAAAAAAATAGTATAAACCCTAGGAGGTGGTCTGCATACAATTATTTGATCAGCCAATTTGAGGGCATGATCCATCTTTTGTTTCTATTTATCTAATTGCTCTTTCAATTCTGCAATCTCATCTCCTTGCTCTGTTATGACTTTCTTTAGTTTCTTATTCTCTTCTCCCCATAAATTTGTTGTTAAAACATACTTCTTATGTAATGCAAAGAGAAGCATATACAAGGTGATTTGGTCACAATCCTCTCCCTAGTTACTCTACTTCCTTTGTTCCTTCCATGACTATTCTAAGAAACTTATTAACCAGGTACTATTTTAGGGCACTAAGGTAGTTTTTATTTAGGTTGATTGATGGGTTACTGAGGCACTCTCCTCATTTCTGTCTGGAATATCCTGATGGATTTCTTGGGGACTATTTTTGCGAACAACAATTTCAGCTTCATAAATTTCTGTTGAATGTGGAGGAAATTCTGGAACTGCAGACTGATTTGGGGAGTCATTCAGAATGATTTCTACACTGGTTTGTTCATCAAATTGTAAAGGAGAAGCATGTTGTCTTTCTGAGGACACTCTAGGGAGTTGTCCTCTCATTCTAGGGAGTTTTCCTCTCATTCTTCACACATGGGTTTCTTCAATCTCTACATCAATTTTCTCAATAGCCTTTTTCAGCTTCTCTACTATAGGAGTAGGTGTTGCAAGAACTGACTTCCTTTTCTTCCCCTTTGAAGCAGTAGGGGTTTATGGCTTGGCTGTAGGAACAGAATTGTCTACCTCTAATTTTAGTTTTTCTTTGGCTTAGGAAGAAGTGGGTACATTGCTCTCATGAGCAGATAAAGGCATACTTTCTTGTAGATTTTTTGTTTCTGCCCCCTAGGTATCTTTGTCATCGACTGGGTCAATTGGTATTGCATCATCATGACTAGATTGGACATTAGGGTTAACATGTGGTTGTAGGGTTTTATGCTGGAAAAATTCTAACCATGCCATGGGAGAGGCATCCCTAATAGATCTTTCTATTAACAATTTAATTAGGGCACGGTGGGTGACAAAATTGACATTTCTTTTTTGGGTCTCCTCAACACTAATGCATAGCATATTGTACAAGAAATTGGGGACATTTACTGGTAGATTATGCCTTACATAACTCAATAATTTAAAATGATGTGCATGCAAATTGAAAAATCTCCCTTCACATGTAAAATACCTGATAATATGCATACCCAACTCATTATACAGCAGAGGGATAGACATTCATTTGCACCCTTGTTTAGTAATCTCTAGTTGAGGATGGCCTGGTAGGGTAAATTGGGCCCTAGCTGATCTGGCATCATGAACATTAGGGTAGTGATCTCCAACCATTGGAAATCTAGTAACTTTTTCTATCCACTCCTCTGTTGCGACCATTGTCAATCCCCATACATTTGCTTGCCCTTCTTCAAATGTACTTGCAAATTCAGCTACTGAGTCCTCATCAAATTATGTTAACTTTAAGAAATACCCTAACCAGCCACATGCATTAAACCTTCTTACCACTCCAACATCTAAAAGTAACACACCATGTACTACTGGCTCATGTCTCTATAACTAGCCTCCCATCTGTGCTTGCCAATTATCAATTTGTCTGCTCTGTAGTAGATAAATGCCTTATTCTTTGAATTTTAGACTACTCATTTTTTATAAACTATGGGCTTCCTTCTAAATTCCTCTGTTATCCTTAGCATGAACAATGGTGATGTATTTTAACAAGAGAAATTATAAATCTTACTGTGGGTTTTCACATAGCTTAATTATAAGTCACATCAGGTCTACCAGTAAGAGATAATTTGGGAATAAAGGTACGATAGTTATGCGATATAGTAATTGACTTTAATGAGACAAAGGTGAAGTACAGATTTGTGGTGATGTTAAATATTTTAGGAGTAAATAGAAATGACATTTTAGGAATTAATACACTTCCCTCCCACCTATGAAACATTGAAAAATGTCCACACTTGACATACTTGGCACGAGGAATGGAACTAGCTTAATGTCGTAATGATATATTTATTGCAGTACTAGATATAATAATCAAAATCTATGTGCTAAAATTTGAATTTTTTTGAAAACCTTGGACCTGTCATTCAATCTTTTCACATGCTAGAAAAAGGTGGCAAGAGTGGAACAAAAGTGGTGACAGCTTGCATCAGCGTACTCGGCTCTATTTGAAATCAAAGAAAGGAAATGTTT
Organism: Thuja plicata; assembly: GCA_018584345.1. Taxonomy (NCBI): domain Eukaryota; kingdom Viridiplantae; phylum Streptophyta; class Pinopsida; order Cupressales; family Cupressaceae; genus Thuja; species Thuja plicata. Next base: position 605,551 of record MU226462.1, read on the forward strand.
GATGATGTGGAAGGTGGGTAGATGGAAGATAGAGAAATGAGATGAGTTGGAAAGAAGTGGAAAGTGAATGGAGGAATGCACTTCATGTAAACACAAATTTTTTATTATGGACATGCTTTATGGAATTCTATTGAAGAGCTGGAGGAAGAAGGTTTGCACCCTCTACTTCAGTAAGTGTTACTTGTTGCTCATTTGAAATTTGTTGTCAGAACTGCTGTAGGAAGTCTTCTTTTGCTTAAGGTTGGTGATACAACATTATCTCATGTCCATTGAATAAAAGATTGAAATATATTGGATCAATTGTGGTCAACTGGATGGCTCCATTTGTGAAGACATGGTTTATTTCATATGGTCCCATCCATCTTGTCTATAGCTTGCCTGGTATTTCCTTGAATCTTGAATCGTATAGAAATGTCCAATCACCAACTTGAAGCTGTTTGTTCTTAATATGCAAGTTGTGCCACTTTTTCCTTTGTTTATGGATGATTTTAGTTTGTTCCATGGCATATTTGCACATTTCATCCAAGGAATTGAGATGCAGTAATCACTCTTTCTGTGCAACAAGAAGATCAATATTTAACTCCATTGCTGTCAGCAAAGTTTTAAGTTCAAAATCAATGGGTAGCATGGCTACTTTTCCATATAACAGATCAAATGGAGTTAACCCTGTAGTGATTTTTTAGGTTGTTCTATATGCCTAGATGGCTTATGATAGTCTTCTGGTCTAGTCTCAGTGATGCAAATGAAATATTTTGTTAAGATGGCTTCTATTTCCCAATTTGTAACTTTAGCCTGTCCATTGGCCTGAGGGTGATAAGGGCTTGACTTATGATGTCTGATATTATATTCTTTCATGAGCTCTCTTATCATATTAGAAGTGAATTGGGCACCTTGGTCAGTTCCAAGTTCTCTTGGTACTCCATATCTAGTGAAAATTTCATGATACAAAAATTATGCAACCTTATGATCCTGGGCATGTTTCATAGCTTTTACTTCGACCCATTTGGTCAAATAATCAGTGCACACTAGGATGTAAGACTTCCCATTGGATGGAGGGTCTATTGGACCAATGAAATCTATGCCCCATTTGTCTTATGGAGTTACCACCACCTATGGATTTAGGGGCATTTCATCTGATCTAGTTGGTTGGCCCATTCTCTAACATTTGTCACATTTCCTTGTGTAGCTGGCTGTATCCTTGTAAAGTGTACTCCAGTAATATCCAGTTGTTAAAATATTTTGGGCTGTCATTTTTTCTGCAAAGTGTCCCCCACACAGTTCATTATGACAAGCATGGAGAATGTCATATGTCTCATCTTCTCGCACACATCTTCTCATTACTTGATCAGGTCTAGTATAAAATAGTATGTTATCAATCCAAGAGAAATTAAAGATTTTCTCGAAAAGCAGTGTCCTATCCTTGTAAGAAAAATGTGTTGGCATTTTGTTAGCTACAAGGTAATTAGCTATGTCAGCATACCATAGACTTTGGACAACAATATGAAACAAATGCTCATCTGGAAATGCATCATCTATCATAGTAGTGTCTTCTTCTGCATGGTGAATTCTGGATAGATAATCAGCTACTACATTTTCCTTGCTAGGCTTGTCAACTATAGTAATGTTAAACTCCTACAAAATTAGAAGCCATGTTGCTAACCTGCATGTAATGGCAGGTTTGTTGATGAGATATTTTATTGCTGCATGGTCAGTATGAAAAAAAATAGGATAGCCAGTTATGTAATGACAGAATTTGTTCAGATAATAAACTACTACTAGTAATTCTTTCTTAGTCACTGTATAGTTTAACTCTAGTCCATGGAGGCTCTTGCTAATGTAGTAAATTGCATTCTCTAGGTTACTGCACTTTGGTCCTAGGACAACACCTATTGCATAGTTTGAAGCATCTGTATGAATTTGAAATGACAAAGACCAGTCAGGACCCCTAAGTATGGGTACAGTTGTCAATAGTTTCTTAAGCTGCAGGAAGGATTCATTACATTCCTTTGTCCAATTAAATTTGACCTCTTTGGTAAGAAAAATATACAGAGGACTATTTATTTGACTAAGTTTTTGGATAAACCTCCTGTAGTAGCCAACATGTCCTAGGATAGACCTAACATTCTTTTTCTTTGTAGGAATAGGTAGTGTGAGAATTACCTCTATTTTCATAGGATCTACATGGATTCCAACTTCGGATATAAAATGTCCTAGCACTACGCCTTCCTGCATCATCATGAAGAATTTCTCACTATTGAGAGACAAGTTGTGTTCCTAACATCTAATTAGTACCCTTTCCAAATTCTTTAGGGATTCCTCATAGGTGACACCAAATGTAGTAAAGTCGTTCATATATATCTCCATACAATCATGTGATATGTCAACAAAGATGTTGATTACAGCTCTTTGGAAAGTAGTTGGTTCATTACATAAGAAAAATGGTAATACATAATAGGCATATGTGCCCTAGGGGCATGTGAATGTAGTCTTCTCCTGATCTTCTAGGGAAATGTTGATCTGGTTGTAACCATTGTATCCATCTAGAAAGGAGAAATATTTCTTACCAGCCAAAGTGTCGAAGACTTGATCAATAAAGGGTAAAGGAAAATGATCCTTCTTTGTGGCATTATTCAACTCTCTGTAATCCACACATATTCATCATTTCCCTCCTTTCTTAGGTACAATGACCAAAGGTGATACCCACTTGCTATCAGAGATTGGATAGATGAAACCAGCAACTAGTAATTTTTGTAATTCACTTTTGACTATTTCTCTCAATGCTAGATTTATCCTTCTTTGAGGTTGATGAAGTGGTAAGATGCCATCATTAATGTAGATCCTATGGGTGTAGAGTTTGGGGTTCATACCTAGCATGTCTCCATAATCCCAAGAAAGGATTTCTCATGCTTATGAAATAGTTTTGTTAACAATGCCAATTATGGGGGTGGCAACTTGTTGTTTACATGGAGATTGGGACATTGAGAAATTTCCATAGTAGTTGTTAGCTCTACCATTGACATCTCAGGTACTAGGCTTGTAGCTACTTCACATGGTAATAATTGGCTAATTATCTCAGGGCTTGCTGGAAAGACACAGTCCTCATAGGTACATAGCTATGGAATAGAACTTTTAGAAACATCTTTTTCTATTAGACAGTCATTTGTAAGATTACTTTTTATTACATGATCTTTCTCTTGCATTTTTAGAAAAGAATATCTAGGCATCATCATAAGCTGGGCAACAGAGTTGACCTCTTCTTCCTCATCCCCTAGTTTTGGAAAAATAGGATCTCTCATGTCTAGCTGAGATTGGGCAAGAGGATAGAGTGCTAGCTTCTTTATTACCTGGCCATTTGAAATTTTCATACTTCTTGATCTATAACTAATTTTTGCATCAGTGGTCGCTAACCAAGGTCTCCCTAGGATGACTAGATAGCCAACAAAGTTTACTTTTGGTGATAAGATGAGAAAATCAGCAGGGTATTCTCATGAGTCAAAGGTCACTACCACATCTTCTATAAGACCATCTGGAGTGACTGTTGAACTATCAGCAAGTTATAAAACTGTTGGAGTTGTTCTCAAACCCTCTATACCTAGTTTGTGCATTGTATCTTTGGTCATTACATTTATGGCTTCTCCCAAATCAACAAAAGCATTTTTTATAGATTGTCCATTAATTATCAAGTCAACTACTGGACTTCCAGGGTCTGAATACTTGGGTATAACTACCTTTCCCAACATAATATCAACAAGTTGCCCTATTACATGAGCTGTTTGAGGTTCGTTCTTTTTCCTTCAAGGATTTTTAAGGTATGCATCCTTAATAGATTTTACATAGGTAGGAACGTCTTTGATAGCTTGAAATAGAGGGATATTGATGTGCATATTTTTCAGCTTCTCAAGAACATCAAACAACATTTCTTCTTGGGATATAAGATTTTCTATGGTGAGCCTTTGTGGAAAAGGAGGGTCAACTGAAGTTTTACATCATTTTTGCTAGATTTTTGAGTTGATTGGGTGGTATCTTGCAATGTAGCCTATGGAAGAGGTGTTGATGCTACAGGAGTGTGCAAATTCTATGATAATAGGATGTTCAGGTGTAGGAAGAGTAGTACCAGACCTCAAATGGATATTAGATATCTCAAGTGCGTAGGTAGGGTATTGATGTGTATCAGTGGTATACATTGGCTGTTGATGTTGCTTGCTATTTGGATTTGGTTGCGGCTGAGTAGGAAATTGGGTTTGCTTTGGATTAGGGCTAGTGACTACAAGAGGTGGAATTATTGCAGGAGGAGGCATTGGTGGTGGTAGTTGTGGAAAATTAGGATTTTGGTTAGGCCACTATGGAGGCCCCCTCCATTGGTTATTTTGCTTCCAATTTCCTTGCGGTGGTTTCCATTGATTTTTCTAGTTGGGCCACTGGTTATTTTGCTGGTTAGGCCATTGGTTATTCCAAGCTGGCTAAGATTACTAAGAAGGATTCAGATAGCTTTTGATTTTCCATTGACTATTGTAAGGATTTGAAAATTTTAATGGGTCCTAAGGCATACCTTGTCATGAAGCCCATGGTTGATGTTGAGAAACAAAGAACACTTGCTCATCATCTCCTTCTATCTTCATGTACTCGGTAGGCAAATGTTGATTTTCTAGGTTTGCCACCAGCTTGCATCCATAGTCTTCCTTTTGTTTATAACAATGAGGACAGTACTCAGCTAACTGCAATTCAGCATCTGCATGTTTCTTCTTGGTAGTCATGGTGTCAAGATGTGTAGAAACATCATTAATGATGTCTTTCTTGAAATCTGCTAGCAAATCAGATATCTCCAACTTAGAAATGCCCGAACTTCTCCCTTTAATGACTGTAGACCGATATCCTCTTCTTTTCTTCTCAGTTGATCTAGAGTAGTTGAGATAGATTTTCTCAAGTTCATCCCAAGAACATTGGGATATGTTCCCACCAGCCATGAGGTCCAATGCTTCCAAATAGCTATCGTTCACTCCTCTTAAGAAGACTAGTTTCTGTGAATCCTCCACCTGAACATGTTGAAGATTCTTTTGCATGGTGTATAAGAAATGTGAAACATAGTCCTCCAAGGTTTCATCCTCCTTCTGCAACATTCTAAAAATGTCATCTCCCCTTGGGTCACTCCCCTTGCAATATTCTTTGTATTTCTGTATAAAGAGAGTCTAGATCTCATCCCATGTGCCTCTTGCATTTGCTCCTAAGCCCATGAACCATCGTAAGGCAGACTCCTTTAGTGTTGCTGGAAATAGTTTGAGTTTGTGGGAATCATTGTTATAGTCAAAGCTACGATACAAGATGTCAAACTTAGACAAAAAGGTATCAGGATCTTCAATTATTAGCCCAAAAAAATTCAAAAGTGCAGCAGAGGGTATATTTTTGAGATTGGCATTGTTTATAAGGCTCGGTAGAGGAAATAGGAAAGTAGTATGTGCCATTACTGGAGGTATTGGGAGTTGGAGTTGCTGTTGGAAAGGAATATTAGCCACAAGATTGTTAACCACATGTGTGTTTGGGTCAGAATTATCAAGAAATCTGGCAAAGATTTCAGAAAAAGGCCGAAGATCACTTATATCAAAAAGCTCTTCTTTAGCAGAATATGCTACAGGAAACTCAGGACTTGTGTCAACAAAAGGAAACTCAACTTCTTCAACTTGCCCATTCAAATTTGCAGACTCTCCTGAAAGAAATCTGCCATATTCATCTATTCTTCCCCTTCTATGCATGCAAATTAATTCTTCACACTAGTGAAGCAAATTTAAAACTACAACCACTAAAAACTAGCTTAGAAATAAAAAATGACTCAAAAATTTTCTTAGCTTGACACCATCCCTGGTAGTGGCGCAAAAAATGAACCGCCTCACAATAGGTTCTTAGTAATCATGCCCAAAGCCTCTCTTAGGAATATTTTATTCAATCTAAGGATCGCTTCTCCCACCATGAGGTGTATTTAGTTTGTCAACCCGAGGATGTATACTTGAAATGGTATGGCACAGTATGTGCACTAAGTTCCTTAAAGAGTCACTCTACCTATGCTGCAAGAAAGTAAAATACATGAAAGGAATCTATACTAGGGCTGTAGGAAAGGAAACATGCCTACTCCTTACTGAAAAAAAATCTACAAATTGCAAACTCTACTTAAGCCTATTATTTCAGCCTAGAGCATCCACTATAACTATCCTTGGAGATGTTGCAGGAACATTCACAAAGTACATTATTGCAAGAAGAAACTATGATCTTCTATCTAGAATGCTGGAAATGTAGAAAGTAAATCTACTCTACTCTACTCTAATCCACCTCCCAAGTGGGCCCCCTTGGTTGGCTTCTGGTAATCTATTAAGATAGAAGATAAAACAAAAATCACTTCATTATGTTCCAAGGACTGATTACATGAGAATGGTATGTAAAATTGAAAATGAACTTGTTGTGCAAGATACAATCAGAACATTATATTCCAAAATCTCCAAAATTACAAAATAATAGTCTCCTCCATATAAATAGAGGATTGAATTCATTATTCTAAAATAGAAAAGGAACCATCTAACTGAAACTACGCTAGAGATAAAAAATAGGAAACGCAACAGCCCACGACATATGCAATGAAGTTAGGGTGACCAAGTCGACATGCTGGGAGTGTGGAGGGAATATAGCAGGGCTTTGTTCATGCATTTCTGAAATAGTGGCTCCTCATTTGTAGTAGTCATGTCTTCTGATGCCATGATGGTTATCCACTTGTAGCTGGTCTTTAACATTCTCTTTGAATGCTATCGACCACTCCCAAGAAGCTCCTACTTCTCGACAAGTTAGTTATCATGCAAAGATATTCATACAAGTAGCCTAATCAAATTAATTCCATATATTAGAACACCCATTCTGATTATTAAATGGAATACTACAATATATATAATATTGGCACAATATGACATATCTATTCTACCCATAGGTTTAATGGTTCTATTTGTACTTTGACATAAGTTCAACTAATTATAAGTCCACAATTGTTCTGGTAATACTTGAAAATAGAGTATAAAGAATAATATAACTGAGACAATAAATGGTCTCATTAGTCATTGAGTCTCATGATGAGACCAAAGTTAAGGTAAAGGTTCAGCAACTTGGAGATGTAGAGAAAGAAGATAACCTGAGTTCAAAGGCAAGTTAAAGACCAAGGTCAAAAGCCTGGGTAAATGTCAGCATTGATCAGTGGCTATGTTTTAAAGGGGAGATCAAATTCAAATCTCAGTCATCGATGCAAAAACATGTGCCAACTATGACCGTTAAGGCTTAAATTCAACTATTTAAAAGGGTTTCATATCAGATTTCATGGCGGTGATATTATTTGTCTAATTTTAGATAGGGTACATGAGTTCACCTTTTCTTTTTCCAATCAAAGTAATTACGATGGGCGTTGCTTTGAAACTTGTGGCTGATATTTTGAGTGTTTCTTAGGAGCATTGATGAGCAGAAATTGATTGCAGATATGACTAATGCATCCCAAAGAATTATTTCCAGTGATAAGAGGTCCAAATGCAGAGAACCTAACAACTGGTGGTGAGGGTTAGTGATAGATTTGTTTCAATATTAGTAAAGAGAATGGTCAACCAACACTCAACTGAGTTTCAGCTAATAGTGATGAGACAGTTTTAGAAGTATGGAGTATTTAATTTCCTAATTACATCATGGGTTTTTCTAACAAAAGGCCAAAAGGAATTAAAGATAGCAGTTATGAGCTTAGATATTTTATCTATATTTCTATTTCAGAAGAAAATTGCATTTTGTCTTCTAGAGTTTTAGGGTTAGGTCAAAATCATCCAAAGATTGTTGCATCCTTATCTCTTAAGGATTCCAAGATGAGTTTGGGCTATATATAGGCCTTTTGTAGCATTTTTAAAATGTTGTTTAATTTCTACTCCAAGGAAGGCTTCTAATTTTGCATACTGTTAAGCTTCTAGTCTGGATATATTGAAACAGGACATATTAATGAAATACAGTGCAGTTTCCTATCCCATGTTATTGTTGTCTCTTTATATTTTCGTGTATGGCTCTTGTATGTTTGATTTGTAAGGAATCTTAAACATATTGGTTACAAGGTAACTGTCTAATTTCTTGTGAGTTACTTTCAAGGAGAGAACTAAGTTTCATGAGTGATTTCATAGGGTTATTCATTAATGTGACAATTTGATACAATTGTGTGGGAATGATAAGATAGTTTGTAAGGCATTCAATCTAAGTTGTATATAGTTTTTAAGGCATTATATAGTATTTACTTAATTTATTTCTATGGATTTATGTTTTCATTTGACTCTTTGCCCAAGGAATAGGTGCTGGTTTAGGGTTTGGTGAGTAGTTACTTCTTCATCCAAATAAATCAATCAACCAATTACATTTGGTTACTAAGAATGGATGAGTTGAACTCAAATGGATTTGTATTAGCCGGATACAATTCAGTTTGTTGATTCCTTGAAGAGTGAATCACTAGGTTAACCCTCCTTAAAAGGAAGACAGATGAGAATCCTTGTCTCATTGATTTTTTCTATTCTTACAATCATAGTTTATCTGGTTAAGCTTTGTACCCAGTTGATTTTGGTTATCTGCAGGGTATTTTATAAGTTGATTCAATAAAGGGTAAATAGAAAATCAGTGTCCACTATAACATATATTGAATAATCAATAATCATTCAGAGGTAATACCTAGTGCAGGAGCACACCTAACTCAAACCCCTAGCTCTTTATTTTTGACATGTACTAAGTCTAGCCAAGTCAGGAGAGTGTGTGTGGACCTTAGAAGTTCATTTGTTTTATTTTCCTAAGATGGATATGACTAGGTCAATCCATGTCTAGATAGTTTTCTTAGTTGGTTTCCTTTAGTTGTGTGTGTGTGTGAGGTAGTTGGGAAGCCTCTAAAAATCTAACCAAGGCATCGAGAACCTTGCATAAGCTTCTTGGCATCACTGGCACTCAGCCTACACTAATGCCTAGTAGCTCAACCTACACTGCCTAGCAGCTCGGCCTACACTGCCTAGTAGCTCAGCCTACATTGGTTCCTAGCAGCTTGGCCAACACTGGAGCTTGGTTTTCTTTACTATTGCTTGGCAATATGCAGTCGTAACTTCCTCTGAAAAGTGGCACTTGTCTTTTATGGACAGTATGGTTATTGTAACATTTCCTAAAGAGATTCTTGTGAATGAGTGGACCATTAGGGTTGTTTCCTATGAGAGGATGGTTATTAATAAGACCCCAAGCCTTTATTTTAGAGATCTAGAGAGCAGAGATTGAACAAGAAGAGAAGCTATAGGAAAGTTAGAGATTTGCAAATTATTGTTTTGTTTAGTTTTGTTTCCAGTAATGAGAAATTGCAGGTTGTGTGTTTAGTGGATATCAAGTTTCTTTTTGGTTCCTTTTGCATCCAAGTAGATTAGTTAGTTTATTTTTTATGTTGTAAGTTGTTAGTTCTTCACCCATTCTGGGTTGTAACCATTAATGGCCCCTCAAGGTTCTTGAATCCACAGTGAGAGTGATGTGTTGGGATGGAACTCGAGAGGAGCCCTTGTACATATTTCCCCTTTTGTTTTATGTAGGAGAAGCAACAACAAAAAGCATGGATATCTTACCCTAGGCGAGCTTGGTAATAGTCTGGCTAGGGAAGAGAATGAAAGAAATGTTCTGAAAACATTGAATAAGTGAGTAGAATGAATCTATTTGTGTAGGTTCAACAAGAAGAAGATGAAAATCATTTTGATGGGGACGGAGTCTTGAAGAGGAGGTAAATTTGAGAGTGAATTACCATAGTTTAGGGTTGTGAACACCCTAAGAGATCTAGGAGAAAGATCTCATAACAGAGTCAAGTTGGTTCTGTAGTAACACAAGACTTCCATCCACTTCAGATTGTTATCAGAGACTAAATTGATTAGGCTTGTGGTAAATGTTCCAGCCAGCAGTATCAGTAGGTGAAAACAAGATGGTCACCAATGCAGAGCTTGCAGAGGAAGTAGATGAGTAGAAGAGAGTGATAGAGGATCAAAGGGAAAGGAGTAGACTCCTTGAAGAAGCCCTGGATTAGATGAAGGTAAAACTTCAAGAAGATGCAGAGGAAACTAAAAGAAAAGATGGAGATGAAGTCGGCAGTAGCATAGGGAAGTAGAAAGTTGATGAAGAAGATTTAATACCTAAACCAGACCCTCCCATGAATGAGGAGCCATTTCTAAAAGCTCTCAGAGCCCTAGTAGGCAAAATTATTGAAGGAATTCCATTCTTTAATGGAAAAATGGATAGTGAAATAGTTGTGGAGTGGATAGAAGGTATTGAGAATCATTTTGAATGTGAGGGAATAACATAAGGACAAAAGGTAAAATTTGCAAAGTCAAGCTTAAGAGGTTCAGCATTAACATGGTGGAAATACCTCCAAGAACAGAGGGAGAAGATGGTTAAGAATCCAATTTAAAATTGGAAGGCCATCTTAAATAAGTTAAAGGAGAAATACCTACTTGAGGATTATGAAATCCAGTTACACAAGAAGAGGCAGAGTTTGAAGAAAAAATATATGTGGCTACATATACTGAAGAATTCTAGAAGTTGTGCTTGAGGTCAAGAGTCCAAGAGGATGAGACTATCAAGGTGGCTAGGTATCTTGGAGGCCTAAAATGGAATATCCAAGAGGAAATTAGTTTGTGGACTCCCACAACCATCCATAAGTGTTGCCAACTTGCATTGAAAGTGGAAGAGAAGAAGAAAAATAAATCAGAATCAAGCTTCACAGGAAGAGATAGAGGTAGAGAAGGAAGAGGAAAAGGAGGCTATGGTGGAAGAGGATCAGATTCAAGGAAGCAAAGTGAGAACAAGATCACTAAAAATCAAGAAGGAAACTCAAATAGAGGAGATTTCAATGGAGGTAGAGGATCTAACACTAGTTGGAGAGGAAGGAGAAACAACAATCAAGGAAGAGGAGCATCCTACTTTGCCACCATGAAATGCTACCATTGCAATCAGCTAGGGTATTCTTCCTATAGGTGTCTTGAAAAAGGTTCTACTTCTCAAGGAGGTGGAAAGAGGGTTAACTATGTCAAAGAAGAATCAAGTTACAACAACAAGCCATCTGAGGTACCATTCGAATTAGAGCAAGGTGAGAACCTCATGATAAAGAGGACCTTAATCAGAGAGCCAAGAAAAGAAGAACCTAGCCAATGGAGATCATAGGGAAGGTGTGTAGAGTCATTATTGATTCAGGATCAACTGATAATATTTTTAGTGAAGAGGTAGCCACCAAGTTAAATTTGAAAAGGATTCCACATGAAAACCCATACAAGGTTACATGGTTCAAAAAAGGACAACATGTGTTTGTAGGAGAACAAGCATGGGTAGAATTCACCATTGGAAAGTATAAAGATAGAGTTCTATGTGACATTCTTCCCATGGATGCATGCCACCTTATACTTGGAAGGCCATAGAAATTTGATGGGAAAGCCATACATAATGGAACCAAGAATGCATACTCATTCAAGAAAGATGGGGTGACTTTCAAAATTTAGTCCCTGATAGAGGGAGAGATGAAGACATCTAGTCCACGTGTGTTCATGGTTGGTGAGAAGGAGTTCTCGAAGACTCTAGGAGAAGGAGAAGGAGGTGGATTTTCTTTAATATTAAATCCAAAATACGAAGCTACTGTCAAGAAATAAGAGATACCGAATGAGGTAAAAGAAATACTGGAAGAGTATAAGGATATTGTGAATGATGGCTAGCCCACTCTCCTACCTCCTAAGAGACTTGTTAGCCACAAGATTGACTTCATACTAGGAGCTACGTTACCTAACAAAGCTTCCTATAAGATGACCCCTCAGCAAAATGAGGAGATAGCCAAGAAAATCAGAGAGTTATTAGAACAAGGTCTAATTAGAAAAAGCATAAGCCCATGTGTAGTCCCTACTATTCTAGCACCTAAGAAAGGAGGAGCTTGGAGACTTTGTACTTATTCTAGAGCCATAAATAGAATCATCATTAGGTATATGTTTCCAATACCCAGAATTGAAGACCTAATGGATTGTTTAGGGGAGGCAAAGTACTTCAACAAGATTGATCTTAAGAGAGGCTACCACAAAATCAAAATTAATGAAGGAGATGAATGGAAGACAACCTTGAAAACTACATAAGGTTTGTATGAATGGCTTGTAATGCCATTTGGTTTTTCTTATGCTCCCTCAACTTTCATGAGGTTGATGAATGAGGTATTGGTAGAATGCATTGCTATGTTTGTTATTTTCTACTTGGATGACATTTTAGTTTTTAGTAGAACTAAGGAGGAGTATATTAGGCATTTGAAAATTGTTTTCAAGAAATTGCAAGATGCAAAGATAATGATCAATTTGGAGAAGTGTGACTTCATGAAGTAGGAGGTTGTATATCTCAGTTTTGTTTTTTCATAGGGTAACCTAAAAATGGATCAAGAAAAGGTGGATGCCATTATAAGTTGGCCTACTCCCAAGGCTACACCTACTGAGGTGAGAAGTTTCTATGGTTTAGCTCAGTATTACAAAAATTTCATTAGACATTTTAGTGGGATTTGTGCACCTATGTTAGACACCATTACAAGTGGGATGAAGATAAAGTTTCAATGGACACCACAAGCTAGAAAAGGGTTTGAAACACTCAAGGAGAAGATATCAGAGTTTCTTACTCTAGTTCTAAGATTTGATAATATTTTTACAGTAGAATGTGATGCAATTAATGTGATCATTGGGGCTGTCATAAGCCAAGAAGGAAGACCAGTAGCTTTCCATAGTGAGAAGATAAATGATGCAAAGAAGAAGCACTCTTCTTATGACTTATAGTTGTATTCTCTAGTCCAAGCACTCAAGAAGTGGAGGCACTACCTGCTACCAAAGGAGTTCATAGTATATACTGATAACCAATCACTCATCTTCCTTAACTCTCAAGACAAACTTAGCAGCAAACACATGAAGTGGGTGGAGTATCTACAAGCCTACACTTTCAATATCAAGCATAAAAAGGGAGTACAAAATAAGGTTGCTGATGCATCGAGCAGAAGGCTGCTCACAGTCCAAGAAGTTCAGCCACAAAGCATAGGTATTGATAGCTTCAAAGACCTATATGTTTAAGATGAAGATTTTTCCCAAATCTACAAGGTATACAGGGAGTTTAAAAACAACTTTCATGGTGAGTTTTCTGAATATACTTTGCACAATGATTTATTGTTTAAAGGAGGTCATCTTTGTGTTCCTAAAGGATCTATGAGAGATAATTTGAAACAAGAAAAACATAATGGAGCACTTAGTGGTCATTTTGGAGTCGGTAAGAGCCAAGAGCTAGTCACTAGGTTCTATTTTTGGCCAAGAATGAATAGAGATGTTAGACAATATGTTGAGAGTTGTGTAGTGTGTCAAAAAGAAAAGGGCACATCTTCTAATGTAGGTCTTTATCAGCCACTTATAATCCCAACTAGACCATGGGAATGCATAAGCATGGATTTTGTAGTTGGTTTGCCAAGAACAAGGCAGGGATATGATAGTATGTATGTTGTTGTGGACAGAATTAGTAAGATGGCACATTTTATACCTTGCAAGACTACTCATGATGCTTGTAACATTTCTCATTAGTTTTTTAGTGGAGTGGTGAGGATACATGGACTCCCACTTAGTATTATTTAAGACAGGGACACCAAATTCATGAGCCATTTTTGGAAGACCTTATGGAAAAAGATGGGCACTAACTTGTCTTTTGGATCTACCTACCATCCACACACAGATGGCCAAACAAAGGTGGTGAATAGAAGTCTTGGTAACTTGTTGAGATGCCTCACAAAGAATTTTGTTCAAGCATGGGACAAACTCATTCGATAACCTGAATATGCATACAATGATACAGTGAACAAATCAACTGGTAAGAGTCCTTTTGAAATTGTTTATGGCTTTCACCCAAGAGGAATTTTTGAACTTAGAGAATTGAAGGAAGGAATGCATGGTGGTGGATATGCTGAGGACTTCGCTCATTCAATGAGAGAATTCCATGAAAGTGTGAGAAATAAATTAATTGAAAATACTGAAAAGGTAAAGAAAAAGGTGGCTGCAACAAAGAGGGATGTTCAGTTTCAGATTGGAGACTTTGTGATGGTACTGATGTAAGTGTTCCAAGGCCTGATAGTACTTCACCTAAGAGACCTCATCTTGTCTCTTCTAGGAACCTAGTCTCCTCTAGGTCCTGATTGGATTAAATGATTAAATAAGTCCAATTCCAACTCTTCTCTAAGAGTTCTCAACTCATGTGCTTCACCTTGAAAGACTAACACCTTTTAGTTAGTTCAATTCTTCACTTCTTCCACTACACCTAGAAGGATCTAAGTGCCAATTCCACTCTAAAATTCATGATTCATTGCAGGGACATCCATCCACTTGAAAATGTTCATCTCCTTGTCATTTGAAACCATTTACTAGGATCTTCAAATTAGTATTCACCGGGTTCAAGGATTCAATCACTTGGAAGCCTAATTAAGGCCTATTCCTTGTAGCCTTTCACAGTGTCTTTTTTCCACTTCTTTCAAAACTTTCCCAAAGAAGTTGAAAAACAAATCACACATTTAGATACCATCTATCACTTTACAATATTTTTTCAAGGTTTTAGTTTCAGAAGTCCTCCGTACATAAGGTTCCTACAAACTAGGATCAATAGGGCTCATAGGCCTAATTTCTAGGATAGTCTGCAACACAATGCAAAACTTGCTCAAAACATGACCAAATGGATTGATATAAACTTGACCCTCCTAGCATGTTAAGATATGACTATGCCCTAACTGAAACTTCACTTATTCTATATAGTACTTCACTACCCTACATAAGAATGCTCACTATTTCACCTCCAAACCACTAACTAGATAGTTTTAGTGTTCAATCCATTACATATGACTATCATAATAAAATGCTCGGGATTCCTCAATCAACAGAGGTGCAGAGCTATTTCACTATTCAAACCTTTTTACAGTGTATCACTCCTCTCTTGGTTTGAATCTTGGGTCACATTAGATGTCATCTCCATGATTCTAGGGACTGTTGGTTGATTCCCACTTCCTATTCATAATGGGATCCAAAGATAACCGAGTTGCATGCAACATTTGCAATAATTGCAAATGTTGTCATAGCAACATTTTAGCAACTTTTGGCATCTTTTCCATTATGCCCCTTCCTAAATTTTAGGACATCTAACCTATTCATTTGAAGGATCCAAGACCATTTATGACCATATGGCATCTTTATGACATAATGAATGTGTTTAAGACACATTAAAGGCTCCAACTCAAACTCTTAACACTAAGAATTTAAAAACTACTAACAATGGCTAATTTGGTGACCTTAGTCCTAATGACTAACTCACCTAGCCCACATTGAAATGACCTCCTAAGGTCTAGAAACAACCTAACTATCTTTACTTGGACAATGTCAAGTATAAGCTAAAATAATCAAACTATGGAGGTTAGGTTAGGTGTGCTCCTGCACCATCCTCCCCAAAACAAAATTTCAATCCACCCTTGGATTGAGGATGCTTGGATCAATCCCAATCATCTTGAACTTTGATTCTTTGACCCATACTGCATCAACATCCATTTGATCATGTTTCTTTATCAAATGTTCCTTGTAGGATTTGGTTTTAGTCTATTTGTAGGCTATAGTATCCAACACATTGTCAGCTCCTGTGACTGTAGCAGGGGGTAAATGGAGATCTTCCACATCTCTAATGACTTCTTGGAGACTCTGATCCATGTCTTTCTCTGGTCCTTTTTAATGAACTAAGTCTGCAATATTGAAAATAGGTGACAGTCCACTATCTTCTGGGAGCTCAACTCTGAATGCATTATCACCATACTTAGCTAAGATAGGACATGGACCTATCATTCTCATCTAAAACTTGTGAGGACCTCCCTTTTGAAGTATTTATTTGTTAAGATGCACCATGACCCTATCTCCCACATTGAACTGAACTGCACTCCTACTCTCATCAACCTTGGTTTTATGTTTCAAGGTGTTCTCTGTCAAAGTTTTCTGGACTATATCATGTATCTCCTGCATTTCATATGAAAAATCACCTGCATATCCACTTTCCTTGACTCCATCCTTCAAGTCTCTCAACTCATAGACTCCTCTAGGATGTAATCCATACACTATCTCAAAGGGGCTCTTCCATGTTGATCTATTGATTGTATCATTGTAGGTATACTCAACTTGCCCAATCAATTGATCCCATTATTGTCCATATTCCTTGATCAAGCACCTTAGTAGATTTACAAGGCTCCTATTCACCACTTTAGTCTAACCATCAATTTGGGGATGGTATGCAGAACCAAAGGATAAATCAGTGCCCAATCTTTGTCAAAGAGTCTTCTAAAAATGACTCATAAATTTAGTGTCTCTAACTGACACTATTTAAATAGGTAACCCATGGATTCTTACTATATCTTTGAAAAAGAGAGAGGCTATTTGGTTGGCATCATTAGTGATCTTGCATGGCACAAAGCTAGCCATCTTGTTGAATCTGTCCACAACTACATATACACTATCCATGCCTTGTTTTGTTTTGGGCAACCCAACTACAAAATCCATGCTCAAGCATTCTCATGGCCTAGTGGGAATAAGTAGTGGCTAATAAAGACCTACATTTGAAGAAGTACCTTTTTCTCTTTGACATACAATACAAATTTCCACATACCTCCTAACATCAAAATTCATCCTTGGCCAATAATAGAACCTTTGAACAAGTTCTTGGGTCTTAGTGATCCCAAAATGACCACTCAATGCACCATTGTGCTTCTCTTGGATTAATTTCTCCCTAATAGACCCTCTAGGGACACACAACTGATTTCCATTGAAAAAAATATTACTTTGCAAAGTGTATTCAACATACTTACTATGAAAATGGGTTTTGTATTCAGCACATACCTTATAAATGTTTGCAAAATCCTTATCATCAGCATATAGATCATTGAAATGATCGATTCCCATGCTCTTCAACTGAATCTCTTGGATGGTAAGAGATCTTCTAGACAATGCATCTTCCACTTTATTGAGGAAACCTTTCTTGTGTTTGATATTAAAGGTATAAGCTTGTAAGTATTCCACCCATTTCATGTGCTTGTGGCTCAACTTCTCTTGAGAATTCAGAAAACTTAAAGCTTGATTATC
>MU226462.1:627200-641207 GCA_018584345.1 Thuja plicata
CCCCCCCCTCTCAGTTATTTTTTGGAACTATTCTAACAATTGGTATCAGATCCAAGTGCCTTGAAGAGAAAGCCTAAAAACTTAAGGTAGATTAGATGGGATACTTCAGAAAATAGAGTCCTAAGTTCGAAGGAGAGAATTATTTGGATTGGAAGAAAAAAATGATAACACATCTACATTGTGTTGGTTTTGAGATCTTTGAGATAGCCACACAAGAATTTGCTATTCTCTCTCTAAAAGACCTTGCAAAAGATGATGCTACGAGTTAACAAAAGGATACATTTATAGCTAATGCAATTGCCAAAGAAGCCCTTGTAAGTGCATTATCTGACAGTGAATTCTCTGAGATCAAGAAAGTAGACAAGGCATACATAATATGGAAGTATTTAGAAGACATGTTTGAAGGAGATATCTAAGCAAAGAATGCGCGCAATAAGACATGGAAAAAGAAATACAACAATCTTGAGATGTTACCTGAAGAGAACATCAGAGCCTACAATTAGAGGATAAATGAAGTAGTTTATGGAATCAGAAACAATGGTGGAGAGATTTCAGAAGAAGACATAATGGACAAGCTAATGACGACATTGATAGAAGACTATGAGAGCAAGATCAATATTCTACATGAAACCATGCAATTTTCCAAGGAATTCAAGAGAGAGACTTTGATCAGTAAAATATTTTCATTTGAGATATCAAGATTGAAGACTGAACCCAAAAGTGAAACAACCTTCAAAGCATCAATACATGGCAAGAAAACTCTATAGATTTCTAATGAGAAAGAAGAAGTTGATGAAGAACTAGAAGAAATCATTGCCATGATTTCTAAAAGAGAAAAGAAAGGCAAAGGAAAGTATGAAGGAAATCTTCCATTCAAATGTTTTTTATGCAAAAAGATTGGTCACTTTGCATCCAAGTGTCCCACAAGAGTCAAGAAGTTCAGATCTGATTACAAACCTAAATACAAAAAGGAATGGTACCATGCTAGAGAAGGTGTAATAGATGAAGATTCAAGAGAGGATGAAATTGGATTTGTTGCCCTTAAAGAAATGTAAAAATTGCTTGAGGAAATGGACATTGAAGATGAAAAGGAAGCACAAGAGTTAGCCCTAATTTCCAAAGAAGACATTAGAACTGATTGGATCATTAACAACGGATGCTCTCACCACATGACAGGTGATAAATACATATTTGTTCATTTGGACAAGTACAAAGGTGGTATGGTTAGATTTGGATATAACACTCCTAAACCTATCATAGGCAGAGGATCTATCACCCTAGATGGAAGGAACAAGACAGATGATGTTTTGTATGTTGATGGATTACATCACAACTTACTAAGTGTTGGAAACTACTTGACAAAGGTTATCATTTGGAATTCAAAGACAAAAAATGAATTATTAACAACAAAGAAGGGGACATGATTGCATCAGGCTCAAAAAATAAAGGTAATGTTTTTCAGCTCAATTAAGATATAAGTTGTTTTGTTGCAAAAGTGGATGACAGTTGGTTATGGCACAAGAGACTATGTCACATCAATTTTGACAAGACAGTTAGAGACCTTCCAAGTATTGCAAGACTAGTTGACACAATGTGCAGGGAATGTGTTATGGGAAAGCATGTAAGGATCTCTTTTAGAAGAAAGAAGAACTCAGATAAAAACAAATTAGACCTATTGCATACAGATTTATGTGGTCCTACTCAAACAAGATCATACTACGGAGAAAGGTATTTCATTTTTTTTGTTGATGATTTTTCAAGGATGATGTAGGTTGTGTTCTTAAAGGAGAAGTCTGAAGCCTTAGAGAAATTAAAAATATTCAAAGCTAAGGTTGAGAATGAATTTGGAATAAAACTAAAATGTCTAAGATCAGATAGAGGAGGAGAATTCACCTCTGACCAATTTTATGAGTACTGCGAAGAACATGGGATCAAAAGATAGTTGAGTGCTCCTAGAACCCCTCAACAGAATGGGATTGGAGAAAGAAGGAAAAGGATCATACTTGATACAACGCACACTATGATGATTGAAGGAAAAGTTTCACACACCTATTGGAGAGATGTAGTCAATACAACAGTCTATACTATCAAAAGATCACAATTAAGGCTAGGCATAGATAAGACACCTTATGAAATTTGGGTTGGTAATGTACCTACAGTTTGATGGTGTTGGTAAGTTTGATGCTAGAAGTGATGAACATATTTTCCTTGGTTACTCTACTAAAATCAAATCATATAGATGTTTTAAATTGAGATTCAAGAAGATAATTGAAATTACTCATGTAAAGATTGATGAGAAGTTCATGGTTCAAGAGAGGTACTATGAATATGCACCTATGATTGAGGATGAACCCAGGCCTAGCAGTAAAGACACTGTTAATGAAGAAATGTTTAATTGCATTGATGTATCATGTAATAAACCTTAATCAAGCAAAGAAGTATCAAAGATTATAGATGAGGATGTCACACCAAAAGTTCCAAAATTCACATCTAGATACCATTCAAAAGATGATATCATTGGAGATCAGAGCAGTATTATTTTGACTAGATCTAAAGAAAAAAGTTTAACTGTGGATGAAGAGGTATGTTTACTTTCACAGATTGAACCTTTAAGTGTTGAAGATGCTTGCAAGGATTCTAATTGGTAGAAAGAAGTGGAAGAAGAATTAGATCAAATAAACAAAAATGA
Source organism: Thuja plicata (assembly GCA_018584345.1). Classification (NCBI taxonomy): domain Eukaryota; kingdom Viridiplantae; phylum Streptophyta; class Pinopsida; order Cupressales; family Cupressaceae; genus Thuja; species Thuja plicata. The sequence goes on from MU226462.1 coordinate 629,890, forward strand.
TATATGGGAATTGGTTCCTAGACCTAGTGACAAAAATGTGATTGGAACAAAGTGGTTATTTAGGAATAAGATAAATGAAGATGGTACAGTGGTCATAAACAAAGAAAGAATGGTGTGTAAAGGATATGCATAGAGGGAAGGAATAGATTACACTGACACATTTTCCCTTATGAGAAGACTAGAAGCCATTAAGTTATTCTTGGCCTATGCAACATTCAAATACTTTAAAGTATACCAAATGGATGTAAAATCAGCATTTCTGAATAGCAACTTGAAGGAAGAAGTCTACATAGAACATCCTGAAGGATTTAATCTATCAGATAAACCAGACATGGTATATAGATTGAAGAAAGAACTCTATAGACTTAAACAAGACCCAAGAGCTTGGTATGAGAGACTAGATGGTTATCTTACCAAGATTGGATTCAAGAAAGGAGTAGCATATTGCAACTTATTCATAAGAGAGACACCTGATGCACTATTACTTGTTGCCATATTTGTTGATGACATTATCTTTAGATGTAATGACAAGCTTAGTGCAGAATTTGTAAAAGAAATGCAGAATGAATTTGAAATGAGCATGATTGGTCCTATAAAATATTTTTTGGGATTGAATGTAAAGCAGATAGATAAAGGAATATTCATAAATCAGTCCAAATATGTGAAGGAAATATTGAAGACTTTCAAGATGGAAGACCCTAAGCTAGTATGCACTCCTATGATAATAGGAAGCAAGATTTCTAAAGAGGATGATTTCACAGCAGTTGACAAGACATTGTACAAGTCTATGATTGGAAAACTTATATCTATTACTCAATCTAGAACAGACATATCTAATGCAGTTGGCATTGTTGGTAGATTTGTAGTTGAACCCAAGCAGAATCACCTAATGGCAATAAAGAGAATATTTAGATATCTAAAGGGAACTATAGACTATGGTTTATGGTATCCTAAATCAGAGAATGTAAAACTTCATGTATATACAGATGTAGATTGGGAAGGTTGTATTAATGATAGGAAGAGTACTTTAGGAGGAGGAGTATTTCTTGGAGATAGGTTGGTTTCTTGCATAAGTAAGAAGCAAAATTGTATCTCTCAGTCAATAGTAGAAGATGAATATGTTGCACTAACAAATAATTGTTCAACAATGGTTTGGATCAAGTAGATGGTTAAAGATTTTTGTATTCAAGTTGATTATCCTATTGGTATTCACTATGATAACACTAGCGCTATCAACATGTCCAAAACCCCTATGATTCATGCAAAGACAAAACACATTGAGATGAAATACCATTTTCTTAGAGAAATAGTTGCAGACAAAGAATTAAAATTGGACTATGTGAGCACTAAAGAACACTTGGCAGATATTTTCACAAAGCCTTTATCAAAAGATACTTTTGAGTATCTCAGGGAGAAGTTGGGAGTAATTCCCTTTCCTAAGTCTGATTAGATAAAGAAGCAAGTACATCAGTCCATGGTGACTAATGAATGGTTGACTACTCTATTTCTGGAGTAGTACCTATGCCTAATTGTTTATGGTGCCCTTTTCCATTGATGTCAAAGGGGGAGTATGTAGTAAGGGGGAGCATATACTTTGGGGGAGTATATAATCATGTAACTTAAAAACATAGACAGAGGAGCTATAGTAGTGTAGAGGAATCTTTGATGAGGATATTGAGAAGATTGTAAAAAGAAAAGGACACTATGTGCTGAAGATGTTTTTAATATCATATGTTACCATCAATGTCAAAGGGGGAGATTGTTGGAGATTTACTACTGCTAGCTAGTTGATTGTATGTTTGTCATTGATGGCAACATATAATATACAACAGTGTTCTATATCTACTTATTAGAGTGATGCTATTAAGCCTTGTGTGGTTATATTCATGTTTTAGACATGCTTTGGATGCTTTGTTCATACACGTAGACTCAGATATGAAGTTTCAGTTGAATTGTGGAATTCTGTTAGTGGCAATTACAGTTTCTAGAGTTTATCTATACAAAGCCAATGTATTGGCATTGGTTCTTGAGTTTCACCTATCTTCAAGATATGCATGGTTATATTCAAGATTAGTTATGATTTAACCATGTTTGGTTAAGAGTGCTTGTCATATTTCATCTCGACCGTGTTGTTTGAGATAATTTGGTGGAGCTGACTCAGTGAAGTGTCGAATCTATTTAGTTCGTGTTGCATGATCTTAATCTTGATTGCATGCTTAGTTAAGATGACAAGGAATTTGGTGAAGTGTTTCCCTCAGCCATCGTGACCTTATACTTTGATGAAGATACTTATATTATTTCATTTGTGAACTCTAAGTTTGAATGATAAGAAAAGAGACAAAAAAAGTACAGAGCAGAATATCAGTTGTTTCATTCATCAAGGATCTATGTGAAGAAGTAGTGGAAGATTACATTACATTGGAACTGATCAAGATAATAGGTCTACTCTAAATTTCATCATCATATATAGTGGATATCTATTCTACAGAAGGTTGTAGCCTTCACCATTGAAGTAGTGAGCTTTTGGACAGTGAGTTCTCACCGTTAACAAGGTTATTTGTAAAAGACTCCTAACAGGGTTAGACCCTTCACCAGGTCACTATACTTATTGTATTGTAAAGAACAAATCCTAATAGGGTTGCAAGATCTTCTTACAGAGATTATTATAAACAAGTATATGTCATTGTGGGTGGTAATTCCCACCGGGGTTTTTACCATTTGGTTTCCCTGTAACCAAATTGTGGTGTTGTCTATTGTGTTATCTGAATGTGCATTTACTTTATGATATTCTAGAATTAATAAGAGAAAAGAATTAAATTAGCTGATAAATGATTCACCCCCCCCTCTTAGTTATCCTTTGGGACTATTCTAATACTCAACCCATGTGCTTCACCTTGAAAGACTAACACCTTTTAGTTAGTTCAATTCTTCACTTCTTCCACTACACCTAGAAGGATCTAAGTGCCAATTCCACTCTAACATTCATGATTCATTTTAGGGAGATCCATCCACTAGAAAATGCTCATCTCCTTTTTATTTGAAACTATTTACTAGGATCTTCAACTTGGTCTTCACCGGGTTCAAGGATTTAATCACTTGGAAGCCTAATTCAGGCCTATTCCTTGTAGCCTTTCACAGTTTTTTTTTCCCACTTCTTTCAAAACTTTCCCAAAGAAGTTGAAAAAAAAATCACACATTAAAATACCCTCTATCACTTTACAAGATATTTTGAAGGTTTTAGTTTTATAAGTGCTCTTGACAAAAGGTTCCTACAAACTAGGATCAATAGGGCTAATAGGCCTAATTTCTAGGACAGTCTGCAACATAATGCAAGACTTTCTCAAAACTTGATCAAATGGATTGATATAAAATAGACCCTCCTAGCATGTCAAGATATGACTATGCCCTAACTGAAACTTCACTTATTCTATATAGTACTTCACTACCCTGCATAAGAATGCTCACTATTTCACCTCCAAACCACTAACTAGACAGTGCATGCTCGCCTACGGCTTGGAACTAAAAATAGAAAAACAACTTTTCCTAAATCCTAAATCTACATATATATAGACCATTGACTCCCCTAACATTTCCATCTATCCTTAGGAAGAGCCCATGGTTAGATTTCATGGGAGAGCCATGAATCGACTGACTGGTCAGGACAAGACCAGTGAACACACAAAAAACAAAATATTTAATCTAAGACCTTATACTACCTCTAAACAACTAGCTTAATGAATGAAAGATTCTTCAAACTATCCTAGGAACACAAAACAACAACTAGTTTCAGTCTTTCAATCCATTATATATGACTATCATAACAAAATTCTTAGGATTCCTGAATACACAGGGTTGCAAATCTATTTCACTATTCAAATCTTCTTACAATGTATCACTCCTCTCTTGGTAAGAGTCTTGGGTCACATTAGATGCCATCTCCATGATTCTAGGGACTATTTGTCAATTACCACTTCCTATTCATAAGGGGATCCAAAGATAACCGAGTTGCATGGAACAATTGCAATAATTGCAAATGTTGTCATAGCAACATTTTAGCAACTTTTGGCATCTTTGCCTTTATGCTTCCTTCCTGCATTTTAGGACCCCTAACCTCTTCATTTAGAGGATCCAAGACCATTTATGACCATATGGCATCTCTATGACATCATAAATGTGTTTAAGACACATTAAAGGATCCAACTCAAACTCTTAACACTAAGAATTTAAAAACTACTAACAATGGCTAATTTGGTGACCTTAGTCATAATGACTAACTCACCTAGCCCACATTGCAATGACCTTCTAAGGTCTAAAAAAAACCTAACTATCTTGACTTGGCCAATGTTAAGTACAAGCCAAAATAATCAAACTATGGAGGTTAGCCTAGGTGTGATCTTGCACTAGGTACACTTGAACAAACATAGGTTGAAAAAAGGTGTCCCTCATAAGCTATAGATGAAGAGGATAGGTCCATGTAAGATACTTGCAAATTATTGAAAAAGTGCATACAAGGTGGAGGTTCCTGAAGACATTGGGTTGTCACAGGTTTTCAAGATTGTAGATTTGGTAGCTTACAAGGGACCAATTCAAGATGTTGATCAAAACTTTCAAAAGGTAATACAAGAGGTAAAAGACCTGAAATTACCTCCTACTCAATCTATGACAACTAAAAAGATACTAGACTCGAGGGTCTACAAGAATACTAGGAACAAAGACTATATGGAGCATCTTGTCAAATGGCATGGCAAAGAAGATGTTCATGCTACTTGGATTAGAGAAATAGACTTCAAGAGGTTGGGCATTGATCCAAACATGCTCAATCTAAGGATGGATTAACCTTTCTTTTTTCTAGGGGAGTATGTTGCAGGAGCACACCTAGCTCAAACCCCTAGCTATTTATTTCTGGCATGTATTGACTCTAGCCAAGTTAGGAGAGTGTGTGTGGACCTTAGAAGGTCATTTGTATTATTTCCCTAAGATAGATATGACTAGGTCAATCCATGTCTAGATAGGTTGCTTAGTTGGTTTCCTTTAGTTGTGTGTGTGTGAGGTAGTTGGGAAGCCTTTGGAAATCCAACCAAGGCATCGAGAACCTTGGACAATATTCTTGGTATCACTGGCACTTGGCCTACACTGGTGCCTAGTAGCTCTGCCTACACTTCCTATTAGCTTCGCCTACATTGCCTAGCAGCTCAACCTACACTGCCTAGCAGCTCGGCCTACACTTCCTAGCAGCTTGGCCTACACTACCTCACAAATAAACCTACACTGCCTAGTAGCTCAACCTACACTAGTGCATAGCACCTCAGCCTACACTAGTGCCTAGTAGTCTGCCCAACACTGGAGCTCAGTTTGCTTTACTATTGGTCGGCAATATTCAGTCGTAATGGCCCATGAAAAGTAGAACTTGTCTTTTATGGATAGTATGGTTAGTGTAATGGTTCCTAAAGAGATTCTTATGAATGAGTGGACCATTAGGGTTGTTTCCTATGAGAGGATGGTTATTAATAACATCCCAAGCCTTCATTTTAGAGATCTAGAGAGCAGATATTGAAGAAGAAAAGAAGCTACAAGAAAGTTAGAGATTTGTAGATTATTGTATTGTTTTTTTTTTTTTCTAGTAATGAGAAGTTGTAGGTTGTGTGTTTAGTAGATATCAAGTTTCTTTGTGTTTCCTTTTTCATGAAAGTAGATTAGTTACTTTTTTTTCTATTTTGTAAGCTTTTAGTTCTTCACCTTTTCTGGGTTGTAACCATTAATGGCCCCTCGAGGTTCCTGAATCCATGGTGAGAGTCATGTGTTGGGATGGAACTCAAGAGGAGCCCTTGTACATAGATTCCCTTTTTTTTGTAGAAGAATCATCAAAAAAAATCCTAGAGATCTTACCCTAGGTGAGCTTGGTAATAGTACGGCTAGGGAAGAGAATGAAAGCAATGTTCATAAAACATTGAATAAGTGAGTAGAATGAATCTATTTGTGTAGGTTCAACAAGAAGAAGATGAAAATAATTTTGATGGGAACCAAGCCTTGAAGAGGAGGTAAAGTTGAGAGTGACTTACCTTATTTTAGGGTTGTGGACACCCTAAAATATCTAGAAGAAAGATCTCAGAACAGAGCCAAGCTGGTTCTGTAGCAGCACAAGACTTCTGTCTACATCAATACCTGCCTGAGCATGTAGAGCTCAAAAAAGAAGGAGGATCCTATCCAATCCTCATTAATTAGGAATTTCTCTTTTCTGAATCAATATTAGGAGTCATAGTGTTCAAACAATCATTCAATCATTGTGGATCATGCAAGAAAAATCCCTAACAATTAGAATTTTTGAAGTTTAACTTTGATGGATGGGAAATGGAATATGAAGTGGTTTTCTAAGCATTTTTGAGTTGTACGGTCGTATTTGGTATGATATTGGAAAGCTAAGTTGATGCCTTGAAGGTTTTTTGTGTTAATGTCACTCTGAAATTGATTTGAAGTCATTTGGTTTTGATTTGATAAGTTTTATTTGAGTTTTCCAAAAAGCAATCTAGGAAAGATATTATTTGAAGCATAGTTTGCAAATGGCACGCTAACTTTCTTTCTGTCGAGTGGATTTCTCTATGATCCTAGAAAATTCAAGTTAGGATGGTATACTTAATGATTCTAAAAGCTCAAGAGATGGCTCGAAGGGTAAGGCCCTCATGCATCAAGCCTTAGACTGAATATCTCAATGTATTCAGTCTAGAATGAAGGAGAAGGAAGTGTTATGTTTGTTAGAGAGTTTGATTGAGTGAACTAGGAGTGGATTTGAGTTGTATGGAGTTGGTTGAAGATATCTGAAGCACTTTTTCAATCCCATGCACCCAATCTCTAACACTTTCTTTGATATCCATGCCTAATTAGGCTAATTAGGTCTGTGAACTTAGTGATTGTTAGGTGTTGTAGGAGTGGAGTTGGAACCTAAGGTTTTATGGTTCAACGTAAATTCCAAAAGGGTATCTAGATATATCCTTAGTTTTTATATTTCTGATGAGGAGGAAAATTTAATTTGGAAAAACCACTTGGACGGGGCTACAAGGAATTCTAGGACAACCTTAGATAGGTGTTGTATGGCAGTTGGTGAACTAAACCAAAGGGTGATTCGTGGTACTTAGGACATAAGTAGAGTATCCCAATAGTTGGTTTGGGTTGGTGAAGTCATGCTGAAGAATTCTAATTTGAGGCTTAGAATAGGGCTAGTGTCCCTAAAGCTCAAAAGTGTAAGTTGTTGAATTGGATTGTATTCAAGTAGGGAGTGTTGAGAAGTAGTCCTACCACCTTGGCTAGGTAGAAGAAGTTGTATACAAAAGGATCTAGGATCCTAGTAGATTATAAAATAAAAATTGAGTGTCTCATTGGAGACAAAGGAGAAATACCACACTTCTCTCTCTCTCTCTCTCTCTGGTGTAACTGTTCCAAATGGCTTGCTTGCACAATCTACTAACAAGATCTTATTTACCATCTCCAAGGATCCTAATCTCCTCTAGGTCATTATTAGGTTTAGATCATTAACTAAGTCTTAATCCTACTCTCCTCTAAGAGTCTCCACTTTTTGCTTCACCTTTGAAAGACTAACACCCTATAGTCACTTCACTTCTCCACTTCTCCTACTTACACTTAGAAGTGTCTAAGTGCCAATTTCCACTCTAAAACTCATGAATCACTTGCAGGGATATCCATCACAATGTAGACATTTCATTTGATAACAATTGAATGCATCTTGAGGGATCTTATGCCTATTTTTAATCGAGTCCAAGTTCTTGTCTCTAGGAGGCCTAATTTGGCTTACTTCCTTGTAGCCCTTGATAGTGTGTTTTTCTCACTTCTTTCAAAATTTTCCCAAAGAAGTTCAAATTATAAGACCATATCTAGATACCCTTTTTCCTTTTACAAAGGATTTTGTAAGTCTTAAAATCCTAAGTTATCCATACATGGGGTTCCTACAAACTAGGACCAATAGGGCTAATAGGCCTAAATTCTAGGACAGTCTGCAACACTATGCAAAACTTGCTCAAAACTTGACTTCACTGATTGGTATGGACTCAACCCTCCTAGCATTTCAAGGTAACACTAAACCATAATTGGAAATGTATTTGGACCATACATTTCTTTCTTCCCCTGCACATGAATGCTCACTGTTTCACTTCCAAACCACTAACAGGAGAGTGCATTCTCACCTAGGGCTTGGATCTAAACATAGCAGCTCAAATTTCTAAAGCTCCTAACTCTACACTTATGTACACCACTGACTCCCCTAACATTTCCATCTACCCTTAGGTGTTTCCAATGGTTAGATTTCATGGGGGAGCCATGACTTGACTGACTTGTCAAGATAGGACCAGTTAACTCTCTAGTTACAATTTTTTTTATCTATGACTATATGCTACCTCCAATAAACTAACTCACTGAATAAAAAGTGCCTCTAACTATCCTATACATGCAGAATAACCATTAGATTCAAGCTCTCGTAAAACAAGAATTGTAGAGCTCTATTCAACTTCACACTTGTTACAATGAATGACACCTATTTGATTTGAGTCTCTCCATACATTAGATTCCTTCTTCCACCATTCTATGCCTTGTTGGTCGATTCCCCACTCTAATTTTCAAGGAGAATCCAATGTAACCGATGTTGCATGCAACATTTGCAATTATTGAAAATGTTGTTATGACAACAATTTAGCAACGTTTGGCATCTTCTCCATTATTCCTTCTCCCTACATTTTAGGACCTCTAACCTCTTCAATTCAAGTATCTAGGATCATTTAATTCCCTATGGAATCTCTATGTCCACATTTAAGTGATTTGGACACATTCATGACTCCAATCCCACATTTATCAACTAATCCAAAGAATTTGAAAAACTACTAACAATGGATATTGTTGTGCCCTTAGTCCTAATGATTAAATCACTTAGCCTACATAGAAATGACCTTCTAAGGTCCAACAAAAAACTATCCTATCTTGACTTGGCCAATGTCAAGTACAAGCCAAAATGTTTACAACTTGGAGGTTATCCTAGGTGTGCTCTTGCACCATCCTCCCCAAAACAAAAAGATCAATCCACCCTTGGATTGAGAATTCTTGGATCAATCCCCATCTTCTTGAATTCTGATTCTTTGACCCATACTGCATCTGCATTGGTTTGATCATGTCTTTTGATCAAGTGCTCCTTATACTCTTTGGTTCTGGTCTTTTTGTAGATTCTTGTATCCAGTATGTTGTCAACTCCTTTGACTGTAGCATAGGGTAATTGTAACTCTTCCACATCTTTGATGACTTCTTGGAGACTGTGATCCATATCTTGCTGTGGTCCTTTGTAATGGACTAAGTCTGCAATGTTGAAGATAGGCGACAATCCACTGTCTTTCGGGAGCTCAACTTTGAATGGATTTTCACCATACTTAGCCAAGATAGGACAAGAGCCTATCCTTCTCATCTGAAACTTGTGAGGGAATCCCTTTTGAATTCTAGATTTGTTAAGATGCACCATGACAATGTCACCCACATTGAACTGAATTGTTCTTCTACTTTCATCAATCTTTGCTTTATGTTTGAAGGTGTTCTCTGTAAGAGTTTTCTAGACTCTATCATGTATCTCTTGCATTGTACAAGCAACTTCATCTACATATCCACTTTCCTTTACTCCATCCTTTAAAGGGGCTCTTCCCTGTTGATCTATTGATGGTGTCATTGTTGGCATACTCAGCCTGTCCAATCAATTGATCCCATTTTTTTCCATACTCTTTTGTCAAGCACCTTAGTAGATTTCCAAGGCTTCTATTCACCACTTTAGTCTGATCATCAATTTGGGGTTGGTATCAGACCAAAAGGATAAATTGGTACCTAATCTTTGCCAAAGAGTTGTCCAAAAATGACTCATAAATTTAGTGTCTCTATCAGACACAATGCTCTTAGGTAACCCATGGATTCTTACTATCTCTTTGAAGAAGAGAGAGGCTATTTGGCTGGCATCATTAATGGTCTTGCATGGCACAAAGTGAGTCATTTTACTAAACCTATCCACAACTACATAACACTATCCATGCCTTGTCTTGTCTTGGGTAACCCTACTACAAAATCCATGCTCAAACAATCCCAAGGCCTAGTAGGAATGGGGTAGTGGTTGGTAAAGGCTAGCATTTGAAGAAGTACCCTTGGCTAATTGACACACAATACAACTCTCCACATACCTTTTGAAATCAAGATTCATTCTCGGCCAATAGTAGAACCTTTGAACTAGTTCTTGTGTATTTGTGATCCTAAAGTGACCACTCAATGCACCATTGTGCTTCTCTTGAATCATATTCTCCCTAATGGAACCTCTAGGAACACATAACCGATTTCCCTTAAACAAAAGATTACTTTGTAAAGTGTATTTAGCATACTCACTATGGAAATGGTTCTTGTATTCAACACATACCTTGTAAATGTCTGCAAAATCCTCATCTTCAGCATATAGATCCTTGAAGTGATCTATTCCCATGCTCTTTAGCTGAATCTCTTGGATGGTAAGAGCTCTTCTTCACAATGCATCTGTAACTTTATTGAGGACACCTTTCTTGTGTTTGATATTAAAGGTGTAAGCTTGTAGGTACTCAACCCACTTCATGTGCTTGTGGCTCAACTTCTCTTGAGAATTCAAAAAACTTAAGGCTTGATTATCTCAATAAACAATGAACTCCTTGGGCAGCAAGTAGTGCCTCCACTTTATCAAGGCTTGAACCAATGCATACAACTCAAGGTCATAAGAAGAATACTTCTTCTTTTCTTCACTTAACTTCTCAGAATGAAATGCTACTAGTCTACCCTCTTGGCTTGGGACAACCCCAATAGCTATGTTGCTTGCATCACATTCAATTGTGAAAAGCTTCTCAAAGCTTGGCAAGACTAATACTGGTTGGGTAGAAATATTTTCCTTCAACAACTCAAAGCTTTTATTGGCTTGTTCATTCCACATGAACTTGGTCTTCATTCCTCCTTTGATTGTGTCCAACATAGGAGCACAAATTGTACAAAACTACCTTATGAACTTCCTATAATATTGAGCAAGGCCATGAAAACTTCTTACCTCTGTTGTTGTCCTTGGAGTAGGCCAATTCATGATCACTTCCACGTTACTCTTTTCCATTTTTAGATTACCATGAGATAGAACAAATCCTAGGTACACTAGTTTTGTTTTGATGAACTCACACTTCTCCAAGTTAATCATTAACTTCTCTTCATGTAGCTTCTTGAGTACTAATTCCACATGCTTGAGGTGTTCCTCTCTTGTCTTACTAAAGATGAGTATATCATCCAAG
>MU226462.1:641361-660998 GCA_018584345.1 Thuja plicata
TTCCACTCATCTCCTTCATTCACCCTTATCTGGTGATATCCACTTTTTAAGTCTATCTTTGTGAAGTACCTTGCACCTCCTAGACAATCCATCAAGTCTTCAATCCTAGGGATAGGGAACCTATATCTGATAGTGATCCTAATAATGGCTTTGGAGTTAGTACATAATCTCCAAGTACCACCTTTCTTAGGGGCTAGGACTGTGGGTATAGCACAAGGACTAATACTCTTCCTTATAAAACCTTGTTCTAGTAACTCTTGAATTTGTCTATCTATTTCCTCATTCTATTGAGGAGTCATCTTGTAGGCTTCCTTATTGGGTAGAGTAGCTCCAGGAATAAGGTCAATCTTATGGCTTATGGGTCATATAGGGAGTAAGGTTGATGGTTGTCCATCACTTACAATACCTTCATACTTCTGCAACATTTCTTGTATCTTTTGTGGCAGCTCTGTCCTCTTCACCATTTTTCTTCCACTTCCTTGGGCTTCAACATTAGTGCAAAGCCAACTCCTTCTCCTTCCTCCATGGATTCCAAGAACTCTTTCTCACTCACCATTAGTACATTAGGACCAATTGTCTTCACTTCTACAACTTCTAACAATGACTGAATTTTGAAAGTCATGCTATCCTTCTTGAAAGTATAGGAGCTCTTCACTCCATCATGGATAGCTTGGCAGTCAAATTTCCATGGCCTACCAAGGAGAAAGTGACATCCATCCATGGGAAACACATCACATAGCACCTTGTCCTTATATCTCACTATAGAGAAATCAACCCATGCTTGCTCATTCACCAAAACATGTTGTCCCTTATTGAGTTGTGTTACCTTGTAGGGATGAGTGTGAGGTATCCTTGTCATGTTTAGTTTGATGACTTCTTCCTCTGATACAATATTATCAGTAGACCCCAAGTCTATGATAACCCTATATAGTTTATCCATCACCTTACATCTGATTCTAAACATAGACCTCCTTTGGCTTGGCTTCTCCTTGATTGGCTCCTTGATCAATGTTCTCCATATCATGAGGTTCTTACCTTCCTATGAATTTAATGGCACCTCAAGGTGTTTATCAACTGCATTTGTGTCCTCTTGGACCATATTATTCCTCTTGTAACCTCCTTTAGAAGTACTACCCTTCTCTGGACACCTATAGGTAGGATGTCCCATTTGGTTGCAATGATAAAATTTCATGTTGGAAAAGTAATTGCCTCTTCCTTGTCCACCACTTCTACCTTTGAAATTGGAGTTCCTTCTTCTACCACCTCTACCAAAACTTGATTCTTTTTACTCATTGTATTTGACTTCTCCTTGTGTTCTTGATTCTGAACTACTTCCACCATAGCCACCTCTTTGTCCTCTCTGTCTCTTCCTCTACCTCTTTCTTTAGAAATTTTTTCTTGCTTCCTTTTGCCTTTCTCCTCTATCTTCAAGGCCCTTTTATATCATTGGTGAATGGTTTTGAAGTTTACAAGACTCATGTCTTCCTGAATAGACCATTTGAGTCCATTCAAATACCTAGCTAGCTTGATGCTTTCATCTTCAACCACTTGTGACCTTAAGCACAAATTTTGGAACTCTTCGGTGTAGTCTTGGAAATCCAAGTCTTTTTGTCTAAGATTATGTATCCTCCTATGTAGCTGTACTTCATAATCATCAGGAAAATAGGTCTACTTCATCTTAGTCACCATGCCCTTCCATGTGGCTATAGAACTCTTTCCTTCTTTCTCTCTTTTAGTTTGAACAAACTTCCACCATATGAGAGCTGAACCTCTCAATCTTGACTTGGCCACATTTACTTTTTGGGCCTCTGTGATACCATCACATTCAAAATGGTTCTCTATGGTATCTATCCAATCCACTACTAAATCTGGATCCATTTGTCCACTAAATAGTGGCACACCCTCCAAAGCTTTACCACCTAAAGCCTTTAATGCCTTTAAGAAGGGTTCTTGGTCACTCACACAATCAGGGGTTGGAGCTTCCTCTTCTAGATCCACTCCTTTCTCCCTTTCTTCTTCTTCTTCTTTGCGATCTATCTTATCCTTCATCTTCTCAGCTTTGTCTTGGACATCTCCCAAGAGTTGCTCCATTTGAGACAACCTTTCTCTTAAAAACTTTTTGTCTTCTTCTTTCTCATCTACCTTTTTGGCTAACTCGGCGTTAGTCACCATGGATTTTTCTTCCTCTGAACTTCTGGGTGTATTCTCTCCAACTGATTCAGTAGGCTAAAACATCCACCAGAAGCCTGATCTTTAATCAAGCTTTGATACCAATATGGTGTAAGTGTTCCCAATGGCTTGCTTGCATAATATAATAAGAAGATCTTCTTTACTTTCTCAAAGGATCCTAATCTCCTCTAGGTCCTTATTAGGCTTAGATCATTAACTAAGTCCTAATACTACTCTCCTCTAAGATTCTCCACCTTGTGCTTCACCTTTGAAAGACTAACACCCTATAGTCACTTCACTTCTCCACTTCTCCTACTTACACTTAGAAGTGTCTAAGTGCCAATTTCCACTCTAACACTCATGAATCACTTGTAGGGATATCCATCACCATGAAAACATTCCATTTTATCACAATTGAATCCATCTTGAGGGATCTTATGCCCATTTTCAATCAAGTCCAAGTTCTTGTCTCTAGGAGGCCTAATTTGGCTTACTTCCTTGTAGCCCTTGATAGTGTGTTTTTCTTACTTCTTTCAAAAAATTTCCAAAGAAGTTCAAATTCTAAGACCATATCCAAATACCCTTTTTCCTTTTACAAAGGATTTTGTAAGTCTTAAACCTCTAAGTTATCCGTACATGGGGTTCCTACAAACTAGGACCAATAGGGCTAATAGGCCTAAATTCTGGGACAATCTGCAACACTATCAAAAACTTTCTCAAAAATTGACTTCATTGAATGGCATGGACTCGACCCTCCTATCATGTCAAGGTAAAACTAAACCCTAACTAGAAATGTAATTGGACCGTACAGTTCTTTCTTCCCCTTCACACGAATGCTCACTGTTTCACTTCCAAACCACTAATCGGATAGTGCATGCTCGCCTAGGGCTTGGATCTAAAAATAGAAGCTCAAATTTCTAAGACTCCTAACTCTACACTTATGTACACCACTAACTCCCCTAACATTTCCATCTACCCTTAGGTGTTTCCCATGTTTAAATTTTATGGGGGAGCCATGACTTGACGGACTGGTCACGATAGGACCAGTGAACTCTATAGTTACAAAAAAATCTAGCTACGAATGTATACTACCTCCAATAAACTAAATCACTCAATGAAAAGTTCCTCTAACTATCCTATAGACATGAAAAAACCATTAGATTCAAGCTCTCAATCCATAAAATGTGACTGTCACAAATAAATGGTCGGGGTTCTCAGAAAACAAGAATTGTAGAGCGCTATTCAACTTCACACTTGTTACAATGAATGGAACCTTTTTGATTCGAGTCTCTCCATAAATTATATGCCTTCTTCCACCATTATAAGTATTTTTGGTCAATTCCCCACTGCTAGTTTCAAGGAGAATCCAATGTAACCAATGTTGCATGCAACATTTGCAATTATTGCAAATGTTGTCATGACAATAATTTATCAACTTTTGGCATCTTCTCTATTATGCCTTCTCCCTACATTCTAGGACCTCTGACCTCTTCAATTAGAGGATCCAAGATTATTAAACGCCCTATGGCATATCTATGTCCACATTTAAGTGATTTCAACACATTCATGACTCCAATCCCACATTTATCAACTAATCCTAAGAATTTGAAAAACTACTAACAATGGCTATTGTTGTGACCTTAGTCCTAATGACTAACTCACTTAGCCTACATAGCAATGAACTTCTAAGGTCCATAAAAAAACTATCCTATCTTGACTTGGCCAATGTCAAGTACAAGCCAAAATGTTTACAACTTGGAGGTTAGCCTAGGTGCTCTCTCTCTCTCTCTCTCTCTCTCTCTCTCTCTCTCTCTCTCTCTCTCTCTCTCTGAAATTTTAAGAAATTTTATACACTTTTTTGACCTGGTATTTTTATCTTAGGTACATTCCCTAAACAATATCTCAATTCTCACAAAATCTTTACCTAGTCACGTTAGTCACTTTGCCCTCACTCCACTAGAGTTATGACTATATGGCTTCCAAGGGGTGTTTCTCGCTCAATTCCATTTCTTTTTTCTTAGCACATCATAGTGTTATAACCTTGTTATATTTATGGTTATCCATGACCAATTACCTATCTATCTAGCTACTATTGAGGTGGAAACACCAAAACAGGGACTTGATTAAGTTAATTCTCCAAACAATCCCAACACTTTTCTTTTTTCCCATCTGTGGAGGTTTTGTAAAATGAGGAATTAAATCATTGTGTTGGACTTATCAATCTCTTTTTTGTGACCATAAGCTCCCTCACTATCATTTTCTAGTTTCTTTATTCTCATAGTGTAATAATTCTTTCTCATTTTCATGCAAGGAGGGGTGGAGAGTAGGGGCCAACGACACTGCCAGCTATCCAAACCAACTTGCAGAACAACATGGAAGAAACAACACATAAAGGGAGACAAGAAATAGTATTTTATATATATATATATATATTACTTCATCAAACTCATTAGATGTCAGGCTATGAGGCCTTCCCTATTTTTTCCATATACATTCAAATGTTTAAGGAATAATCTTGATAGATTCGACGTCAGAAACTTGTCATCCAAATCTGCTAACCCTTAATCTCCTATCTCCAAAATTCCTCGTAATCTAAGAACAAAAACCAAATATATACAAGAGACCACCAAAGAGGTCGGCACTCAGATCCTAAAGATCCAACATAGGAAACAAAAAAGACCCAAATTTAGGTCTATACACATCCCAATGAGAGATCCCACATTAATTACACTATGAAAATTAAATGCAGAAGTCGAGCAAAAGAACCAACATAAAAATAAACAATTTGGTAAGAAGCCGACTGAGTAAAAGAAACAACTCGGTAAGAAGGTAACTAAGAAACATAGACAACTTAGTGAAGACCAACCAAGCAACCCAAACATCTACCAAGACCCATCGGTAAAGTAAGACAGAACAAGTAACTGCGTCGAAGCACCAAACAAAAGAAGTTATTGATCACTTTGCCAAGGAACCTCTAAGAAGATACTGAACTAAAAAAAGCATATTTTTGGTTGATCGGGATTGCCAAAGAATCGAAGATGCTCTGGAATTAATTTTTTGTTATCAGTATTAGTTTTCTTTATATGATATTAGTTAGTATCTTCATTTTTTCACTAGTAGTTTGTACATTTCCTATACAATATGTCTGTATGCTACACTATTCTCTAGTACCCATAATTCAATCCAATAGTGAGATGTTCATCCTAAACACTGAGATTGTGGAGATTAGTAGTTAATATCAGTATTTAGCCCTTTCATCTCTAATTATTTTGAAAAATATATCTTGTAGCACTGTATTGTTAATTTGGAACTTTGATATTGTATCATATTTCATCTATGTCGTAGAATATATATTGCATAAATTTTTTGTCTTCATCACTCTATCTCACCAATGTGCTAGTGTAAGTGAGGTATCACAAGGGTCAATTCATTCTTTTACGCTTCATTAAACCATAGAGCAACCAATTCTCTTCTCCACAATATTGTAGATCCAACATGAACTAGGGTTAGCTACATCAGGTTTTGTTGAGTCATATTACTTTTGTCAGTAGGGTGACAATAACTCCCATATATACACCTAAGTAGATGTTGTGTAACATCAAAATCACATTCACCCTCTGAATGCCCATTATACTAGAGTGTCTTTTCCTCTCTATATCCTAGTGTTGGTAAATTGAAATGATATCATAGGCCATAATATTGTGTGTGGTATGATGTGTGCTCGACAACCATTAAAATGTGTGGTATACTATCACTTCCCCCTTAGAGATCAACTACCCTAATAATCTAGGTGGGAGCAAAGGAATTTTTATAACCATTATTGTGATACTAGAATCATAACTTTTTTATGTCAAGTTGAGTATTCCCTCACTAGTCTCCATGGGATTTGTCCATGTTGTGATTATTAAATATATTGAGTTCTATCGTGAGGGTTCCATACACATGATATAAGATATTAATTATTGATCTTTGGTATCCTATGCCACCTTCTTATTAGATCATTTATGGTATAATTTGATAGGGCCTCTCTATCTTTATCAAGATGTATCATTTTTTCTTATAGTGAATACAAATCCGAGGAACTACCTTTCAAGTTTATAGTGCCTATCTTCCCTCCTCTTTTTTTTTTCTCCTTCTATATCTCTCTTATGACACATTACACTCTAAATTTTCCACTCTTTGTTAGGGGCACATGAAAATAGTATGCCTTAGGGGAAACATGTTTTCCTAGTATAGACTTTTTAACCATCGGTGATGTCTTATATTCTTGTGTTTATGCCTCGCACATACAAAGGAGAAACCCATGTTGTTCAAGTTCACAGTCTATCCTCCCTTTCCAATACTCATCATTGTGTTTCATTTCCCTAATACTTACGGTAAGGGTAAAAGGCTGCTAAGGATTTATCCTTTGTTTTAGCACTTGATTCTTAGCCATTAAGGGTGTCTTGTGTTCCTTCTTATAACTACAATGTAAAAATGGGGATGGAATACATGTTCTATCTGAAAAATTCTTCTTTGTGCCACTTGCTACTACATATATGGGGACCTCCACTTTCCAAATCCTAAAATTGATTACCAAACCAATGGATTAGCATAACATCGATCTTTTGAAAACCTCATAGGTTGGTCGAAATCTATGTCAAGAGTAGCTTATGATTGAGTAGACACATTATTAGAAAACTAGGGTCCTAGAGCATGAAATAATTGTAAAGGTGGAAATCAAGTCTTTGGTTATGTTGTCTACTTCACCAACTACTTGTCCTATTTTGGATCATATCTCACTTCACGCTTGTCCACCTCTTTGTTTAGTGACATCCTTTTTCTGGCTTCTTCTCACTTTGGGAGTGACAATCGGATCTCATACCAAGTGGCTCTAGGTTCAAATATGCCCTTCTAGGGATTTATTTCTAATCACCTCTTTACCTAACATAAAACTTTTGCCTACATGTCTGAATATTTTTCATAGGCAAGGTGGTGTCTAGTGTGACTAGGTACACTAAGCCAGCACCATCTCCTCATTTTCATCTTAGATTTCATAGGGTCATAAGGCAGGTATAGTGGATTGGAGGGTCTCCCATCCATCCCTAAGAATAAAGTTTTAGTAGGGCCTTGTGTCCACGTTCTACTATCGCAAGTTTTCTCTAGCATACCCTCTTCCAATACCTATTCTTGATATGGAGAGAGCTACAACTTCTCTTGAGTTCAACACCATCCCTTTTTCTGAGAATGGAAAGGTTCCTTCTTCATCATTACCTCATATTCAATCACATATATGATATTAGGCATGTATGGTCAAACTCTTGATGAGATTATAGCTTTCATAATTATCATTACAAGATTCCTCACACTTGCCTCCTTTTAGCTATTTAATGAGGACATCAAAGTGGATGCATCCTTGTCTATGGCTATGTGTGGGTTACTTGTAGCTTCAATGGTATTAACTAGATAAAACATTGACCATTACGAATAAAGATGGATAGTTTCCCAAAGAGTAAAGAATAGAGCCAACAACAAATCGGTAACACAACCACAAAACAATAAAAAAACAAGCAAAACTAGAAACATCTAAGTCAGAGTCTTGGAGGTGTCAACAACCTCAACTTCAAGTTGGTTCATTTCATGTGCCACTTTCTTTAGCTTGAATATTTCTTGAGGGATCTTCGTAGCCTTTCTTTTTAGTTTATCTCTTGTCCTCTTTCTTGACCCAGTACACGTGTCTTGACCCTTCTCCTTGTCCATGTCTAGATCAACAATTAACTAGTCCTGATAAGCATTTTTTAGTTTTCCCACCATGATATTCATAATTTCATCTATCAATTTAATGTCCTTAAGACTTGTATTCATGATAGTATGAAAATAATCCTTGATAACCGGTATTAAATGTTATTTCTTCCTAGATTATTTTTTTCTTATTTGGACCGTATCCTACCTTGCAATTGAAGTATTAATATCACAACTTATCTATCATGATAAGTTAATTTTGAGACTTAATTCTATTTTTGGATCCGTACACATCGCCACCCTTTTTTTAGTCCTTTTTTTAGTGGACTAGGTAGCTCAATGCCTTAGTCCCTCTAAAAGAGACCCAAATTCAAACTTGTGCAAGTTCCTGCTTTCATCAGTTGTGATCGAATCCTAAAATTTCTATTTGATCATTGATTGTCAGTTTATATTATTCTGTGAACCCTTATAAAGCATATCTTCTATTATTCATAAGGTAGATAACATATTCTAAGACATTCTATGAGCATCCAAATGATCAAGAAAATATTATTGATCTAACTATTCATCATATTGAGCATTAGACTACAACATTCTACATTCAAGTATGATTTATTGTTGATTATGTTTGTGATCATGTTAATAGACTAACACTTGAATGACTAGTTTAGAGAGCATTGCATCACCAATATTTTCATTCTCAGGGTATTATTATTTTATTTCAACAAATCCGTTATCATTTATCCTCTATCTTGATGAGCATAAGATCTCCTTTTTATTAATCATAGTTGTTGTGGAGTGGGGAATACCAACACACGGTTTAACTTACATAAGACCCTAAACAACAAACTAATCTTTCTCATTTTTATGAGTGTAGGTTTATATTTGATAAGAGAGAGTGTTACAGGAGGTTAGTGTTGATATTAGCAATTATTCAGAGCTTTTGAACATGCAATACCACCAGAGCTAGAGCACCTCACAAACATGTCTAACACTTCTTGGTTGGATGTTTGGGCACCTCCAAGACTAGGGCACTAAGCACATTCTTCCAACTCTATATTGATGTTTGACACTTTCTCACTAGATTTGTGGGAGACATTCCTATAGAATCTCAAAACTACACTTACGTTCCATTCTATCTATTTGGACACCTCCAAGATGAGGACATCATGCACACTTGTCTAGCTCTTGATTTGTGTCTGACACATTTTTGTTTTATTTTTTGGAGACAAAACTACAAAATCTCCTATGTAACAAACTTCATTTGAACATTGTGTGAATTAAAAATGTCAATTTTGAACTCTCCCACTGCAGATTCCCACCTGTAAGGTTCAAACTCTCCTTTCGATGTACTGGTGTCTGGGAATGGTGTGGCTGCTACAGTTAGTGGGGGATTTGTGCATCTTGGGGTGTCTTTAGAGTCCTCTACTGCAAAGGGGATTAGTGCGTCTATTGCCTCTATTTCTTATGTGAAGTGGCTGCATTTGAAGTAGATATTAATGCAACTTTGTCCTAATTTCCTGTGAGTGGGGGCCTCCCTTCCTGTTCTCCTTCTGTGAAGCCTGTCTCTGTAAGTGCCCATATTGTGGTAAATCTAGAATCAGATATAGTTGATGAGATGTTTAAAACTACAAAGGATTTTTCCTCTAATGATGCTATCTTTAGATTTAGGGGGTTTTGGCCCTCTCTATCGAACCTACATGCTTGGATTTCCAAACATTGGGAACCCATTTTATTGGATAGCATTCAGATATACCCTATGGCAAAGGGTTTTTTATTGCAAACTTTGAAAATGCTAAAGATAGGAAAACTATTTTGTATGATAGTTGTTTCACTTGGGAGGAGTTTTTCCCCCTGATGGCCAAACCTTGGCATCAGGATTTTGATCCTCTTACTAAGTCCTTTAATAAAATACCCTTATGGGTGAGGCTCCCGAATCTTCCCCTTTATTTTTGGTTGGATTCTATTTTTGGAATCTATGGGGGAGGCTATTGGGGATTTCCAGATGGTTTATTTGGTTTCCTCTAACATTTTCCATGCTCGTATCGTAGCGGAGGTTGATATTTCTAAGGGTCTCCCGAAGAAGTTTACTTTGGCTACCCTTAAGGGCTCTTGGATCCAACATCTAGATTATGAGGGAATCTTGTTCATTTGCAAGAAATGTCATAAGATTGGCCATATTGGTGCTTAGTGTTTATCTAATAAGGTTAAATCAAAGAAATCATCGTCTTGGTGGGTGGGGGATTCTGACCACCATTATACAGTTCATAAATCTAAGGATGGGGGTTTGGCTGGTAGCGCCTCTCAGGATGATCGCGCTAAGGATGGTGCTACTGATGTTGTTGTGGATGCTTCCTTGGTTCATACTATTGATTTTGTCCTTTCAAGTGTTGATGTTGCTACTCCTGACCGGATTGTTGATGCTGTCTCTAGATCAACTATCCTGCCCATTGGTGCTCTGGGTTTTGTTGTCCATGTTTCTGCAGGAGGGAAATGGGGATTGGTGGTGATGATGTCCCTGTCCCAACTGTGGATGTTGGTGTGGCCAACCTTGTTTCTCAGGTTTTTGTGGGCTCTGCTATTAATTCTTTGGCTTGGCAAAATGCAGCTGAGAAGGTGGAGGATGGATGGACAACAGTTAAAGGAAAGAAATTAAAGTCTTCCAAACCTTCGTTTGATATGAATTTATGGTCACATAAGGATGGGCTTAACTATAAATCTTGACAGCCCTTTGTTGTGGTTTGTTAGTTTGGTCTCTATTCCACTTTGTGGGGACTATTGTTAGTTCCCTTTGACTTATTAGATGGTGCTTAAGAATGGTTTTTTGTACTCTCAACACTCTATCTTTCCCTATTTTTTTTGTATATTAGTTTTCTATATCTTGATATCCAGGCTTGATGAAAGTGTTTAATTTAACAGGTGTACCTTAAATAATTTCTATGTTCAATTTGTATATGGATTTCTTTAAAACATGCGCCAATCAATGAATAAAAGAACAAAGAACCAATTATCGCTACTTGTGCCAATCATATACAAAGTAAATGTTTTTTAAAGCGAAAATTTGGCCTCTCTGGCCGCTTAGATTCAAAAACAGTGGAGAGTGGTGGGTTTGCTGAACAAAAACCTTCACAATTATTGACACCTTTGCTCTTTACTTAGCCTACGAGTAAGATTCGGGCAATCTTTTTCTATTCTCGGGTTTGTCTTATAAACTACTCTTTCACAGTGCAATCTTAAATTCATCCATCAATCCTTATCTTCACCTATCCTGCATTTGGCTACTTATTCGCATTTCTTTTCCGTTATCTACTTTTCTTCACTGTTAGTTTTAGTGGGGACTTTGTCCTTTAGTGGCAGGTGTAGCAGAGTTCTCTCGGTAACAAATTTCTGAAATATTGATTCAGGCGGTGACATTTACAGCAGTTGGAAATTATGGCGATGTGGCAGCTCAACCAATCTCTCCTTCATCAGGCTCTATAATGCCTAGAGAGTGAATTTAAAAAAATCAAAAAACAAAAAATGTTTGTTGGTGATGTCAGATTGCTCTCACATTCTGGGATCCTCCTACATCAAAATTGTTAAAAAGATATATCACTTATAATAAACGTTCATAAACTTTGATTAGTTAAGACACAGATAGAACGAGGTCTATGAGCACTTGTATTTAACCTCTCTGATAGTGTAATTAGCTAGCTACTCATAGTGTAATTAGCTAGCTACTCATATGTAAACGTTCATAAACTTTTATTAGGTAAAAGACAGATAGAACGAGGTCTATGAGCACCTCTTTGATAGTGTAATTAGCTAGCTACTTCAACCTCAAGCTACAATAGCCTTTGTTAACCGTTTCTAAAAGTTGTATGTTGCTGTTTTGATGTTTGTTAAGTTACAAAATGGTATAATTAAATTTGATAATCATAGTGCCATATTCTAGGCAACTAACCCTACTATCCACAAACAAATAGTATTGATGCGCACTACTATTTTACCCATTACACGGTTGGAGTCAAGAGATTTGTGTTTGGGGAATTCAATATTTTGTTGAATTTTGATTATTATCTCATAAATCTTATGAGCACATAGAAATCTAGATAGTGCAACACAGCAATGGGAATTGTAGGTCTTATCATGCTTTTCACTTTTTGTGTTTTTCTTTTACTATTGTTAGGTATACAACGTGAGGCAGATTGGTAGGTTTAGGTTCCATACACATTGGAATTAATAGTTTTATTCTATTTATAATTTAATGTGTGAATTTGGGAAGCAAACATCTGACTTAGAATCACACTTTATTTCATTCATAAAATTTAATATGATTTCATTTTACAATTTCAAGTAACATGTGTAATAATATTATAATATTTTATTGGGCAAAAGATGATATTATAAGTAAGAGCATGTAAATAGATAATTACACAGTGAACTTAAAAAGTCGTGGAGAGAAAGAAAAAGTGAAAAATGGAGAGTGTGCAAAAATTCTCTCGAGACATTTTGTAATTACAAAATAAGGAAAGGATGCTTTGGCATTAACTATAATCTGTTAACTATGATAATATATTATGAGTCTCTCATAGCTATATTTTTCCTATAGATTTTTCAGGGAAATCAATTATAATACATACTCATGGAGAGAGAGAGAGAGAGAGAGAGAGAGAGAGAGAGAGAGAGAGAGAGAGAGAGAGAGAGAGAGAGAGAGAGAGAGAGAGAGAGAGAGAGAGAGAGAGAGAGAGACANAGAGAGAGAGAGAGAGAGAGAGAGAGAGAGAGAGGCATGGAATCATAGTGTCATAAACATGCACCATGTCTGATTGACCATTATGTGATGCTCCTACCTTACCCAACAAACAAAATTCTGCATAAGCCTCTATGTCCCTCCATCTCCATTATCCTTTTCAACCAAGATTCTTGATTGTGCTAAATAGTTGGCATATGATACATACATACCATGGAGAAATTCACGAAATGCACACATATTCTTTGAATATATAGACATACAATGAGTCATTTAGATGTTACAACTACTAGTCTTATAGTGTAAGACCTCTTACTACCACCCCTTGTCAAGAATCATCTAGCCAACTTAAAAGTTGACTTTTAAACTTCATTTGATCTTTTTTTACTCTCTCTGTCTCTCAATATGTCTTAGCATTTTTCACAAATTATCTGCACTTTTTTTAACCTTGTATTTGTATCTCGTATAAATTCCTTGAACAACATCTCAATGCTCACAAGATCTTTAATTCCTTTATTCTCACAGTGCAATCATGCTTTCTCATTTTTCATTACCATTATTAGTTTTCTTTATATGAGATTAGTTAGTATCTTGATTTTTTCACTAGTACTTTGTACTTTGCCTCCACAATATGAGTGTATGCAACACTATTCTCTTGTATGCATACTTCAGTCCAATGCTGAGATGTTCATCCTAAATAGTGAGATTCTGGAGGTTAGTAGTTAACATTAGTAGTTAGCTCTTTCATCTCTAGTTTTTTTTGAAAAATTAATCTTTTAGTATTGTATTGTTAATTTGGATCTTTCATATTGTATCATATTTAATCTAAGTCCCAAAATATATATTTCATAAATTTAATTGTCTTCATCACTCTATCTCACTAAAGTACTAGTGGAAGTGAGGTATCACAAGGATCAATTCATTCCTTTAGGCTTCATCGAACCACAAAGTAGCCAATTCTCTTCTCTACAATATGGTGGATCCAACATGAACTAGAGTCCTTTACATTAGGTTTTGTTGAGTGATATTCCTTTTGTCAGAAGGGTGACAATCACTTTCATATAGACACCTAACTAGAGGTTGTGTAACATCAAAATTACATTCGCCCCTCTTGATGCCAATTATACCAGAGCGCCTTCTCCTCTCTATATCGTAGTATTGGTAAATTGAAATGATATCATAGGCCATAATATTTTGTGTGGTACGATGAGTGCTTGATAACCATTAAAATGTGTGATATACTATCACTTCCACCCTTTGGGTCAACTACCTTGATAATTTAGGTGGGACCAAAGGAATTTTTTATAACCTTTGTTGTCATCCTAGAATCATAACTCTTTTGGGTTAAGTTGAGTATTCCCTCACTAGTCTCCATGGGATTTGTCCCTTTTGTGATTAATAAATATATCAAGTTCTCCTGTGAGGGTACCATACGCATGATATAAAATACCGGTTATTGATATTTGGTAGCTTATGCCACCTTCTTGTTAGATCATTTATGGCATACTCTGATAGGGCCGCACTATATTTATCGAGATGTATAATTTTTTCTTATAGTAAATACAAATCCAAGGAATTGTGTTTCAAAGTTGTAGTGCCTATGTCCCCTTCTCTCTTTATTTTTTTCCTTCTAGACCTCTCTAATGACACATTACACTCTAAATTGTTTCCCATCCTTGTTAGGGGCACAAGGAAAGTGTATGCATCACGGGAAACATGCTTTCCCAGTAGCGACTTTACAACCTTTGGTGATTTCTTTTGTTCTTGTGTTTATGCCTAGAACATACAAAGAAAAGGAACCCATGTTATTCAAGTCCACGGTCTATCCTCCCTTCTCGATACCCATCCTTGTGTTTCATTTCCCTAATACATACAGTAAGGGTAAAATACTGCTAAGGATTTGTACCTTTGTTTTAGCACCTAATTCTTAGCAATTGAGGGTGTCTTGCGATCCTCCTCACACCTACAATGTGATAATGGGAAGGGTACACATGGTCCATTCCACAACTTATTCTTTTGTGCCACTTCCTACTACATCTATAGGGCCCTCCTCATTTGAAATCATAAAATTGATGACCATACCAATGTATTAGCATAACAATGATCTTTTGAAAACCTCATAGGCTAGTCCAAATCTATGTCAAAACTAGCTTATGATTGAGTACAAACATTATTAGAAAACTAAGGTCCTAGAGCATGAAATAATTTCAAAGGTGGAGATCAAGTCTTTGGTTTTGTTGTCTACTACTCCAACTACTTGCCCTAATTTGGATCCTATCTCAGTTCTTGCTCCTTCACCCCTTTGTTTAGCATCATCCTTTTGTCTAGCTTCTTGTCACTTTTGGAGTGACAATCATATCTCGTACCAAGAGGATCTAGCTTTAAATTTTTCCCTTCTTAGAATTTCTTGCTAATCACCTCTCTGTCTAACATCCAACCTTTCCCTATGTGTGTGAATATTTCACATAGACAAGGTGGTATCTAGTGCGACTATGTACACTAAGCCTGCACCACCTTCTGATTTCCATCTTTTATTTCCTAGGGTGGTAAGGCTAGGTATAGTGGATTAGAGATTCTCCCATCCATCCATTAGAAGAAATTTTGAATAGGGCCTTGTGTCCGTGTTCTACTATTGAAAGTTTTCTCTAGCATACCCTCTTCCAATACCTATCCTTGAAATGAAGGGAGCTACAACTTCTCATGAGTTCAACATCATCCCTTTTGTTAAGGATGGAAAGGTGCCTTCTTCATCATTGCCTCATATTCAATCACCTACATCCTACGAGGCATGTATGTTAAACTCTCTTGAAGATATTATAGCTTTGGTAATTATCTTAATGAGATTCGTCATACTCGCCTCCATTTAGTTATTTAATGAGGACATCAAAGTGGATTCATCCTTGTCTATGGCTATGGGTGGGTTACCTATGGCTTCGATGGTCTTAACTAGATAAAACATTGACTATTACAAACCAAGATGGATAGTTTCCCAAATATTAAAGAATAGAACCAACAAGAAAGAGGCAACAAAACAAAAAACTAGCAAAAGTAGAAAGATCTAAGTCTGAGTCTTGGAGGTTCATGTTGTGTACCACTTTCAAGATGGTTCATGTTGTGTACCACTTTCTTTAGCTCCTAGATTTCTTGAGGAATCTACCTAGCCTTTCCTTTTAGTTTATCTCTTGTCCTCTTGCTTTACCTAGTAGACTCCTCTTGACCCTTCTCCTTGTCCATATCTAGATCAATAATTAACCAGTCATGATAAGTATTTTGTACTTTTCCCACAAAAATATTCATGATCTCAACTATCAATTTAATGACCTTAAGGCTTCTATTCATGATAGTATGAAAAGAACCCTTGATAATTGGTATTAAATGTTATTTCCTCCAAGATTATGTTTTTCTTATTTGGACCGTATCCTACCCTACAGTTTAAGTATTAATATCACAACTTAGCTATCATGATATGTTTATTTTGAGAGTTAATCCTATTTTTGGATTCCTACACACCGCCACCATTTATCTAGTCCATTTTTCAGTGGACTAGGTAGCCCAATGCCTTAGTCCTTCTAAAAGGGACCCAAATTCAAACATGTGCAAGTGTTGGCCTTTGTCAGTTGCCATCCAATCCTAAAATTTCTATTTGATCATTAATTTTCCATTTAAATTATTGTATGAACCCTTATAAAGCATATCTTCTATTATTCATAAGGTATATAGGATATTCTAAGACATTCTATGAGCATCCTAATGATCAAGAAAACATTATAGACCTAACTATTCATCATATTGAGCACTAGACTACAACATTGTACATTCATGTATGATTTATTGTTGATTATGTTGATGGACTAACACTTGAATGACTTGTTTAGAGAGTATTGCATCACCATTATTTCCATTCTCAAGGTATTATTATTTTATTTCAACAAATCCATTATCATTTAGCCTCTATCTTAATGAGCATAATCTCTCATTTTCATTAATCGTAGTTGTTGTGGAATGGAGAACACCAACACAAGGTCTAACTTACATAAGCCCCTATACAACAAAACTAATCTTTCTCATTTTCATGATTGCAGGTTTATATTTGACATCGCAGAGTGTTACAGGCACATAGTGTTGATATTAGCAATTATTCCAAGATTTTGAACATGTAATAACACCAAAACTACAACACCTAGCAAAGATGTCTAACATTTTTTGGTTTGATGTTTGGGCTCCTCCAAGACTAGGGCACTAAGCACTTTAGTCCAACTCTATATTGATGTTTGACACTTTCACGTTAGATTTGTGGGAGACATGCCTATACATTCTCAAAACTATACTTAGGTTCCATTCTATTTGTTTGGACACCTCCAAGATGAAGACACCATGCACACTTGTCTAGGTCTAGATTTGTGTCTGACCCATTTTTGTTGGATTTTCGGGAGTCAAAACTACAAAACCTCCTAGCATTTTGTTAGTTGGGACACCCCCAAGACTAAAGCACCAACCACACTTGTCTCATACTTTTAGCTTTAGATCATTAATTGAGCTTCTTCTCTAAGGCTTATTTTTAGATCTGACCCAATGTATATTGCCTTTCTATATCTAGCTATCCAAGCTTGTTGAAAGTCTTTAATTTAACATGTATACCTAAAAGTAATTTCTATGTTTAATTTATATATGGATTTCTTTAAAACATGCACCAATCCATAAAAAAAGAACAAAAAAACCAATTATCACTACTTGTGTCGATCATATACAAAGCAAATATTTTTTAAAGTGAGAATTTGGCCTCTCTGTCCGCTTAGATTAAAAACCAATGGCGAGTGGTGGGTTTGCTGAATAAAAACCTTCCCAATTATTGACATATTTTCTCTTTCCGTAGCCTACCAGTAACATTCACGCAATATTTTTATATTCTCAGATTCGTCTTATAAACTACTCGTCCATAGTGCAATCTCACATTCCTCTATCAATCCTTATCTTCACTTATCCTGCATTTAGCTACTTATTCATATTTATTTTCTGTTATCTACTTTTCTTCACAGTTGGTTTTTGTGGGGATTTGTCCTTCAGTGGCATGTGTACCAGAGTTCTCTAGGTAATAAATTTCTAAAATATTGATCCGGGTGGTGACATTTGCAGTAGCTGGAAATTGTTAGTTTGTTAGCTTGGATAGCTGTCCCACCACTTGCTAACAATAATTAATTAATTAATTATTAATTATTTGTTTGTTTGACTCCCCTAGGTGACAACTTGCAACAACTTGCAATTAATTTTTTGTTTGGTTGTTGGGTTGTAATTTATCTCAGCTGTTGATTGAGAATTGATCTTGGCTGTTGGTTTACCAACAAGGGTAGTATAAAAGGGGATCTAGGGGCATTTGGAGAGACATCAATCACATCACACCAACACAAGTTGGAGAGCATTTGCAGTGTTAGAAAATGAGTTTGCAGTGATAGCAAAAAGTCTTGCAGTGTTATCAAGGGTGCAGTGATAGCATTGGGGATATCAGTGGAGGAATATCAGCAGGAGGAGTTAGGAGATTGTCTAAGTTCTGCCAGTGACAGGAAAGGAATTTTGTATCTCTTAATTTGCTGAAGATTAATATATATTTCTCATCTGAAGTACTGGTTTTCCCTTTGGGGTTTTTCAAGGGATGATTTGTCCAAAAATATTGTGTTCTTTGTGTTGCATATTTCTTTCCATATTTTTATTGGTGAAGTTGCAGTTGTGTTGTTTTTTGATATTCAGCTGTAAATTTATTTTTAGCAGTTAAATAATATTTATAAGATAGGAGATTAATAATCAGTGACTGCAATAGGAATTTTCACATGGTATCAGAGCAGTGTTGAGGGTAGAAAAGGTTTACCGTAGGCAAAGGAAATAAATTTGAGGTTGACCTCTTTCAAGTTATTGTTTCTTTTATTTCTTTGAGATGGCCTCAGCAGGTTTGAGAGATCAGGACAGATTGGATGGTGCCTCAAATTTTGGTTTCTGGAAAGTCTGAATTTCTTTATTGCTGGAAGAGAATGGTATCAAGGAATATGTTACTAGTACTATAGTTGTACCTATAGATCTTGTACTACTTGCAACATACAAGAAGGATGATGCCAAGGCGAGGAGGATAATCGTTGATGGTGTTAAGGACTATATTGTTCGACATATCACAGAGTTAGATACAGCGAAGAAGATGTGGGACACCATTATGAATCTGTACCAGAATGCTACCATGAACTGAAAGATGATTCTTAGAGAAAAGTTAAGGAATACCCAGATGAACAAGGGAGAAGATGTTACAAGTTACCTCACTAGGCTTAGACTTGTCAAGGATGAGCTAGCAGTTGTTGGAGATAAGCTAGATGAAGACGAACTAGTAAGAATAGCCCTAAATGGGTTTACTAAGCAGTGGGATGTCTTTGTTCAAGTTATTAATGGATGAGACACCTTACCTAGCTGGGATCGACTATGGAGTGATTTCACTCAGGAGCAGCTTAGACTAAGTCTTGTCAATGGTGCCAACAATAAAAGTCAGAAAAGTGAGGTGGAACAGGAAAATGTTGCCCTAGCGGGTAAGGGGAAATAAAAGAAGGGGTCGAGAAAAGGATCAAATTCACAAAGTAAGAAGAAGAAGGACCTATCTAAGGTCAAGTTCTTTGGTTGTCACAAGTTTGGCCACTATGTCAGTGATTTCCCGTAAAGGAAGGGTAAGAAGCAGGTGGCAGCTTCAGCAAGTGCAGATGAGCTCTCGAGTAGATTGGAGGATGAGTTTGCACTCATAGCTTGCATGATTATCTCAACCTCACAGAGTGCTTGGTACATAGATAGTGGGGCATCATTTCATATGATAGGAGTTAGAGAGTACTTCTCTAGTTATAAGGAGGAGAGCACCAGTATCCAAATTTCTTTGGGAAACTTGTCCAAACTCAACTCAGTTGGGAAAGGGACTGTTAAGTTTCAGAGGGAGAATGGAAAGGTAATTCCTCTTCATGATGTGTTGCATGTGCCAGGCTTAGGTATGAATTTGG
>MU226462.1:666542-716602 GCA_018584345.1 Thuja plicata
CATATATATATATATATATGTGTGTGTGTGTGTGTGTGTGTGTGTGTGTGTGTGTGTGTGTGTGTTAGGCCTCACTACGTATTATAGAAAAAACTAGGAATCTTAGGACAATTCCTACTTACATTGTAAGGAAGATGACCCACTAGGATAAAAATTTCTCAAACACTAAGTGGAATCAAAGGTCCTTTTTGTTTGGGACCATGACTATGCAATCATGGATATAGTATGTAAGGTTAAGGGCTAAAAGAGGCAAATTTTAAAATTTCTATGTTCCTAGGACGACTAGGAACACAAAAATATATTCTTGCAGAAATATTGTAACAACAAACTGTCACTGACTTCCATTCTAAATCTAATATAGAAAGAGTGGGGTTGAGGCGTTGTGGGAAATATGTTCCTAGAATCGACGCAGCCTACCGGAAATTTTCTTGACATTTTTTCTTTGGGTAATTGTAGACTTTAGGTCTTGGGAATTTTTTTTGTAATGTTTTCTCCACATATATCACCTATTCATGCACACAAAAAGGAATAATAAGTTGTGTAGAAGATGTTTAGTCAAAGTCAAACCCTATTTTAGTAATAAACCTTTAAATTAAAATGAAATATATGTTATATTTTAGAATTTCAATATTTTATACCTTTATGATGCAATACTCTTTGAATATAATCATAAGTGTTGATACAATAACCTAACTCCATAGAAACCTAAAATAAAATCATAAAAGGGTTTTTGTATCAAGATCATTAAAGCTTTCCACAATGAATAATATGGTTAGATGAAATGTCTTGAGTGTTAAGAAATTTCTTCTTGAATACATAGATGTGAAATTGTAGTTCAGAGCTACATTTGATGCTTGTGTAAATAAAAATAGAGGGTAACTTGCTTTCAAACCTCACCTATCCATTTCAAAGATTAAAACTCAATGAAATCCAACATAAATTTAAAATCTTTGGTACAAGAATGTAACCATTAAGGGTTTTCAATTTGGTCTTAATCATCAAGGAATGAGGTACCTTGAGTGATCCATTCCTTGCAATGAAGATGCCTAAGGCACCTAATTCTCCTCCATGTGGATCAAATTGGGATCTAAGATCCTATTTGTAGAAAGGAATCTTGAATTGCAGTAGAAATAAGAGTGTAAAGGGGATACATGAGATATTTTATAAGGATTAAATTTATGATGCTACTTTAGTCCTCACTTTAGAGAGGGAGAGATATACATAATAAGATAGAGCGATAGAGGTATAAATATAAGGAGGTAAATATATAGATGGGGTGAGGGAGAGAGATAGTAAGACAAACAAAGAGAAGTAGATTAGATATATGTAGAGGGGGAGATAGAGAGTGATAATGCACGACAGAGAGATAGATATATGAAGGAAGAGTAATAGAGAGATGATCATGGGAAAGAGTCCAAAGGGATAAGACATCACTAACTTTAAGGAAACAAGCCCCAAAACCAAGGATCTTAACTTGTTCAGTCATGCCCAAGGGAACTCATGAGAAAAGGAACACACTAAAACAAAAACCAAAATAGAAAAAGGAATAAAATTAAATCATTTTGCGCAAAGGTTTCTTGATCCCTTGAAATCTAGTTTGATCCTTATAGAAAAAAGACATGGAAAAGGGGTTGGTAGAAAAAAAATCTCCAAATCATCTAGTTGAAGAGGCCTTGATAAAATAAATGTCTTAAATACTATTATTTATATCCTAGGTTATCAATGAAAGAGAACATATAACATTGGATAAAAGATTGTTTTATGTTCTGCGATCCATGAGACAAACGAGGAGGAAGAGTAGAAAATATTCTAGCAAGTTATTTTATGCTAGTTCTAGTTATCCCAAGGAAGAGTTTGGTGTAAAGATGGAGTTGATAGTCTCAAATGTTCAGTTATGGATTAGAGAAAAATCAGCTTTTGAAGGGGCCCCACAATCCTTTAAAATAGAAATAAATATGAAGCATTAAAGCCCCGAAACATACCCGAGCAAAAAAAACACAAATGCCCAAAAAAAAATCTAGCATCAACTGCAACAACGCTAGCCCAAAAACCTAGCACAACCCCCTAAAATATCTAGTCTAGAATGTTGTGTTATGCTAGACATGTTTCTAAATATAGTGCAAAAGGATAACCAAGGAAATCATTGCATCCAAGGAAATTCACTAAAAATAGTACAAAAATTACTATCCTATGAAATATTAGTATACAAGGAAATTTACCAAAAATTGTGCACAACAATTATCCAAGGAAAACTTTTTCCACAAGAAAATTGACTAATTTTTTTTTAAAATGATCAAGGAAAGAATTATCTCAAATTAAATTCACTAAAAGTAGTGAAAAAGGGTAACTAAGGAAAGAACTATATCCAGAGAAATCTACAATATAATATATAAGGAAGCTATAGATATGACACCCTCCTTAAGATAAGAACATAAAGCTATGATGAAATCTTAAGGAAAAGAAGAACAAAGATACCCAGTTGGATGATTGTTGGAATATCATGCATATATTTGCAGAAATTAATGTTTTGTCATTGATGTCAACATATTTCTATTGTTTGTCACAATGTGCCTCATATGATCAATTAGAAGTTTGGTTTCATATGGTTACTATATTGAAGATTAGATGATGTGAACACATATATTGTATCAGGGATGTCTATAGTTAACTCATGTAAATTTACAGAGGTTAACAAGATGATTTGAGTGAGTTTTAGGCAATTGATCAAAGAGTGGTATTTTGGATATTCACAAACAGACAATGTTTCAATTTTTTTGATTGTTATGGTTTGGTTATGTAATATTTTTTTTTCTAACTTAGTGGTATATTTAAGACATAGATTTGTGTCCTTAAAATGAGTGGTTGATGATTTGGATGGTGGAAAGCTATTATTCTTAAGTGATAGAGGTTACTAATTGCTTTTCCTAATGAACACTACAGAGATAGTGTTAAATTATAAGACATAGTAGTTTTGGTTGTTTTTTGTGGAAGTTGATGGTACTTGATGATGTTTCTATATCTTTCCTATTCCTGTTTCTTGTTCGCATTAATTGATGTGATCAGTGTTGGTGAGTTTCTTGAGGCATGTTGGTGTTCTTCATTATTCTTTGTCGAGGTGAGGGTGTAGCGTGTTGTGAATATCAAGGAATGATTTATTATGCTAGAGCATGTCTTACGATGAATATTTCAATCCTTTCTATGTCTTAGCTAACATATTTTGTGTCACTTTGATGATTTTTTTATATTTGATTAAATATCAGTAATTGAGATGTTTGGTCGACCTTGAAGAAATAAGTTGATAAATTGTAAAAATATAATAATGAGTTATTCATTTATGTATGATTATTGTGGTGGTGGATGAATTTGTATGTGAAGTGTGTGTATATATATAATAGGTAAAAGAACAATAATCTATCACTGTTTAGGCTAACTTATTGCAACCCTAAATTGCACTAATTGAAATAACAAAACCCTAATTGCATCACTCACAATAATAACCATTTCAATATGAGCAGTTCCCATTATATACACAACTTGAACTAACATCAAACATACCAAAAATGAAATTCAAATAATTTCCAAAGTAAGCACCACACACCAAAGTGATATTCTCAATGTATAACACATTTTATCATGACCACATTGGATTAAAATTAGGTTTGCAAGTTATATCTCCAAGGTAGTCAAACACATTTTAACTTCTCCAATAAATCACCTTAAATTAACCTCATACAATTGCATCAATCCCAAAAATGCCAACTCAACACTTCGATAACCTCTATTCCACATCATCATATCACCAAATATCATCACACTTATTGTACAATTAGCTGATTTGGGATTTACCAAGTGTTGCTCTAGACCACAAGTTTTCTTACCTATCTCAGTGTCTATGACATCAAAACATCTCTTATTGATCAACCAAATGAGTTTTGGTTGGAAACACATTGAAATATAAATATGTTGATGTTGAACCTATGACCACTCCTCATGATTCCACTTCTACCATGATCGCCGCCAAAGTGTTGTCCTTATTGTCTACCGATCTTCTAGACTTGGCTAAATTCTTGCATTATCGATCATGAAGCCTTCTTACTGATTGTGTCTTTACTTCACCTATTATATTTCATGACTATTTTTATTTAGTTGTCACCGATGACAACCAAAAAAGTGATTCCTTGTGATTTCACCCAAAATCCATAAGAATGCCAACAATCTCCCATGTTGGCATTGATAGAAAACACATGCTAACTTATCCCCAATTCATATGCTCCCTCTTGGATAACAATTCCAAAGTTACGAAAATTGAATATGTATAATTAAGAAAAATAGTACTTACATCCTATCAAATATCATCTTGAATTTTATCTAAATATAGATTGCAAGGATTTCTTCCATGTATTCTACATGTATCCCAAATAAATAATTTTCTCAAGCATATTAGAATCAAGCACTCCATGTTGTCTAGAGTCCTCATGTTTAGTAAGGAAAGTATGTCTTTTGCATTCTTCACATTTTGTTGCATGACCTCCACTAAAGGTGATATGTAGGATTGAAGTTCTTGTAGGGTAAGCATCATGTTGTCTTTCTCATGCTAAATCTACTTCATCATGTGTGAAATTTTCTTTACCTTACCACTGAAATTAGTGACTAATCTTGAAATAGGATCAAACTAGCCTATCAATCTCTCTAGCTTCTTTTGAGCTTAAACTCTATTCTGCTCCAATTCTATGAAAAAATCCAAATGTTGGGAAAATTTAGTAAAAAATTGACTTGCCTCATCCAATCAAAGACTTGAATCCCTTCACAAGATCTATCAATTTTTTCTGATCTACCATGATCTTTTCTGTCAACTTATCTATCATATATTCTCCTCTAATTTCTCTTCTGTAATTTTTACAATTGTTGTCTACAAATATGGGCCTTGATCTAAAATTTCCTTGATTAGATTATCCATCTTTTCAATCATAGATTCCTCTTCATCATATTTGACCTCAGGTACTAACTTAGGTAGAATGTCTCTAATTTTCCATAAGACTCTTGTCTTCTTCTTCCTAGATCTCAATTGGTCTCTTTCAACCTTTTTCTTCAATTTTTATAATTATTTCATCAATCCTTAGGCTTCAATTTGATTATGTCCACCGGTGTGGTAATTTTTTCTTCCTCTTCCTCTTCTTCGGTCTCCTTTTTGTCTCTTCCTAGGTATCCTCTTGCTGACCTTCTACATATTTTTCATCTTCCTTCTCAAAAATCATTTCCTTTGTATGCTTCATAGGAGATGGTGATGAATAATAATCTTTACCTGTAATGTATACTATCTCAACTTCATTTCCATTGGCTTTTGATAATCCAATATTTTATACTTCAATGTTCTGCTCTAGTTTCGAGACAGCAAGAACAAAATCCTCAATTATTTAATCTATATAAAAAGTGAAATCTACCTGCATAGGTTCATCAATGTTTCTTGATCTTGTTCTACTTGTGTTTCCACCTCATTTATCTATAGTAACTTCTTCCATGTCTCAACAGTCCCATTGTGTATGTTATATGTGTTATCAATTAGAATCCTAGCTTCTCCGTGCTTTATTTTGAATTTCTTCTTGTGAGATTCAATCACTATCTTGGCATCTTCAGAACATACCTCTGGTCACACTTGAATTAGTGCTCTCTCCATGATTTCTCTATCTAACTGCAATTAAGCACTCCATCTAGCCTCTATTAAATGATATAGTACATCAAGAATGTAAGAATCAATCTCTAAAGGTGTTCTGCATAATTTATGAAAATGATACACAATGACATCTTCTAACTTCTTGTCTTCATCACTACCGAAGGTGTATCTCCTATCAAGGTGATTTCTCTATCTAACTATAATTATGCACTCCATCTAGCCTCTATTAAATGATATAGTTCATCAAGAATGTAAGAATGAATCTCTAAAGGTGTTCTGCATAATTTTTGAAAATGATACACAATGACATCTTCTAACTTCTTCTTGTCTTCATCACTACCCAATGTGTATCTCCTACCAACTATAGCTAATCTATTTTTATCCACAATTCATTTTGCAATATCATCAATAGAAGAAGCCTTCTTTGTCTCTCCACTATTTTCTATTTCAGAGGCATCCTTCTCAAATTTTTTTCATTTGTTCCTCATTCTCTTCAGTTTCCTTATAATCACCTTTCTCCTTTGTGTATTTTATCTTC
The DNA here is from genome assembly GCA_018584345.1 of Thuja plicata. Lineage (NCBI taxonomy): Eukaryota > Viridiplantae > Streptophyta > Pinopsida > Cupressales > Cupressaceae > Thuja > Thuja plicata. The sequence continues at coordinate 672,752 of MU226462.1, forward strand.
CTCTTGTGTCTTCTTCATAGTAGGAGTACTTTTTCCTTTGTTCCTTTTTGGTTCCACCTTTGAATTAACTTCCTTTGCTTCCGATTTTCCCTATTTTCTCTTCACCTTTCCATAAGTTGAAGGAATGTTAGATTATGGGTCTTTAGTTTCAGATTTAGTAGTGAAAGATCTTCATGCTTCATCACTACCAAATTTATTCTCTAGGTTAGATAATATTCTCCTTTTTTTCCTCTTAATGACCGGTTTCTTCAATTTCATTTGAATTTTGGCAAAGGCATCATCATATGTGCCAAATCTTTGTGCTTGTTTCTCTAAAGGTTTTGATAATAATTCATCAGCATGTAAATTTATTATATCACTGATGCAGGAAGGGATGATAATTAGGGAAAATACCAAACCATCTTGCACATACAACATGAAAGCAATAATAGCAAGGAGAGAAAAATAATAAATACTTGATACTAATCGATCAAACTCATTACATGTCAGGCTGTAAGGCCTTCCTAGTTTCAGCCATATATATATTCAAATGAATTAGATAAAGACCTTCATACATGCAAGTTCATAGACCTACCATCCAAATATCTCAACACTTAATCATCTATCATAATGTGATACCCAATTCCTACTAAAACTGACACCCCTAAACTAAGAATAGAGAACCAAATATATACAAGAGTCCACCAAAGAGGTCGACACTGAAATCGCAAAGTGAGACCTAGATTTAGGTCCACACATATCCCAATGGGAGACCTCACATTAATTACACCATGGAATTTAAATGCGCAAGTTGGCCAAATTAGGATAAAAAACTCAGTAAGATGATAACCGAGCAACATGAACAACTTGGTAAGAAAATAACTAAGAAATAGAAACCAACTCGGCAAAAGAACCATCGAGAAGCCAACATACGTCGAGACCTGTCGATAAAGCAAGACAAAATAAGTAACCAAGAAATAGTGATTACTAAGCACTTCACCGAGCAGCCTCCAAACAATCTAAAGAACAAGAGAAAACATATTTTTTGTTCATCATGATTGCCAAGAACCCAAGATGCTCGTTCATTAGACACCTAGGGTTAAAATAAATTATTCCCCAAATAATGTATCAGATCCAAACTAAAATGAATCCAACTTAGATTGAGAAATCCAATACGAGTCCTCAAGCTGTATGTTCTTCCATTGGTGGAAGTGCTCCAAGGTTTGCTTTGCACTTGCTCAACTTAGGACTCTGCTTTTCCTAGTCTACATAGTATTCTTATTTCTCTTCTAGAATCCTAATAGTCTCAAGTTTCCAAGCCTAATTCTATTCTAACTCCTCTCTGAGAGTTATTTCTCTTGTGATTAACTTTGAAGGATTTCCAACATTGAAATTACTCTTTGTCACTGTACTCTCTTGGAAGATTCCAAGCTCAAAATATTAAAACAATTGCTCCTCAGTGCTAGAAGGGATATGCCCATCACTAAGAAATGCATTTGAAATCCTATCAATCCAATTTTAATGGGTCTTCAAACTCAAAATAATTGAGTTCCAAATTCACACTTCTTTTGATCCTAATATGCCCAATTACAAATTATCCCTAATAAGAGGGTTTTTCTTCATTCTTTCTTAAAAATCCCAAACAGCCCTAAAAATAAACTTGGGATTTAGACATCCTTTCCAAGACCTTAGAGATTTTCAAGGTTTTAGATCCCTAATTCATCCGTACACTACTATCCTAAAATATAGGTCAAATAGGGTTATTTTTTGTGCATTGATTTCAGTCATCTGATTTCTATCCAGAATATATATAGATGGATTGGTAAGGACCTTAGTTTGTAGACAGGGTTCTTTTAGACCCTAATTTTCTGAAACCTACACTTGGTTTTCTTTTCCCAAATATACACTTGTAATGGAACCTAAATCTTTCTCTTTTATACACCTAGCCGGACAGGCATTGCTCACCTAGGGCATAACTTTAAAACTAGCTACTCGACTCCTCAGAGCTCTTACTTGCATATTTACACTATACATAATATCCCCAAACATATTCATCCACAACCAAAATTTTCCCACAATCTAATTTTGTGGGGGAGCCATGAAATTTAAAGCTACTATGTCTACCCCAACAACTATGCCAGTTCCTAAAAAATTTAGAAAAGCAATATAATATACTCTAGGAAAATTGATCACTGAATGAAAAAATCTTAAAAATTCCTACTTAACACATATCCAACATTATATTTGTTATCTCAATCCATCATAACACTCATTAGCTCAAAATACTTTGACTATTGCAGAAAATAGAATTGTAGAGCTCTATTGCTATTCAAAAACATGATTACATTCAACCTCTCTTGGTAAATGAGCCCTGGAGTATCTTAAGATGCTTCCTCCATAATTTTAGGCCACTATAATTTATTGCCTTCCTCCATTTTGAAAGGATTAAAAAAGGTATCTATGTTGCATGCAATATTTGCAATGTTGCAAAATGTTGTCATCACAACATTTAGCATCTTTTGCATAAATGCTCATAAAAAACTTTTAGGAACTCTCTCCTTCTTCATTCAATGAATACACATCATTAAAGCATTTTTAGGAACTTTCCACTTCACATCTAAGTCTAGGATACATTTAGAATCATTTTCCCAATTCTAAGACAAAACAAGCAATAAAGCAAAACTAAGTAAACTAGATTGGATTTAGTACTTACTACTAATCCACCTAGTTACGCACCATGCAAGACCTTCTAAGGTCAAAAGTAAATCACTCACTTGGCTAGAGTCAGTTACAATCCAAAATTGATTAGGCATTGGGAGTTTTCCTAGGTGCTCCTTCACCATCCTCCCTAAATGAAAAAGATTCAATCCACCCTTTGATGGAGTAAGTTGGAGTCAATGACCAACTTTTTGAACTCTGTTTCCTTTACCCAAACTGCACTGCATCCATTTATCCATGCCACTTCACTAAGTGGTCTTGGATATTATTTCTTTCTTGGCTTCTTATAGGCTCTGGAGTCCAATATGTGTTATGCCTTCTTGATTGTTGCAAATGGCAAGTTGAGTTCCTCCACCTCTTGTATAACTTCAGTAAAACTGTAATCTGCATCTGGGATTGGGCCTTTGTATAAAACTAAGTCTTCAACATTAAATAGTGCAGATAGACCCATATCCTCTATAAGTTCCACCTTGTAGGAATTTTCTCCATATTTGGCCAGTATGATACATGGGCCAATTCAAGCTTATGTGGTGTTCCTTTCTGTAATCTTTCTTTGTTGAGGTGAACCATCACCAGATCCCCAACTTTTAATTGGACATCTATTTTCCTCTCATCCACTTTTCTCTTAAGCTTCTCTATATTTTCAATGAGTGTCTTCCTCACTTTCTCACTGAATTCTTGCATAGAATTTCCAAATTCATCTACATAGTCACCTCCCTTGGTTCCATTCTTCAGATCTATGAGCTCTTATATGCCTCTTGTATGAAGGCCATTAAGTATTTCAAAAGGATTCTTACCACTAGTCCTATTCACTGTGTCATTGTAGGCATATTCTACTTGCCCAATGAGTTGGTCCCAAGTTTGACCATAATCTTTAGTTAAACACCTTAGGATATTTCCAAGACTCCTATTTACTACCTTTTTTTGGCAATTAGACTAAGGATGGTATGCAGATCCAAAAGACAAGTTGGTTCCTAACTTCTGCCAGAGAGTCTTCCAAAAAATGACTCATAAACTTAGTGTCTCTATCTAACACTATACTCAATGGAAAACCATGTATTCTAACTACCTCCTTGAAGAATAGGGAAGCTATCTGACTGCATCATGTGTTGTCTTGCAGGGTACAAAGTCTTCCATCTTACTAAATTTGTCCACAATAATATAAATGATATCCATTCCCTGCTTTGTCTTGGGTAAACAAACTACAAAATCCATGCTCAGACATTCCCATGGTCTAGTTGGAATAGGTAGAGGCTGGTATAGGCCTGCATTAGTAGATGTACCCTTTTTCTTTTGAAAGATAACACAACTTTCTACATACTTTTTAACATCCAAAAGCATCTTGGGCCAAAAGTAAAATCTTTGAACTAATTCTTGTGTCTTATTGACACCAAAATGATCATTAACTGCACCATTGTGTTTCTCTAGGATTAGATTTTACCTTATAGACCCCCTAGGGACACATAATTGACCACCCTTAAAAAAACACCACTCTGTAAGGTATATTCAGAGAATTGATTCTAAAAGTGATTCTTATATTCTTGGCATAACTTGTAAATGTCTACAAAGTCTTCATCTTCCCCATATAGGTCTTTGAAGTTGTTTATCCTCATGCTATGTAGTTGTACCTTATTATGCAATCCCTTTTTGTGTTTAAGGTCGAAGGTGTAGGATTTTGGATACTCAACCCACTTCATGTGTTTGTGAATGAGTTTGTCATGTGAGTTCAAGAAACTTAATGCTTGATTGTCTGAATAGACTATGAACTCCTTTAGAAGAAAATAGTTCCTCCTCTTGCTTATTTCTTGGACTAGAGCATACATCTATAGGTCATATGAAGAGTATTTCTTCTTGGCTTCACTTAGTTTCTCAGAGTGGAAAGCCACTGATCATCCCTCTTGACTCAAGACTGCACCATTGGCTACATTGCTAGTATCATATTCCATAGTGAGTATCTTTTCAAAGCTTGAAAAAATCAGGATTGGTTGGGTAGAAATCTTATTTTTCAATAGCTCAAACCCATGGTTAGCTTTTTCATTCCATACAAATTTAATTTTCATCCCACCCTTGATACTATCAAGGATAGGAGAACAAATTCCATTGAATTGTTTAATAAAATTTCTATAGTACTGTGCTAAGCCATGAAAAATTCTTACCTTAGTAGCTATTCTTGGAGTAGGCTAAATGGTGATGGCTTCCACTTTTCTTGGATCCATCTTTAGGTTTCCTTGACATAGCACAAACCGATGATACACTAATTCTTTCTTGATGAATTCACACTTCTCCAAGTTTATCATCAACTTCTCCTCATGTAGCTTCTTGAAAACCATTTCTTGATGTGTGAGATGTTCTTCTCTTGTCTTACTGTAGATAAGTATATAATCTAAGTAGACTACCACAAATTTTCTAATGTAGTCTTTAAGGACTTCATTCCTCAATCTCATGAATGTTGATGGGGATTTGGATACCCCAAATGCCATCACAAGCCACTCATACATTCTTTATGTGGTTTTGAAGGTTGTCTTCCACTCATCCCCTTAATTTTCTTTGATTTGGTGATAGCCACTCTTTAAGTCTATCTTGGTAAAATACGTTGCTCCTCCTAGACAGTCCATTAGGTCTTCTATTGTAGGGATAGGGAATCTATACCTTATGGTAATCCTATTAATTTCTCTAGAATTAGTACAAAGCCTCCATGTTCCTCCCCTTTTAGGTGCTAGGACAACATGTATGGCACAAGGGCTAATACTTTTCCTAATCAAACCTATGCTTAGGAGTTCTTGAATCTGTCTAGATATTTCCTAATTTTGTCGAGGAGTCATGTTATATGCAGCCTTATTGGGAAGGGTAGCTCTAGGGATAAGGTCTATTTGGTGGCTTAAATACCTCTTAGGTGTTAGGGATTATGGTTGTCCATACTGACAATACCCTTATACTTCTGCAATATCTCGTGCACTTGTATTGGTAAGTCTGTCCTCTTGACTGTCTTGTCTGTAGTCCCTTCTTTTGGCTTCAAAACCAATGCAAACCCAATTCCTTCTCCTTCTTATAGGGATTCTAAGAACTCCTTCTCACTCACCATGAGAACATTAGGTCCATAAGACTTCTTCTCTTCATTTTCCAACAGTGACTAGATTTTGAATTTCTCATTGTGCTTCTTAAAAGAGTATGAGTTCTTTTCTCCATCATGCATGGCATGTCTGTCAAATTTCCATGGTATACCTAGGAGTATGTGGCATACATCTATAGGTAAGAAATCACATATTACTTTATCCTTATACCTCCCAATTGAAAACTCCGCCCAAGCTTTCTCATTGACAAGGACATGTTGCCCTTTGTTTACCCAGGTGACTTTGTAAGGATTGGTGTGGGGTATTATTGTCATCTTCAACTTCCTGACTACTTCCTCTGAGACTATATTTTTAGTATACCTAGAGTCTATGATGAATCTACACACCTTTCCCATCATTTTACACTTCACTCTAAACAGTGACCTCCTTTGACTAGACTCTTATTTTATTGGCTCTTTAATCAGATTTCTTCTTATCATAATATTCTCACCTTCTTGTGATTCTATGGGAACCTCAGGGTGTTTTTTTCCACTACTACTCTCTTCCTAGACATAATTCACCCTTTTGTTACTTCCTTGAGAAGTAGTATCCTTCTCTTGACACCTATATGCATGATGTCCCATCTGGTTGTAGTGGTAACACTTCATATTGGAAAAGTAGTTACCCCTACCTTGGTTGTTGTTTCTTCCTCTACTACTAAAGTTCCTTCCTCTATTTGAACTCCCTCTTTTGGAGTTTCCTTTTTTTTTTTTCAAAAAATTTAGTCTCCACCATATCCACCTCTCTTCCCTCTAGTGTCTCTTCCTCTATTTCTTCCTCTTGTAGTACTAGAGTCTTGTTTCTTTCATAGCTTCTCTTCAACTTTAATGGAAATTTGGTGGCAATTTTAAATGGTGTCTGGGGTCAAGAGACTCATCTCATCTTGTATGGTCCACTTAAGACCATTAAGATATCTTACTACCTTAACCTTCTCATCCATGGAACTCTAGATCTCATGCAAAGTCCCTAAAAATATTCAGTATAGGAGTTTACATCTAGGTCCTTCTGTCTCAAACCTTGTCTTCTATTATGAAATTGGATTTCATAATCCTTAGGGATATAAGCATCTCTAATTTTTGCAACCATAGCCTTCCATGAAGGAATGGGCCTCTTTCCTTCTTCTCTCTATCATCTTGGATAAATTTCCACCAAGTGAGTGCAGATCCTCTCAGTATGGCTTTAGAAACCTTCACATTTTGAGCCTTAGTGATCCTGTCCCACTCAAAATGGTTTTCTAGTCCTTCTATCTAATCAAGGACTACCTCCAGTTCCATCTGTCCACTAAATATAGTAACTCCTTCTAATGCTTTACCACTCAAAGCCTTTAATTCCTTCAAGAATGGTTCCTGATCAAGGACAGGGTCAGCTTCAGGGACTCCATCTTCTATGGAAATCTCTTTGCCTTTTCCTTCAACCTTATCCTTCACTTCTTCTTCTTTCTCATCAAATTCATCTACCTTTTGCTCTAATTGAGCCAATCTATCTTGGAGCATCCTATTATCTACTTCTTGATCATCTACCTTCTTATCCAACTCTGCATTGGTCACTATTTTAGACTCTCCTATAGATTCTTCTGGTTGGAACATTAACAACAAGCCTGATCAACTATGCTCTAATACCAATCTAGTGGAAGTACTCCTAGTTTTTCTTTGCACTTTCTCAACTTAGGACTCTGCTTGTCCTAGTCTACTTAGGGTTCCTATTTCTCTTCTTGAAACCTAATAGTCTCAATTATTCAAGCCTAATACTATTCTAACTCCATTCTAAGAGTTAGTTCTCTTGTGCTTAACCTTGAAGGATTTCCAACATTAAAATTACTCTTTGTTACTATACTCTCTTGGAAGATTCCAAGCTCAAACTGCTCAAAAATTTCTCTACGATGCTTCAAGGGATATTTCCATCACTAAGACATCCATTTGACATCCTATCAATCCCATTTGAATGGTTCTTCAAACTCAAAAAAATCAAGTTCCAAATTCACATTGCTTTTGGTCCTAATAGGCCTAATTGCCAATTAGCCCTAATCAGAGGGTTTTTCTTGATTCTTTCCTAATAATCCCAAACAACCCTAAAAAAATATTAGTATTTGGAAACCCTTTCCAAGAGCTTAGATATTTTAAAGGTTTTAGATCCCTAAGTCATCCGTACACTACTCTCCTGAAATATAGGTCAAATAGGGCTATTTTGTGCATTGGTTTTAATCATTTGATTTCTATCTAGAAATATATCCAAGTGAATTGGTAAATACCTCATCTCATAGATAAGTTTCTATTAGACCCTAAATTCTCCAAAACCTACACTTGGTTTTCTTTTCCCAAACATACCCTTGCAATGACACCTAAATCATTCTTTGTTATACACCTAGTCAGACAAGCATTGCTCAACTACAGAATAACTTTAAAAATAGCTACTCGAATCCTCAGAGATCCTACTTGCATATTTACACTATAAATAGGCTCCCCTAACATATTCATCCACAAACAAAAGTTTCCCATTGTTGGATTTTATGGGGGATCCATGAAATTGAAAACTACTCTGTCTACCCCAAGAACTGTGTTAGTTCCTAAATAATTTACAAAAGAAATCTAATCTAGTCTAGGAAATTTTATCACTGAATGAAAAAATCTTAAAAATTCCTACTCAAAACATATCAAACATTATATTTGTCATTTCAATCCATCGGAATACTCATTAACTCAAAACACTTTGATTGTTGCAGAAAACAAAATTGCGGTAATCTTTTGCTATTAAAAAACATGATTACATTTAACCTATCTTGGGAAATGATCCTTGGAGTATCTTATGGTCCTTCTTCCATCAATTTAGGCCACTAGCATTGATTGCCTTCCTCCATATCAGAAGGAATCAAAAAGTTTTCTATGTTGGATGCAACATTTGCAATCTTGCAAAATGTTGTCAGGACAACATTTAGCATTTTTTTGCATAAATGCTCATAACAAACTTTTATGACCTCTATCCTTCTTCATTTGATGAATAAACATCATTAAATCCCTTTTAGGAAATTTCCACCTCACACCTAGGCATAGGATACATTTAGACTCATTTTCCCAATTGTAATCCAAAACAAGCAATAAAGCAAAACTAACTAAACTAGATGTGATTTAGTACTAACTACTAATCCACCTAGTCACACACCATGCAAGACCTTCTAACGTCAAAAGTAAATCACTGACCTGGCTAGAGTCAATTACAAGCCAAAATTGATTAGGCAATGAGAGTTTTCCTAGGTGCTCCTGCATCATCCATTTTATCAAATACTCCCTATGTTCCTTTCCTCTTGTACTTCTGGAAACTCTCTTTTTTGAAATTTTTTCAACTTCCTCTATCTATTTCTTAGGATAATCACTTAGTACTATCTCTTCTTCACCAGGTTTATGATATTCATACAAGTCTGAAATATTGAATATATGTGATATATCCATGTCATCAGGTAATTCCACTTCATAAGCATTTCCACTGTCAAATCTTCTCAGTATTCTGCAAGGACTAAATTTATTCATTTTCAATTTTCCATATGTTCCAACAAGAAATATTTCTTTCTTCAAATGAACCTTTACATCATCATTAATTTCAAATTTTTTATGTCTCCTTGATCTATCTGCACTATCCTTGTATTTCTGATTACTTCTCTCCAGCTTCTATTTTACATCCTCATGCAATGTCTTCATGAACTCAACAAACTTTTCTTCTTTAGCACTTCTTTTATCTAATCAAGAAATGTCTATCAAGTTAGATATACCTCTTGATTGTGTTCCATGAACAATCTCAAAAGGTTTCTTTCCAGTACTTCTATTTATTGAACTATTGTATGCAAACTTTTCTTGTACCAACATTAAATCTCAATTACTTGGTGTGTCTCCAACTAAAGATCTTAACAAGTTACCAAAAATTCTATTTACAACCTCTATTTATCCATCAGTGTGTGGATGAAATGTATAACTATACCTCAACTTAGTGTCCAACTTCTTTCGAAGTGTTTTCCAGAAATAGCTCACAAACTTGTTGTCTCGGTCAGAGATAATACTCTTCAATAATCCATGCAATCTAACAATCTCCTAAAAGAAAAGATCTACTATATGTACTGCATCTAATTTTTTATTACATTGTATTAAATGTTTCATCTAATAAAATCTATCCACAACAACAAATATGGAATCATTACCTCTTGTTGTCCTCGATAAGCCAAGAACAAAATCCATGCTTATATCACTCCAAGGTTTCTCAGGAATAGTAATCAGCGTAGGCAAACTAGTATTATACCTTACTCTTTTTCCAACTTGACAAAATCCATAGATTTTCACAAATTTCTAAACATCCTTATACAATTGAGGCCAAAAATACCTTTCCTTAAGAAAACTCAATGTTTTATCAATACCAAAATGTCTAGCCAAACCACTTACTATGTTTCTCCTTTATCAAATTAGTTCTCATTGGTCCTCTTGGTATGCACAACTAAATACCCTTGAACAACATATCTTCGTCGATAAAATAGTCTTCATACTTACTTGATTGATTTGGCATAGGTTCTCTGCACACTCTCCACTACTTAGAAAAATCAATATCATTTTAATACAAATGTTTCATATCATCAAAACCAAGAACTTCAATTCTCATTTCAGCCAACAAAGATCTTCTCCTACTTAATGCATCAGCAACTCAATTAGAAAATCCACTCTTATGATTAGTCACAAATGTGAAACTCTGCAAATAGTTTACCCATTTCATTTCTCTGATTCAACTTATTTTGACTACCCAAATATTGTAAAGCCTTATGATTAGTATACAACACAAACTCACTCGACATCAAGTAATGTCTCCATTTCTTCATAGATTGAACAATAGAATAGAATTCTTGATCATAGACAAAATATTATATTTTAGCATCTTTCAACTTTTCACTAAAGAAAATAATAGGTTTACCTTCTTGACAAAACACAACTCCTATTGCACTTCCACTTGCATCACACTCAACTTGAAATACCTTACTAAAATTAGGTAAGGCTAACACAGGTGTTCAACAACCTTTAGATTCAAATTCACAAAACTCTTATCAACCCCATGTGTCCATTTGAATTCTCTTTTATCTCCCCTCATTGTCTTAGTCATAGCATTACAAATAGAATTGAAATTTTGGATAAACTTTCTATAAAAAATTTCCAATGCATGAAATGATCTTATCTCATTGATATTATCAAGTATAGGCAAACTAAGTATTGCTTCAACCTTCTCAGGATCCATCTTAAAACCATTATCTAAAATCACAAAACCTAAATACACAAGTTCTTATTTTATGAAGAAACACTTTTTTAGATTTATCAGTAAATTTTCCTCTTTCAATCTCTATAATACTTGTCTTATATGCATCAAATGCTCTTCTCTAGTCTTACTGAATATCAAAATATCATCCAAGTATACAATCACACATTTATTCTAGAATTTCTTTAAAAATTTATTCATTGATCTCATAAATGTACTCGGTGCATTAGTTAAACCAAAAGGCATAACCAACCACTCATACAAATATTCTTTCATCTTGAAAGAAGTCTCCCATTCATCATGTTCTCTGATTCTAATTTGATGATATCCAATTTTCAAATCAATTTTGGTAAAATATCTTGCTCCACTCAAACAATCCATTATATCATCTATCCTCGGTATAGGAAACCTATACTTAACTTTAATTTTATTAATTTCTCTTGAATCATTGCTCATTCACCATTCTTCATTCTTCTTAGGTGCCAATACAGTTGGTACTACACATGGACTCAAACTTTTTCTGTTCAAACCCTTGTTAAAAAACTCATTAACTTGTCGATTAAGCTCTTCATTCTTAGTTGGTGTTAACCAATGTTGTGCCTTGTTCAGTAAACTCACTCCAAGAATTAGATCCATACAATGACTGATATCTCTCAGTAGTGGAAAACCATCAGGTACATTATCTTAAGTTATCTCCTTGTACTCACTATGTAACTTCTCAACTTGTGTAAGAATTTTATCTTCTATATTCTTACTTGGTTGTTAGGACTCAAAACATAGAAAACATCATTTCTTTTCACACCCTTAACAAACAGTCTACCTTCCATCAAACAAAATTTCATAGATGTATATATCTCAGCAACATATTCTTCAACAAAAGGTAACAAGATTTTTTTCTTACCATCAACCCAAATAGTATATCTATTCAATCTTCCATCATGTATAACATGTTTATCATACTGCCAAGGTCTACCCAACAAAATATGACAACAATCCATTGGAATAATATCACACAACACCTTATCATAATACTTTCCAATTTTTAGATTCACAAAACATTGTTCACTCACCATTAATGTATGTTCATCCTTGAGCCATGGTATTTGATAGGGATTTAGATTCTTCATTCTTTCAAATTTCAATTTTGTGACCATTTCCTCAGATGCCAGATTCTTTGAGCTTCCACTATCAACAATCGCCTTCCAAACTTTGTCTACAACTCTACATCTAGTCTTGAACAAAAAATTTCTGATAAGATCTTGCTTATCTTTCTCACTCCATAGTATCCTTCTTATCATGAGATTTCCTTCCTTTTAAGGTTCATTTAGGGACTCCTCTTGCACCAAAGTATTTATGCTGCTATAGACATTCTTTCTTGCATGTGTACACTTAAAAGATCGATGTCCTTCTTCACCACAATTGTAACACGTTCCTTGGAACCCTCTTCTGCTATAGTTACCTTGGGAGTAATAGCCTCTTCCTCGGTATGAACTTCCACCTTTCCACTTAGTCTTTCATTTATCTTGATGTGTGTCTGAAATTGACTTGTCTAGTTCAGATCTAGTGTTTTCACCATGAGATCTACCTCTTCCTCTAGGCAACCTACCATCTCTACCTCTTTGTATTTGTTCATATCTCTTATTCAATTTATTCTCATGTCTTAGGAAAACCTGAGATGCTTCCTATTGGTTATTTTTTATGCTATGATAACTAGACAATAACCTTTTAACTTTTTGATAGATTTTAAAGAGTAGCCAACTTCCAGTATTCAACCAAGACTGAAAAGGACCAAATAATAAGGATGCAAATCCATTCTTGTACGCTTTAGGTTCTGTAAAACCAATGGTGGGACACCCTTTAACACCTTCAAATATTCAATAAGGCATCAATCAGTAGTGATCTTACATAGGCTCAACACGACTAAGAGATACAAGGTAATCGACTAATCACCCATTGAATGTTGACCTTGAAGTGGATCATGAGATTGGTACAACACCACAAACCACATAAAACATAAGATATATTGGAGCTTATATTTAAAATTCATAATATAGCCAAACCCACCAGATATGCATCAATATGGAAAGACTCATCTCTGACCAGTGTCTTATCTATTGGGAAATACTCCAAAGCGAACATAATACAAAACAATCAACTATTGTCACTGATTCTAAACCATAAATATAATCAATCTAGACCATTACTTCTTACAACAAATCCTTATGGAGACCAGATGAACTTATGTCATATCCATAGCTTCATTTAATCTGCTCCTAGATCAGAACTAAGGACTAATAACATATACATAGATGAATCCATGCAATGAATCAGAAAATTCATAACCCAAATGAACAACACAGAGGAGAGATAAGAATCTTGAACTTTTGTATTAAGTGTGAGGAATCACACTGTAGTGTATAATTTGCCTCATAAAAAGTAAATTTGATAATATGAAAAAGACCAAAGAAAATCTATTCTGTTTCATAACAAAATTGGTATAATCAATAAAATATATCCCTATGAAACCATAAGACAACTGGAAGCTCTTGGAGCCAGTACTCTGGAACTCTATGTGGAGACCAAGAAGTTGGAACTCTTGCACAATCAAAAAAATTAGAATATATCATAAAAGAGACCATCTCTCATTCCTCTTTACACAAACACTTGTCCGTTCCCCAAAATATCTGAAACTGCCCCTTTCGTCAACTACCAAAATTTGATTTGATCTGCAAAAATATCTCCTTCGCAAAGGCCTTTGAGAAATCATCAAATCTTTCCCTTGATAATCTATTTATTTATGAAGAAAACCATATTTTTAATGTTTTAGAAATATTAAAATATCTCTTGTGTAGATTAATATTTCATATTTCTATGTAGATTAATATTTAATACTTTTTACTCCACTTTTGCACTTTACTTAATATTTCAATCTGACCTTTAATTTTTGTTTGCACTTTATAATCCTTCTCTTTACATTACCTATTAGCTTTTATTTCAGCATTTATGTACAGGCATTTTAATTATATTTTTGCATATTACTTTACCCTTACACATTAATTTCTTTTAATTCTGATCTTTTTACTTTATTCCTGCACTGGAGTATTCCTGCACTTTCAATTCTCTCTAGAGTGCACTAGATAGTTCCATGTGGCACCTTTTGATTGGTCTACAGGTCCACCTGAGCACTTGCGTCATCTACATCATCTTGGCATGCCACTTGTTTCCCTTCCATGTGTCAACCACTCACATTTCCTTTACGTGTAACTATCCTACATATTTCTTATTTGAAGCATGCCTACCTTAGATGCCTTCCTGCCCGACCGCTACGTCATTGCCACATCAACTATCCTATTCTCAGCCCGCCTATCATCCCTGCCATGTGTCAAGCAGGCACATTCCCTTGATGAGATGATCTTGATCATCTTCAGTTCAAGGCAACGCACCTACCATCAATCTTGATTTGCATTGGGAAACATGTGCAATCCTATGCCTCTCTGCCACTTCAGCTTCACAAGCCCCACCAAAATAATTTTTTCTTCCTCCATAGTCACTTTCCTAGCATGATTACTAAGGCACCACTACTCACACGCCCATAGCCTCTGAGATCCTTCTTCAAATTATCATGTGAGAATTCTTTTTTTTAAACATTCATGTTTTCCTTTCGACCACCAATGTGGGACTAATATTTTCAAGGTTTTAAAGCTTGTTACATGCCCATATGCCAAAATATTATTTCCTTCAAACCTGGCTAGCACACCATAACCCTCAAGCACCACGCGGTTGCCAAGAGCTCTAGCTCTTACTTCACATTACTAACTATGCATTTTAGTATATAAACATTGAAGGTGTCTATTGCACAACGAATGTGGGATTAATCCCTTGTAATTTTTTAAAATTTACCTCTTATCGTGCCCAAAATATTACATTGCTTCATGCAATTGACAACACCCACTAAGTGGTGTCTCCAATGATTATATAGATCTTTACTTCAAATTACATCGGAAGAGGTTTAGTATGTAAAAAACTTAAATGTTCCAATTCCCAGTCAATGTGGGATAAACGTCTATCCTTTCTACCCACCAAAAATTTTGTGTATCCAGATTGTGCATGCAGCCTTTTCATGTACCCTACGTAGGTCCTTTTGAATTCATACGCAGCTCCTAAGTGTATTGCTTTGATATTTTTTAAAACTGCTCCAACCCAAAGCACTAGTCTCCTTCCAATTGGCACAAACTCCATTTTGCACTTCACTACGCAACTTTTCCACTTTCTTTAACACTTGCCTTGTTACAAAATGCAACACCTCCTCTTTAAATAATTAAGACACATACCAATTAAATTTTGTTTTCTGTTTAAACTCACTCATTCCTATACTATCCTCCATGCCAAACTCTCCACCTTCCATGTGTTGTGCAAACTCCTCTTGTGGTCAATAAAGTCAACCTTTGATACTTTTTCATCCTAATGAAAATATAGTAAGTGGCTTTTGGAACTGACCTTAAAAACTAATCAAAAAGATTCCTAGAAAAATTCCATGTGGAACATGTACTCAATTCCAACAAGTGAATACAAGCATCATAAGGATTTGAACAACACGTTCAGCTCTGAGAGATACTTACATTGAAAGTTAAACCAGTTCGTTATTGTTAGACAAATGAGAATTGAAAATTGAATAAATTGCCTTTGGATCTGCCCTTGAAAAGATATAAAATTATGTCCCAAGGATTGATCTTTGATCCTGGCAGTTCACTGATATAGAGAGAAGATAGGGAATCAACTTACTTTCTATAATTTTCAGCTGGAACCAAAGTGTTAACCTTCAAATTTGATCCCTCTGAGAGAATCATTGTTGTGCATACAGAAATAAATCTCATTTGGATCTGACTTCATAAACCAATCAGATGAATGCCTCATCATCTAAAACCTTGGGTATAGATTCACTTTCATATAAGGACTATGAGGCTTCACCTATCTTTCTCTAGTGGCCAACCAATCAGTCAATATTAATCCTCAAAGTTAGCCTCTTACCAACTATCTCATTTCAACATCAATAAAATTGCACAAACTTGATTTGGAATTCAATGAGAAAACTAATCACATGGATTGGTACATGTCTGAAAATCTTCATGGGGAGACCTTTTCATGATTCAAATATAAGGGAGCATTCAATTTTACATGAAATTCAATTGGGCACAAATTGCAAGACATCAAAGTAGGGTACTTTAGTAATTCTGCAAATTACACTATGAGAATCATAATTAATTGTAAACAAAATGGCTTGGGAAAACCTATCATATGAACTCACAGGATTCTCAAAATGGAAATGGAGATTCTATCTCGTGCCTAAAACACCTCAGACTAATCCTTATTTCATGAAACTTAATCTAGACAAAAATACAACCCTGCAAAGGAGGTCATTTCATATAATATGAAATGTGCAAAATGTAGATTCAAGTGAGCACCTCCAAATGAACCTCTTCAAAAGCATCAAATCTGACATCTGAAAGATGTAACCCATTATATTTACTCAATGATAGGTTTTTCACATGGTCCCCAAGTGGTATCTCATGCAAATCATCAAGTTTCATTTTACTTGCACTCCAATTAGGCATCTTCAAAAAGTTGTTAGGGGTACTCACCTTGCCTTAGAGAAAATTGTAAATTGGTCACTCCAAATTTGTGCCAAATTTGAGAGTACCAATAGTGGCTCTGTCTGGTGATGCATTCCCCTTATCAGCATGTAGAGATTCTAAAATCTTTAGGTTGAGTAGACCAATCAAAAATCAAATCACTTCTTCTCTTGACTTCCCAAAATTGGTTTCCTTATTGAAAACACCAAACACTAAACACAAAACTGAAAGCAAAGCGACTATACAATATGCACATTATTTACAAATGGCCAATAGTCACAAAACTAAAATCATCACTTACCCCTATTAAATGTTTTATTTTTATCATTCGGCAGTATGATCATTCTATAAAACTTATTTCCAAGGAATCGACCATTTTGAAATTTTTTTGCACAATTCACTCCACTATCATACTTTTCACTATCATTACACCAATCATCTTGTGGTATAAAAAATCATGAATTGGCTGAAAAGATACATAATCTGAAAAATATCTTTGGTACTCAAAACATGGTGAACATTCATATGCAACATGATATTCTTTGTTATCAGTCTCCTTAACATGGTCAAATAAATACTCAACCGGTTGCATTGGAAATTTAAAACATTCAAGCTCAACCACATAATCAGCATCATAATTGTTTACCTCAGCAAGTGCTTGGCTATCAAAGAAAATATTCTCACACTGAACCCCATACATACTACACAAACATTCAGGGGAATGATTTTGAATTGTAACTTCTGATTTCAGACTTGGTTTATAATAAGAAACTTCATTCATTTCCAAGCTAAAAAAATCTTCAAAATCAACACTAGGTGAAGATTGATCATTAGAGAAGGATATTTAATCAGAAATTTCATCCTTTTTCCCATAGTTATTCTTTTCATAATCTGACATATTATTTAAATCAACTGAATTTTCAAATATGTCCTCATACAAAGGATTAGAAACTACATGGAAAGCATTCTCAAAATTTGAATAGCAAAGCATTGGCTGATCCATATCTACTTCTTCATCAAAGAGTGGATTAAAAAATTTGTTATATCCATAATTAATTTCAATATCATAGTCATACTCATCCATGAGAGAAAAATTTGAACCACATTTGACCTAAATAGTTTCGATCGAAACTACTTTCTATCGAAAGTTGTCTCTATCAAAACCCTCTGGTTAGAGGCCATTTGGAGAGGCTAACAAAAATCTATAGTTTTCATGGCTTCAGAGCTCAAGCATGGGGCTCAAATGGATGAATAGGGAAACTTCCTTTTGCATATCACAAGTACTCAGAATGAGCTTTCTAACCAATATAGATTTGAAATTTTTTGAATTAATTAGGTCTATGTTTATTGATGTGCATCGAATGTAGGTCTTTTATCCAAAATAAACCTTTGACCTTGATGTTCAATGAAAAATAGTATAAAAAAGAAAAAAAATTGAAAAATAATAGTGCCCTCTGGCTTTGATTCTAATTTCCATCAAAAAGAAAATTTGAATTTTGATAAATACACAAGAAGTTATAAGCTATGTAGTCAAGGTATGTCAAAATTACGGTTTACTCTACTTCAAATGTTCATAAAATATGCAATAATCATGATAATGTTGTAAAATAAATTTCATGCCATCTATATGGATGTTACTAAACCAAATTTGAAAGAATTACATTAATATCTATTTTAGAAAAAAAAATTATGCTCTATAAAGTCAATGTAACTTTTTGAAAATGACGTTTTCAGCAACATAGCAGTTTTCATGGGAGAAAAAAAAATTCATTCAAATAAATTAAAAAAAAAATAAACAAACAAATTTAGAATCTAGACAAAAAATCCTAAAAGACTCTAGTTTACTTCATCTTCTGATTTCAAACAGTTTAACGACAATACGCATCTTAATCTGAAAGTTGTTTTCAAAATGTAGACTTCAATGTCTGTTTAGGCAAAAAAGTGTAATCCACTATTGTGGGATCACCCTCAATGTCCCTCGCCATCTAGCATGCTTGATATAAATTCTAAGGTTCTTTATCTCTCAGCTTGTAACTCATCTTTTTATCAAACACACAAAAGTATACCACCAAAGCCATTGCATCTTGGGGTCTACCTTCTCAGGAATTTTCTTCAATGTCTTCATAAATTTGAGATTGAAATTAGATACCAGCTCCTCATTTCCAATATGAGTACTAAACAAATCAGAAATCAATTCATATTCATTAACCCATTATTTAAACTATTCATTGAATGCTATTTCCAATTCTTTCCATGAGCTGATAGATTGTGGTAACAAAAATGAGAATCATTCTCTTGCCTCATCCATTAAAGATTGTGCAAACAACTTCATAATGATATCCTTGTGAACAACATCAAATTCCTCTATCATATTGATGAGCCCATTCAAATTCTTCTTTGTTGATTCCTCTTTTATACCCCTAAATTTATGCAAGTGTTTTTGATTTCAAATGTAATAAAATTTTGGTAACCCAGAATACCATTGACATTTAAAGCTGCATATAACTTAATGCTGAAACCATGTTTACTACATTGCTAAGACATCTTATTAGGCATGGTTACACTTAACATACACAAGGCTGGAAATAATCAAAGTATATTCTTGCATGCCTTCACAAACACTTCAATTTGACCGCAAAGATCTTGATCCAACTGTTCAAATAATTTTCATACAACAACCAAATATAAGAGCTAAAACTAATAATTAAAGTAGTATGCAAACAATGCTTCAATACTCTTCCCTTTTAACTAGTGCGTCTATCACTTGATAGGGGACCACTAACAAACTATCCTCATGGAAAAAAGTTACCCATGAAAATCAAAATACCTGGGACATATTGTACTTCATACAAGATGCTAGATCTTAAGCTATCTTCACACCTTCAACTAAATATTTTGTAGACTTGCCACCTCCTTTTGGAAGACAATAAAATTGAATCCGCTAGAATGTAATTGTATCATCAAAAAATGGAAGCACTTCCATTTTGGACTAGTTTAGCCCTCCGAGTAAGTATTTTGGGGTCATGTAAAATTCCTTTAATGGGTCTTTGACTTGGATCTATCTTTTCCCCTATTCTTCCCTATTTCCCACTTCTCTTGGGCCTATTTCTGGCATCCTGCTCTACAAATTTGAGGTTCTTGACCTCAGGGTCAAGGTAGACCTTCTGGGTCAAGGTCAACCTCAACCCTCACCTATGTCAAGGTTGAACTCGACATTGACCTAGGTCAAAGTCGACATCGACCCTGACCCATGGTCCAAATTTGAAGATTCCAAGGTTTCCAGATGTGGGGATTTGGAAAGATTTAATTCCCACTTTCGGGTCGGTTCTTTCGGGCTCCCAAGTAAAGAATCTTGAAATTATATTTAATATAGGTCCACTTCTAGGTCTATAGTTCTAATTGGAATTTTATTCTCTTATGTATCCCTCTCAAGAAGATTGTGCCCTAGACTTGTATATAAGAAAGCTTTCTATTCTCATTTTCCCTAAGACTTGAAATCACAAGCACTAAGACTTGAAAAGACAAGATTTGAAGAGGAAAAAGACTTTGAGAACCTAAGAAACATAATATATTGAAGTTATCATCTACCCTCAAGAATTCAAGCATATTCAAGAATTCAATTCATCAAGGAGATCCATTGGTAGCCATTGAATGATTCAAGCTCTATGGAGCCCTCTTGTTGAAGATTTCTCCATCCACATCCATGCAAACCTCTTCCTATTCCAAGATACATTTAAGATTGTTTTTTAAGATCTAAAATCAATTGATTTGTGACATCCTACATCCTACATTCTATCTTCTACATCTATTTGGTTCATACATACTTGTGGATCCAAGGATTCGAATCCCCCACAAGGGTTTCTATACAAGCAAGGTGAATTTGTTTATTTACTTTGTTTATCTATGAAATTTCAATTATATTTTAAGGTTAATTCAAAAATAGGGGTTTGACCAAGACAAACCCGTCCCCCCAACAAACAAAACCATTTTTCTTGCAGGTACAGGTACAGAACAGTGAATTATAGAGCAGGTTCAGATACCCTTTTCGGCCAACTTTCAGGATCCGTGAATAGAATTTCCGTCGGAGTAGTGCAGGTCAAGGTTGAAATTTTGGGGTACAATTGTGACCCCACATTTGGGTCAAGGTCAATGTGAATCAGAAAAGGAAAAGATTTCTAGGTTTTCTCCGTCTGTGTGTTTCAGTTCCAGATCTGGTTAAAGAATTTCCTAAAACTTATTAAAGACACTAGAAAACAACAATTTTCAGATCTTCTATATTTTGAGGTTAGTAATTCTCTTCAATTCATTTAAATTAATTTTTTAATCAGTTAAAATCTATTACATATTCTTCATGCATAATTCAGGAATGTAAGGCTTTCTTATTTCTTCTTATTTATGATCAATTGATGCATTTGTGCATTGGCCTTTTTCATATGGTTGATCAAAGTGGATTTTTCCTTTGTGAAATTTGGTGCTAGAAGTAGAATCTTATCTTCCCCCAAAACCTTTAAATAGAACACAAACATCATTTCTTCCTATACACATACATTTTTTACACATTCATTTTTATATCTTACAGTAATCCCAACTCAAATTCTCTTTACATTTTGTATTTAAACATT
The DNA here is from genome assembly GCA_018584345.1 of Thuja plicata. Classification (NCBI taxonomy): domain Eukaryota; kingdom Viridiplantae; phylum Streptophyta; class Pinopsida; order Cupressales; family Cupressaceae; genus Thuja; species Thuja plicata. The sequence goes on from MU226462.1 coordinate 694,088, forward strand.
CTAATTTTCATGATGGAGGAACCCTACATGTTCATTGATTTTTCAATTGGTGTCCATTCCTTGAAAAATTAGAATCTCACCCTTTGTATTCTTTAGGATTCTTCTTCACCTCAAGTTCTTGTGATTGCTTTCCTTATCTAGTATCTATTTGAAATAGATCTTTGATTCAGCACTGCTAGATAGATTGGAGTTGCCACCCAATACAAATTGGGAAATACTATTATGAAAGTTTGCAAGGAAAAAAAATTTACAAAATGACCTTTACAAGATACAACTAACTCCTCACAAGACATAAACTCTTGGAAAAAATATCTCAGATACAAAACAATATCCTTCAAACCCCATACCATGAAAATAAATTTTCAACTCTATGCAATTCTGGACAGACTTAACTAGACTGAAAATTAAGAAGGAAAGGATCCAAACTCAATAGAAACCTTATTAACTATGCATTTAATACAACTATCCCCAATAGATTCACCATTTTATTGTTTGTTTTTTTATGTTGTGATAACTAGACAACAACCTTTTTAATTTTTGATAGATTTTAAAGAGTAGTCAACTCCTAGTATTCAAACAAGACTGAAAAGGACCAACTAACAAGGATGCGGATCCATCCTTCTATGCCTTAGGTTCTACAAAACCAAGGGAGGGACACCCTTCAACACCTTCAAATATTTAGTAAGGCGTCAATCAGCAACGATCTCACATAGGCTCAACATGACTAAGAGATACTAGCTAACTGACTAATCACACATTGATCATTGACCTTGTAGTGGAGCATGAGATTTATATAACACTACAAACCACATAAAACATAATATATATCAGATTTTATATTTAAAATCAATAATATAGCCAAACCCACTAGATATGCATCGATATGGAAAGACTAATCTCTGATCAGTGCCTTATCCATTGGGCAATAATCCAAAGAAAACAAAATACACAAAAATCAACTGTTGTCAATGATTATAAGCCATAAATACAATCAATCTAGACCATTACTTCTTATAACAAATCCTTATGAAGACTAGATGAACTTATGTCATATCCATAGCTTCACTTAATCTAATCGTAGATCAGAACTAAGGACTAATAACATGTACATAGATGAATCAATGTAATGAATTAGAAAATTCTTAACCCAAATGAAAAATATGGAGGATAGATATGAATCTTGAACATTTGTGTTAAGTGTGAGGAATCACATTGCTATGTATAATATGCCTTAGAAAAATACACTTCGATAATACGGAAAAGATCAAGGAAAATCTATTCTATCTCATAACAAAACTAGTACAATTAATAAAATATATCCCTATGGAACCATAAGATAACTGGAAGCTCTTGGAGCCAGTACTCTATAACTCTCTGTGGATACCAAGAAGTTGGAACTCTTGCACAATCTAAAAAAGGAGAATATATAAAAAAAGAGACCATCTCTCATTCCTCCTTGTAGAGACACCTGTCCATTCTCCAAAATATCTCAAACTGCCCCTTTCTTCAACTGCCAAAATTTTATTTGATCTACAGAAATATCTCCTTTGCAAAGGCCTTTGAGAAATCATCAAACCTTTCCTGTGAAAATCTATTCATGTCTGAATGCAAGCATATTTTCAATGTTTTAGAAACATTATAATATCTCTTGTGCATATTAATATTTCTTATCTCTGTGTAGATTAATATTTAATACTCTTTACTCCACTTCTGCACTTTAATTTTATTTCTGCACTTTATAATCCTTCTCTGCACATTACCTATTACCTTTTATTTCTTCATTTCTACACACATATTTTAATTAGATTTCTACATATTAATTTACCCTTGCACATTAATTTCTTTTAATTCTAATCTTTTTACCTTATTCCTACACTAGAGTATTCCTACACTTTCAATTCTCTCTAGAATGCACTAGATCGTGCCACATGGCACCTCCTCAATGGTTCACAGGTCCAGCTAGGTGCATGTGTCATCTGCCTCATCGTGGCTCACCACCTATCACCTTGCCACAAGCCAGCCAATCACATTGCCTTGATGAGTAACTATCCTGCATCTTTCCCATTGAGGCAATGCAAAATCCATCCATCTTGTTGCCTCTGGATGTGTGCCTACCTTAGATGCCTTCCTACGTAGCTACCACATCATCACCACCTCAACTGCCCTGTTGTTGACCTGGCTGTCAGTCCTGCCATGTGTCAAGCAGGCACATTTCCTTGATGATCAGATCTTGATCATCTTTTCTTCAATGCATCACGCCTACCATTGATCTTGGTTTTCATCAGGAAATGTGCACAATCCTCTGCCTCTCTCTACAAGGTCATTTTCATGGGCCCCACCAAAATCAGTTTTTATTCCTCTATCATTGCTTGCCTGGCACGATTAGTGAGGCACCACTGCTTGCATGCCTAGAGCCTCCAAGGTCCTTCTTCAAATTATCATGTGAGAATTCTTTCTTTTAAATATCCTTGTTTTCCTTCCTACCAACAATGTGGGACTAATATTTTCAATGTTTTAAGGCTTCTTACATGCCCGCATGCCAAAATATTGTTTCCTTCAAACCTGGCTAGCACACCATAACCCCCAAAAATCGCATGGTCGCCAATAGCTCTAGCTCTCACTTCACGTTACTAAGTATGCATTCTAGTGTATAAACATTGAAGATGTCTATTGCACATCGAATGTGGGATTAATCCCTTGTAATTTTTTAAAATTTACCTCTTATCACACCCAAAATATTGCATTGCTTCATGCAATTGACAACACTCACCAAGCGGTGTTGCCAATGACCATATAGCTCTTTACATCAAATTAAATGGGAAGTAGTTTAATATTTAAACATTTAAATGTTCCAATTCCCAGTCAATGTTGGATAAACATCTATCCTTTCTCCCCACCAAAATGTCTGTGCACTCATATTTTGCATACAACCTTTTCATGTACCCTACATAGGCCCTTTTGAATTCCTACATAGCTCCTAATGGTATTTCCTTGATAGTTTTTAAAACTGCTCTAGCCCAATGCACTGGTCTCCTTCCAATTGCCGCAAACTCTAGTTTTCACTTCACTACACAACTTTTCCACTTTGTTTAACACTTGCCTTACATTTACAAAATGTAAAACCTCCTCTTTAAATAATTAAGACACATGCTAATTTCATTTTCTTGTCTGTTTAAACTCGCTCATTCTTGTGCTATCCTCCATGCCAAACTCTCCACCTTCCATGTGCTACGCAGACTCCTCTTGTGGCTAATAAAGTCATCCTTTGATACTCTTGCATCTTGGTAGTGCACTGCTATACAGATAACATAGGGAATCAACTTACTTGCTATAATGTTTAGCTGGCACCAAAGTGTTAACCTTCAAAGTTGATCCCTCTAAGAGAATCATTGTTGTGCATACTATAATATGAATAAATCTCCTTTGGATTTGACTTCATGAACCAAAAAGATGAATGCCTCATGTGTTAGTAATAATTGAGAGGGGGGGTGGTGAATCAGTGGTCTCAAAAATTTATCATTCAACTATTTACCACCAATCAAATCAACCTCAAATTATTAAGTCCCTACAAGATGCATGAAATGAAATACTTATAATGATTAATTGTCTATCTATTTTCCTTGTCTGTCCTTATTCTCCTTGATTACCGATAAGAAGTAAAAGTATTTACCGAAACTTAGTAAATAAGTAGAGTATACCAATCCATCAAGAAATGCATATGTGAAGTGTAAAATGGTAAAGCAATAAACCATACACACATAACACATGGATCCAACCCCAAATTTTCACTCTTCTAAAGTGAACCCTGTTAGGATCCAACCCTGTTAAAGTTTACAAACACACTGTTAGGTTTGACCTTGTTATATGATTTTAAACATAGAGGTTGTCACTTAGTATCGGGCATCTATTGCTACCATCCTTGAATCAGCCTACTCCTTAGACTGTCAATAGGTATCAGGCAAGTCCAATAATACTTTCATGAATCAACCTTTTTGGCACTCCTTGGGATGTACCTCAATATATAGAAGACTGTTAAGTCCTGTTCAGTTAAGAGACTTGATGCTTCAATGGTTAAACTCAAACACTATGACCTGTTTCTAATGCAACTTTGAATTGCAGATTTTTAGATCTATTTAAGTACATTACCTCTCTAATCAATGTATCAATTCAATTCTTTTTGCTCCACACTTTCTTCTCTGTGATGTTGTGCTCACTTTTTGTCGGTGTCTGCAAAATTCTTTAGCTCTCCTTTAGCTTGATTGATCAAGATTGTATGAAGTTTTTCTTGATCATTTTCTCTTCAGCATCCTTTTTCTATTCACTCCCCTTCCCATGCATATGAAAATAAATTAAGCTTGTCTCTTATATAGACATGATATTCACCATTTCTTGATCCTTGATTCTTGGCGTGAAAAACAATCCAGCCAATTTGATTCAAATCATAACTCTTAATTTAGCTCATAGTTATCTTCATGTCAGCTGTATAAATCAGCTTTAAATCAATTACTTAACTCTGGTCAAATAAAATAAAGAAAACAACTAGTTAAGTCTATCTTTAGTTCTTGCCAGCTACATATTTTGTCATTTTATGAACTCTCTATTCTGTCAGTCAACTCTGCAGTTAGTTGTCGATGAAAACTACTAGTTCCATCAGTGTGACTCCAGTTAGCTTTGGGATCTCTTTCCATTGGGCATCATTGGATTTTACTCGTCGGGCAACTCTATTTTCATCTCGTCAGGCATCTTGTGGTTTTGCTTCGTCAGGCAACACTATCTTTTGCTCGTCGGGTATCACTGTGACTTTTCCTCTTTGCCTTTACCAATTGTGTGCACTCCGTTGGTGTTGTCTGTCACTTGGTCAATACTTGACATTTATGCATTACTGAAAGCATAACCTTTGTTCCATTGATTCTCAAAATTCTTTAGCATTATGTACATGACTATATGGATGATATCAAGTTGACATCAATGACAATACAAACCATTAAATGATTTAATGTCTTGCATTATCTTCAACTTAACATTATCTAACATTTAATTTCAGTTACATGTCATCAATATCTCCCTTTGGCATTGATGGAAACATAATATATTATCACACTATACTATTTCTAATACAATATGAAATACAACAGTTGAGATTCATCAAACTACAAATCATTTTGTTCTGTCAACTAATAAATGTCTGATCACCAGTAAGCTTTGTTTTGGCTTAGATTTTTTTTTTATGAATAGTGCATTTTCTATTAATAAAATATAAAAGTTACATATTCACAAAAAAGGGGCTAGGGGATATAAAAATCACCCCACATAGTTCACACGGCAAAGCCAGATATGGTAAATAACTATTCATAAAAAAATAGGCATAAAGCCTTTAAGCAGCAAGAGTGGTGCCAGAAGGAGGAGGATCTTTATCATCAGAACCCCATACATCATTGGGGCTAATAGGAGGGTCGTGAAGTGACCATCCATCATCCTTGAATTATTTCTTATCTTTCTCTTCCACCCTAGGTGGAGAAATGGCTAGAGCCAGGCGGGGAATCTTGGAAGAAGTGGCAGGATGCCAATCAGAGCCACGATGAGAACAAGGAGCATCAGGAGGGGCAGACTAAGCCAGAGATGGAGACCACCTAGATGTATAGTGAGGAAGAGAAGTCAAGTGGCACTTCCAACCATCATTTCCACCTCTTAGAGAGTGGTGGCGGGGTGCTTGAGACCACGGTGTATGTGAGAGGCGCCCCAAGGAGCTGTGCCCATGGTGGCAGCCTCTGGAAGGAGTACCTTTAGTAGAAATGGCATCAGGGGGAACCCTGGGAACAATGCAAGGAGAATTGCCCCAATGATTGAGAAGCTCTTGCAGGTGAGCCATTTCCAAAGCCACTTTATTAGCTTGAACTTGAATCTGCATCATAACATTATTTTATATGCAAGCCTTGTTATACAGAGCAACATTCGTATCAAGAAAGTTGTGAGAAAAAATAACAACATTCCTATCTTTCCACAAAGTCAAAAAAATCTCCATCCTCAAAGTATGCCAAATCTGGGTAAACTTAGAGGGAAGTCTAGGAGAATCTCCTAAGACAATCTTGTGCCAGGAAAAAGGCTCAGGTCAAAAAGGTTTGAAGAATTCATGAATCCACTTCCAATACTATTGAGCTCTCCTACAAAACCAAAAGATGTGCAAGAAAGTCTCAGGGTGACCACATAAAGGACATCGAGGGTCATGAACACCCAGATGTTTGAGCCTAGGTGCCACTCAGACTCCTTGAAAAAGTAAACACCAAGAAAAAAGAGCCATCTTGGGCTCTGTAATGGTAGCCCAGAAGGTTTAAATGTGAGAGCTCCAGTGAGAAGTGGAAGAATGAAGATGCCATCTTTGATTACGGGTATCCACCATCAAAAGATGGGGAGACAACAACCTGTAACCCAGCCTTGGTTTTTAATTGCTGAAAGGAGTGGTAGGATACCATTTCCAATCCTTCCACAAGGGCCTAACAACCTTAATACCAATATTATGAAGCAAGTTAGCAGGAATCACAGAAACAAACAAATCAAAAGTCTGACAATCTGAGCGAGCCAAATGATACTAAACTTGCATATCCTCCTAGGAATGGAGACCCATAGAGGCCTTAGAGAAAAGGTCCTTGGGAGCCCGGATGCCACGTTTGAAAAAATGTAGAGCACTAGTACCTTGAGTCTTTACTAGGGGGATGCCTTGAATAGAAAACAACGGAGACCACCAGGTGCTCTACTAATTGAAAGAAAGACCATTGCAAAAGGTATCACCATCCCAATGGATCTAGGGATTAATAGCTTCCAAGGCTTTGCAAATGCTCTTGAGGATGAAAGTACCCTGAATCTAAACAGGTTCTTTCATAGTGAGAAAGGTCTGTAGACCAATACCCTTCAAAGCTGGCCTGTGAATAGGGAATCTTGAAGAGATGTAGTGCTTGACAATAATTTTCTAGGCCTCATCACCAGTGAGAGCGTGGATAATCAACTTAGCACAGAGAGAATGCCCTTTCTTCTGAGTGGAGAGAAGGCCAAGGCCTCCAGAATCATGAGGAAGGCAACAAAACTCCCAGGCAACCCTATGAAACCCATGGTTGTCATCTCCAGAGGCCCAAAGAAAGTCTCTAAGGAGACATTCCATCTTGAGATAAGAAGCCTTAGAAGGAGCCCAACATGAATAGTAGTAGACATGAGTAGAAGCCAGCACTTTGGAGCAAATCTGAAATTTCCCAGCAAGGGAGAGAGGCTTGCAAATCCAATATTGCAACTTTTTTTCAATCTTGGTAATCACAACATTCCATAAATCCATAGAGGATCCATAGAAAGAAAAGGGAATTCCTAGGAAGTGGAAGACTTCCCCATGCTGAACCCCCTTCCAGTCAAATTTATCAAGCCAGGGAGGGGCTAGAAGAAAAGACTGTCTAAAAAAAGGGTTTTAGACCATTGGATAGCAGATCTAGAGGCTTGACAAAAGGCATCCAGGCACTGCAAGGTGTTAGAGATATTCTCCTCATCCTCAATAAGAGTGTAAAAGGAGTTATCAACAAAGTGACTTAACAAGCTAGGAAGAGGATTCAAGAAGGGAAATTCCACGAACCAAACCAGAGGAAACAAAATTTTCAAGCAAATACCCAAATCCTTCAACATCAAGCACATATAAAGCATGAGCCAGTAGACAACCTTGCCAGATGGATCTTAAAAGCCCAAAAGTATCAGATTTTGGCCCATTGATGGTAATGCATGTAGAGGCATCACCAAAAAGCATTTCCATAGACTGCAAGAAGTGAGGACCGAACCCAAGAGCTTGAAGCATAGCAAGAATGAATGGCCATTTGATGTGGTCATAGGATTTAGAAAAATCAATTTTAAGGAATAGGGTAGCCTATTTAGATTGATGAGCCCATTGCATCCCTTTCCAGACATCAATAATGTTGTCAAGAATATACATGGATTTAATAAAGCCAGTTTTCTCAGGGTGAACAATAAGAGGAAGGAGATGTCTAATTTTGAAAGCTAAAGCTTTAGCAATTATCTTGTAGATGTTCAACAAAGTGATGGGTCTCCAATTGCAAATATCCTCAGGATCACTAGATTTAGGTATGAATTTGATATTCAGTTTATTAATTAAAGTACCCAAACTTTTATTGTGAAAGGCCTCGAAGTAAACTTTGTGCAGGTCAGGACCAACAACATCCCAAAGGTGTTCATAGAATTTAGGGGTGAAGCCATCAAATCCTGGAGATTTATCATCGGCCATAGAAAAAGCTGCTTCTTTGAGATCACTGATTGCTTAGATTTGATTCTTGCATCTTTTTACTTTCTGATGTGTTGAGTCTTCTTCTTGTGTCAATTTCTCTCTTTTGCATGTTCTCTCTTTTATGATGTCTTTTTCTCTTTTTAGCAACTCTCCCTTTGTATAAAATTTCATACAATTTTCTCTCCCTAAGGATATAATCTCTCCCTGTTGTGGTAATCTGATAATGGATAATCTCTCTCTTTTTCAGAAAAATGTGATAATAAGAATAATCTCTCTCTCTTTGACAACAATTCCAAACAAATATTTTACAAATATCTGACATTCATGTCAAGCAATATTTTCTCTCCATCCATAATATATTCCTTGAAATTCCCTTATCCATCAGTAATATATTAATATGCTCTGGTGCTTAGTTCTGATATATACCTCTATGTATATAGATGTATCTTTTAAGTGTTAGAATGAATTTAGAATAATTGAGAGGGGAGGGGTGAATCAATTATCCTTAGGTCTAGATGTAGCAAATAAAACCTTTTTATATTTCAGATCTGCTCGACAGTAGTAGCATAAATCAACAACTTTAACCATGCGGTTTACTATCAATTGAAATTAGCTTGTAGTAACATAACAGTAAAGAAAACAATAAGCATTCACACAAGTTGACACAAGTGTTTAACGTGGAAACCCAATATGGGAAAAACCACCAGTAACATGCTACCAAGTTTTCACTCTTCTGAAGTGATTCCCTGTGAGGAGCCAACCTTGTTAAAGGTTACAATAACACAATATTATGTGTGACATGGTTAAAGGATTTAATCACCCTATCAGGAGTGGCCTTATTAGAGGACTTAGAACATTCCAAACTGAATGTCACCTTGTTAGAGGATTTATACAAATGATTGTTAAGTCAACCTTGTTAAAGGATTTAACTGATACAATGGTAAGAAAGTAATTAGCAGTTTGTGATTTGGTACATACAACTTACTTTGCAATTTAGATCCAATAACAGCTCTGATGTTAACTTACTGAGTAGCCTGCATTCTCATTTCAACCTTCTGATTTGCTTCAAAATCTATCAAGCAATCACTCATGCAACTTTCTGCCTTTGCCCTTTTTCCCTTCTCTACTAGATCATGCTAAATAGAAAATCAACTATGCAAACCTCTTGCATACACATCCATCCACTTACTTTCACACAAAATGAATAACCCCTGAGGTTATGATATACCTCTCTGTCTAGGTTAGATAAATCTTTTACCTCTTAAACAAGATCGTAGATCTTAGGTTAGGTTAGATCCAACAGATCCATCCACCTTTGCATTATATTTACTTCTCCAAAGTAGTCTCTAATTAAATCTTGAAACCATGCATTAATTACGGTTACCCATACATTAAATAACATGGATCAATCTTTAATTAACATTACATATCCCAATAAAATCAACTAAGTCGGCGAGAGATCTCAAATCTCATCAATAATCAAACTTTTGTAAGTCGGCCTTCATCACTGTTTTCACTCGGCAATTTCAATGGTGCTCGGCATTGAGAAAATTTTTTCTCATCACAAACAACTTTACTCAGCACAAGCAACTTTTCTCGTCATGAGCAACTTTTCTCTGCACAAGCCAAACTTGCTTAGTACGGAATAGCCAGAAAAACTATCTTAGAAAGATAAACAACAAATTACTTTTCCAGGGTGCCAACTGATCAAATACCCTTTGAATTTCCTTAACTCGACCATTCACTTGGTCTTCTTGTTAAATATTCTTCATCAACAATAGATATGGTACTCAAATAGATAACAATAGTCTCACCAATTAAGGTTTGACATCAATAACAAAACAACAATTCCTTGCAATGTCACTTTCCAACAATCTCCCTCTTTGGCATTGATGGAAATACAAAATATTAAAACAATGAGTTAACAAGCATAGTTACCAACCAATCCAAAAATTCACCTGTGTTCCTTGATATGAACGAATCTTCATTAATGTCTTTAGCTTCATTTTGATTCTTATCTGTAAAAAATTTCTCCCTCTGTGCTTTTAATCACATTGTAATCATATGTGTCTAATCATCTGTAGACTCCCTCTAAGTAGATAATCACTTCAATGTTTTCAATAGTAACTTTTTCCTCTATGTAATATTTCTTTCTTTTTGTAATTTCTCTTTCTTGGCAATCTCTTCCTTCTTTATAGGTAGTCTCTCCCTTTACTTCTATATAAGTAATCTCTCCCTCTTTGAAAACAATGCCAAAGACGTCAAAATCTTTATCATGTGCATCTTCAGTATCATGCTGATCTTGTCATCTTTAGTATGACTAATTTTTCTTTTCTGTCCTTGTTCATCTTCACAACTTTAGCCAACATCCTAAAGTGTGACTTACTGTGCATCAGTGTGTCAGATATTCTGAATGAAATATTTGATGCAACTGTACCATACAAAACTTAATTAGCCTCAGTTAGGGGAATCACCCCCAATTTACCTCGTAGATACTCATGAGCATCCTTGGGTAGTTCTTTTGTGAATATGTCTGCTAATTTTTCTTTAGTATTCACATAGTCTAGTATCACTTCTTTACTCTGAACTAGCTCTCTCAAGTAATGATACTTGATAGCTATATGCTTTGTCTTTGAGTGCATAAAAAGATTTTTAGAAATTTTAATAGCACTTGTGTTATCACAATATATAACAAATGGATCAGTAATTTCTTCCTTCATACCTTTCAGTAGTATCTTCAACCATACAATGTTAGAACAGTTAACTGCTGCTGCCACATACTCGGCTTTAGCTATAGATTGTGAGGTGTAGTTATGTTTCTTGCTTGTCCAGGAGATCAATTTATTTCCTAAAAGAAATGCTCCACCAGTAGTGCTTTTCTTGTCATCAACATTTCCAGCCTAGTCAGAATCAGTGTAAACTCTGATTTCAAACTTGTCATTATTTTTTTAGTATAGACCATAGTCATTAGTTCCTTTCAAATATCTCAAAATTCTCTTGACTGCCATCATGTGATTTTCCTTAGGATTAGCAGAAAATATTTCTAAAATCCCAACTACTAGGGCAATATCAGGTCTACTGTGAACAACATACTGTAGTTTTCCAATCATTGACCTGTAGAGTGTTTGGTTCACTTCTTTTGTGTCATCATCTTTTGTTAGCTTTTGTCCAGTAGCCATGGGTGTACTCACTGGTTTGGACTCTTCCATTCCAAATGTTTTCAGTATCTCTTTGATATATTTAGATTGAGTGAGATAGATACCATTCTTCATTTGATAAATTTGTAAGCCAACAAAGAATTTTATTTCGCCAAACATAGACATCTCAAACTTAATTTGCATCTCTGTTGCAAATTTTTGACATAACACATCTTGTCCACTAAATATGATGTCATCTACAAAAATTTCAGCTAATAATGTACCTTTGCTTTGCTCTGTCTTCAAGTACAGGTTGTTGTCATTGGTTCTTGCAAATCCAATCTTGATCAGATAATTGTGCAATATTTCATACCATGCTCTTGGCACTTGATTTAATCCATATAATGCTTTGTGCAATCTGCAAACCATATCCCTATTATTTGGGTCTACAAAAACATTAGCTTGCTCAATATATACTTCTTCTTCCAAGATACCATTGAGAAATGCAGATTTCACATCCATCTAATAAATTTTGAATCCTTTATAGGCTGCATATGCAAGTAAGGTTCTGACACCTTCCAATCTTGCAACTGGGGTGAAGGATTCACCATAGCCAATTCCTTCCTCTTGTGCATAACCCTTGCATACCTGTCTATCTTTGTTTCTTTTCACTTCTCCATGTTCATTCAGCTTGTTCCTGAATACTCACTTTGTGCCAATTACATTTTTATCCTTTAGCCTAGGTACAAGTGTCCAAGTTTTGTTCTTCTCAATCTGTTCAATTTCCTCATTCATTTCTTGTATCAAATCTTCATTTTCTAAAGCATCTTTCACTGTTTTGGGCTCAAATTCACATAACAAACATGTGTCATTTTTTAACTTACTTCGTGTCATAACAATAGAATCCTTTGACCCAATGATTTGATCAAAATTATAATTTCTTCTCACATATTTTGCTAGGGTAGGCTTATTCCTTGCTTTAGGTTCATTGTTTGTATTCAGTTCTGGTTGATTTTGTGACTCAGCATCTCCATCAGATAGCTCGACATTCACTTCCAATTGCTTGGAAACTCCACTTTGTGACTCAGGAGGTGTATGCTATTGTGTAGTAGCAGTCTCAAGTAGTGAATTAGAATCTTCCTCATCCAGATATATGAATGATCTATATCTTTCATGCTCTTATGTACTTTCATATTCATTTCTTTCTGCAAACTCATCAATTCTTACATTTGCACTTTCAACAATTTTGTTAGTATTAGTATTCAAAAATTTGTAAGCTTTGCTTTTGGTTGAATAACCAAGGAATATACCTTCTTCACCTTTAGCATCTAAGTTTCTATTTCTATTGTCTTTCAGGATAAAACATTCACTTCCAAATACTTTAAAATACTTTACACTAGGTGCATACCAATACCAAAGTTCATAAGCTGTAGCATTTGTACCTTTCTTCACTTGAACTCTATTCAGTGTATAGATTGCAGTACTTACAACTTCTCTCCAATAATTTTGTGCAACATTTTTCTCCATCATTAATGTTCTTGCACAGTCCATAATAGCTTTATTCCGTCGTTCAGCAATACCATTTAGTGGAGGAGTCATCGGTGTAGACATCTATCTCCTTATGCCTCGGTCATTGCAAAACCTGTTAAACTCATTAGAAATAAAATCTCCACCTCTGTCAGATCTTAAGCATTTCAAACTTTTGCTTGTTTCCTTTTCAACTTTAGCTAAGTATTATTTAAATAACTAGAATGCATCAAATTTTTCCTTGAGAAACATTACAGTCATCATTCTTGAATAATCATCAACAAATAGAACATAGTATCTAGAACCACAATAGCTTCTTTCTCCAATGGGACCACAGAGATCAGTATGGACTAATTCCAAAATTTTCTTTGATACATGTGTTTTGCTCTTGAAACTAGACTTAGTCATCTTTCCTAGTTGACATTGTTTACACATAGCATTCCGGGTTTCTTTAACTTAGGTAGCCCTCTAACCTTTTTGAGTTTACTTATGCTTACCAAGTTATCAAAGTTCACATGACACAACCTCTTATGCCATAACCAAACATCATTTAACTATGAAAACAAGCATGTTTCTTTAGATAAATCTAGATAAAATAAGTTACCTTTAGTCTGATCACCATTTCCAACTAATTCTACAGTGGAATCATAGATCTTTGCCTTTCTATGATGGAATTCAACTTTGTAACTAGAATTGTTCAACTGTGCAACACTCAACAAATTATATTTGAGATCATCAACCCAATACACATCATCACATCTGATTTTATCAGTTAGGTTAATCAATCCATTACCTTTGATAAGACATGGTGAATCATTACCAAATTTTGCATATCCTCCTTTACATTAGTTTAAGGTTTCAAACTTATCTTTGTCACCAGTCATATGATGGGAACAACCACTATCAATGATCCAATGATCATTTTTTCTCATATAAGAGATTAGTGCAGTTTTCTTATCATTGTCAAAATCTTCTTTCATTGCAACATAAACAACTTCTATATCATTGTCATCAGAATTATCCATGTCATTGTCAGAAGTTTCTTCAGCAATATAACATGATTTCTTACCTTTGTCTTTGTAGTCCTTATATTTCCTGAAGTCTTAGTCATCCTTTCTTTCTTTGTATTCCTTGCATTTGTTGTCCCTTCTTTTATCCTTTTCAACTTTGTTAGGACATCTAGCATCTATATGACCAACTTTGTTGCATGAAAAACAAATAATAGGAAATTTACCTCTGTATTTTCCTTTTCCTCCGGATAGTCTTTTTGCCATGAGTGCTTCAAGTTTTTCAAGATCATCATAAAAAGTGTCACTATCACTATCCACATGTTTCTTTCCTTTCTTAGATTTATTGAGAACCAGCTGTGATCTAAAAGAAGAATCAATCCCTTGTGGATTATAGTTATCATAATTTGACATTTCAAATCCAGTGAGTCTGCCTATCAAATTTTCCAGACTCAAATTATTGTTAGGATTACATCTCAATTATTGAATTGCAGAAAATATAATAGCATATACATGAATTAAATTTCTTTGTACCTTTCTCATAATGTTGTTCTCATCAATAGTCCCATTAGCCCCTCTAATGGCATTTACAACTTCTTTTATTCTACCATAGTACTGAATAACATTTTCACCTTCTTGCATTTTCATCTCATCAAACTTACCTCTTAGACTTTCTGATTTATCTCTCAATACATTTGTGTCTCCACCATAGACAATTGCAAGTTTGTCCCACATCTCTTTTTCATTTATGCAGTTCTTTACATCATCAAATTCTGAATAGCTCAATGAGGAGGTGATCTCCAACATTGCTTGACTGTGCTCTTGCTTTTCTCTTAGTTGTACAACTGAAAGAGGACCAATAGGTTTTACATAGGCATGTTCAACAAGTCGCTTAGCATCATCTCCAATACCAGCCAATTGTAGTTTTATCAAGCTCTGCCATGAAGAGAAGTTATCTTTTTTCAGCTTGGGAACCTCCTTATACATCTTGATCTTTTCACTTCGATTACCTTCAAACTATTTTCAAGAGACCAATGCTCTGATACCAATTTTTAGAATGAATTTAGAATAACTGAGAAGGGAGGGGTGAACCATTTATCCTTAGGTCTAGATGTAGCAAATAAAACTTTTTGTATTTTAGATCTGCTTGACAGCAGTAGCATAAATCAACAACTTTAACCATGCAGTTTACTGTCAATTGAAATTCGCATGTAGTAACATAACAGTAAAGTAAACCATAAGCATTCACACAAGTTGACACAAGTATTTAGCATGGAAACCCAATATGAGAAAAACCACTAGTAACATGCTACCAAGTTTTCACTCTTCTGAAGTGATGCCCTGTGAGGAACCAATCCCGTTAAAGGTTACAATAACACACTGCTAGGTGTGACCTGGTTAAAGGATTTAATCACCCTGTCAGGAGTGGCCTTGTGAGAGGACTTAGAACATTCCAAACTGAATGTCATCTTGTTAGAGGATTTATACAAATGACTGTTAAATCAGCCTTGTTAAAGGATTTAACCGATACAATGGTAAGAAAGTAATCAGCAGTTTGTGATCTGGTACATACAACTTACTTTTCAATTCAGATCCAATTACAGCTCTAATGTTAACTTACTAAGTAGCCTACATTGTCATTTCAACCTTCTGATCTACTTGGAAATCCATCAAGCAATCACGCATGGAACTTTCTACCTCTGCCCTTTTTGCCTTCTCTACGAGATCATGCTAAACAATAAATCAACTATGCAAACCTCTTGCATACACATCCATCCACTTACTTGCACACAAAATCAATAACCCCTAAGGTTATCATATACCTCTATGTCTAGGTCGGATAAATATTTTTCCACTTAAACAAGATCGTAGATCTTAGGTTAGGTTAGATCCAACGAATCATTCCACCTTTGGATTACATTTACTTCTCCAAAGTAGTCTCTAATTAAATCTTGAAACCATGAATTAATTACAGTTACCCATACATTAACTAACCTAGATAAATCTTTAATTAACATTACATATCCCAATAAAATCAACTAAGTCGGCTAGAGATCTCAAATCTCATCAATAATAAAACTTCTGTAAGTCAGCCTTCATCACTATTTTCACTCGACAATTTCAATGGTGCTCAGCATTGAGCAACTTTTTTCTCATCATGAACAACTTTACTTAGCACAAGCAACTTTGCTTATCATGAGCAACTTTGCTCATCACAAGCCAAACTTGCTCGGCACGGAACAACCAAAAAATTTGTCTTAGAAAGATAAACAACAAATTACTTTTCCAGGGTGCCAACTGATCAAATACCCTTTGAATTTCCTTAACTCAACCATTCACTTGGTCTTTTTGTTAAATCTTCTTTATCAACAATAGATATGGTACTCAAATAGATAACAATAGTCTCACCAATTAAGGTTTGACATCAATGACAAAATAACAATTGCTTGCAATGTCACTTTCCAACATGAAGTTCATCTTTTTTCTCACATCAACATCAATGATATTCTAATAATATTTAGGCTGATGCAGCCTTCAGTCATATTACTGACTGGTAGATAATATTCTGACCGCTAGTCTCTTTCTCAAGTACTCAAATGTATTCTTGGGAAGTGGCTTGGTGAAGATATCAGCTAATTTTTCTTTTGACTGTACATACTCAAATATCACCTCTTTTTCTTGAACTTTTTCTCTTAAATAATGATACTTGATTGTAATGTGTTTAGTTTTGGAATGCATGACTAGATTCTTGGAAATGTTTATTGCACTGGTGTTATCACAATAGATAATCACTAGTTCTGAGATCTTCATATGCATACCTTCCAGCAACTATTTGATACATTCAATATTTGAGCAATTTGCAACAACAGGAACATATTCTTCTTCTGCAATAGAATGAGAGATGCCTCCCTACTTCTTGCTAATCCATGTGACAAGTCATTCACCCATAAAGAAGGCTCCTCCAGTTGTGCTCTTCCGGTCATCAAAGTTTTCCAGCCCAATCAGCATTGGTAAACACCTTAAGTTCAAATTTTCCTTCTCTTCCATACCATAAGACAAATTCCTCAGTATTCTTCAGATATCTTAAAATTCTTTTCACGACAGTCATATGTGATTCCCTGGGATTAGCGGAAAATCTAGCAACAATTCCTACTGCATGTGCAATATCTAGTCTAGTGTGTACAACATATATGAGTTTTTCAATCATTAATCTATAAAAAGTCTAATATACCTATGTTGTCTTGTCTTCCTTTTTCAATTTACATCCAGTAGCCACCGGTGTTCCAACTAGTTTGGAATCTTCCATCTTGAATATTTTCATGACCTCTTTGATGTATTTGGACTGTGTAATGAAAATACCTTCACTTTGTTGAATGATTTGTAGACCAAGAAATAACTTGATCTCTCCAAACATGGACATCTTGAACTCTTTTCTCATCTCATCATCAAATTATTTTCATAGCATATCATTGCCACCAAATATGATGTCATCAACAAATATTTCAGCAATCAAAGTGTTAGCATCAGTATCTTCTTTCAAATAAAGATTACTATTTTCACTAGTCCTTATACATCCAATACTTATTAGATAGGAATGAAGTCATTCATACCAGGCTTTGGGAGCTTGTTTCAATCCATACAAGGATTTGTGAATTCTACATACCATGTTTCTCTTGTCTGGATCGACAAACCCTTCTGGTTGTTCAATGTATACCTCTTCTTCAAGTATTCCATTTAGGAATGCTGACTTGACATCCATTTGGTATACCTTGAATGCTTTGAATGCAACATAAGAAAGTAATATTCTTACTCCTTCTAGCCTAGAAATGGGTGCAAAGGTCTCTC
This sequence comes from Thuja plicata, assembly GCA_018584345.1. Lineage (NCBI taxonomy): Eukaryota > Viridiplantae > Streptophyta > Pinopsida > Cupressales > Cupressaceae > Thuja > Thuja plicata. Next base: position 711,874 of record MU226462.1, read on the forward strand.
TATAGTCTATAAGTTCCTCTTGTGCATACCCTTTGCATACTAGTCTTGTTTTTTTTCCTTGTGACTTCTCAATTCTCGTTTAGCTTATTCCTGAATATCCATTTTGTACCGATGACATTCTTGTCATATGGTCTTGGAACAAGAGACCATGTTTTGTTCTTCTCAATCTTCTCAATCTCATCATTCATAGAACTTATCCATTCCTCATTGTCTAGTGCGACATTGACAGATTTTGGCTCAAACTCAAAAATTAAACAATTTGAGGCTAAAGACTTACTTCTTCTTCTTGTACCAGCTTTCGTATCTCCTATGATCTAAACCTCTGCATGGTTCCTGTTAGAAACACTGAGAGGGGGGGGGGGGTGAATCAATGTTTATCTATTAATTACTTATTCAGAAATGTAAACATAAATCAATCATACATAGAATGAAGCTTAACATAACAACTCATAACACATGATACGATTACGGGGAAACCTTGATCAGAGGAAAACCCCGGTGGGAATTGTTAGAAACACTGAGAGGGGGGGAGGTGAATCAGTGTTTATCTATTAATTATATTTCAGCCAATTAAACATATATCAAATGTGCATCCAAAGAAACATAACAAAAGAACACATAATAGAAGAAATGATTACGGAGAACCTTGATCAGAGGAAAACTCTGATGGGGATTAGTACCCATAAATATTGTACTTCGTATAATGAACCTGTTAAAGTTCCTTTGCCCTATTAGAAGTGATCTTTATAATTTGAGTACAATGACCTAGTTAAAGGTCTGACCCTATTAAGATTCTTTTAAAAAACCCTATTAAAGGTATATCGCTCACTGCCTAGGCTCGCTGCCCAATAAGATGAAGGCTACAACCCTCTGAATGTTGATATGCACTATATAAAAAATGAACTATTGTAATGACATTGTTGTCTGATCATTTCTATGTATGCATGAATGCTCTTACTCCTTTAAAGATCTATATCATCTATTGACTTCATTATACTGCTCATCTATATCTTCCTCATATATAATAATCGACGCTTGTAACATAACATTACATTACATACTTATATGTTTACAATTGAATAGGTGCGACCCAAAACATAACACTAGTCGGCCTTTAAACCAAAATATACAATGCTTTTGAACAAGTCATCCTAAGTGTGTTTACTAAAACATTAATTACATTAATACAAACTTATAACTAAAGGCGCATGGCCTTATCATTTCAAACTAATTCACACTGACCAAAACTGTAGTCGGCTTCCATGCTCTATTTCCTGGACTGCAGGTCTACTAATCTACCTATAACTTTTTTGTACTAATGTTCCATACTCTGCGCATCTTGATCTAGCATGTATATACACCATAGAGTATATACCTAAGCACACATGCTCTTGTGTGATCTTTAACACGTACGCTGACATACTAATCTTTGTATGTGTCTGTCTGCCCTATTTTCACAATTAGTCATTTTATCTTTCATGACAAAACATAAGTATGAATTTGTTGCCATGATTGACAACACAAAATAAGTCATGCTTCCTCAGGAAGTCAACTTTCCAATAATCTCCCCCTTTGTCATTTATGGCAACAAAGGAATGTGGCTAAGTTACTCAAAATGACTTCATACAAAAATGACTGTATATCATAATACTTAATGATATATACATATATGCTTCTCCGCATATAAACATTCTATACTACTCCCCCTTTGACATTAATGACAAAGGTGTGCAAAAATTGTAAGTCTTCAACATACTAACTCCATGTAGACTTCTTGGTACACAACTTGAAGAGATTGAATTTCTTTCTGCCAAAAGATTTTCATTGCATCAACTGTCTCAAGATGCGCGCATAAAGAATATTTTAATTTCTCCATTTTTATTAGATCCATGCAAGGACCTTGATCATATGTCTGTATGGTGTTATCAATCTATTTTATGTTCTCATTAAGAACTGCTAGAGATGGTGCAAGTGCATTTCTTAACTGGGTTTTCCTTATTCTGATCTTGCTAATTTCTAGTTTTGCCTTCTCAATTTTGTCCAGCTGACCTTGATAGAAATTATTGCATATGTTCATATCTTGCATAGAGTTTTCAACAAATTTCCTTATGTTATCCACCATTTCTTTTTCTTCTAATATCTTTTTAGTGTGCTTAGAGGTGAGCTTCACTCTATCCATGCAGTTTGCAATGACCTTTCCTTTTGCTACCAACTCTTTAAGTATAGATTGCCCAATCTTTAGGGAGTTCAGATCTAAGGTAAAGTTCTTTACCAATTCATTTAGTCTCTCCTTCTTGTATTCATTTTCTGCAATCTTAGTAGCTGATTCTACTAAGCTAGTGAAATGTGTTTTAAAGTTTGTCAGTATTCTATCCACGTGTTCAATTTTTTGAACTTTAGCTACTTTCTTATCAGCAGAAAATAACTCATTCAAAATGTTTATTGATTCCACAAAGTGAGAGTTCCTCATCATATTTTTCTCTTTTTCCATTTCCATGGCAAGAACGCTGATCTTGATAAGGTCTTCTTCTCCCCATGCATCTAAATGTTGTCTGACTTTCAGTCACCCCTTTTTTTTGGGCATTATGGTCATGTCAAGTCAGTCAGTTTAGTCTAAGTCTAGGTATAAGTCTTTATAGGTAGGAAATATTTGCCAGGCTTCTCTTTCATCACCTTTTTATTCTAAGCCGGGTGGGATGTTTTCAGAGTCTCATTAATTGGGTAGATCATAACACCCGATCTGGAAAAGATTATGATCTTTCAATTGATGATCTTTTCAGTAGATGGAATGATGTTTGGGAGTCATAAGTTTCAGACATTCAAAAGAACTAAGAGAGATTCTTCATGTAATGGAATTAGCATTGAATCATTCAGGTTTCTACTTCATATCACCATGTGAGCAATCCATTTGTGGTAGAGAAATAAATTTTGCAGTTGAATATATCAGGCTAGGTGCAGATCGAAGACTGGTATGGATCGATTCTACAGGTCTCAACGATCCTAATGCAACAAATAGTGAGCAATTTGGTTAAGAGATGTGTGAGAATGAGCTCGGCAGGATTTCAGAAATCATCTTCTCCATGGCGGAATTCTACCTTAGTTGGTAATTTTCCGCAAAGAAGAACTTTGAGCTCGACAGGTTTCGCACCTCTCGGGTAATTTTCCGCAAAGGAGAATTTTACACTGTGCGGGTTTCACACCTCTCAGGTGATTTTCCACAAAGCTATATACTTCCAATTTTGACGGGCGGAAATACACCCAGTGCCTTCTCCATGCATTTTCCGTAGAAGCCACTTTGGAAGTCATGCTTTTTAATCACTTTGTCGCGTCATTCTTCTCACAATGTTTTTAAGTCATGCAAGTGGGCGACGAGCCATTTTAAAAGGGAATCACGCAATCGCAATTTGCTTATGTTTAGCTTTGTTTTGTGCGTGACTGAGTGAGCTCAGTGTTTTAAAATATAAATCATGCAGTCGTGATGTCTTATGGAAATCAAGTTTCAAGTCAGCAAGTCGACGATGGGTTAAAAGAATGTAAATCACTTAGTCACTGAAAAGGTATGATGTTCATCTCAGTCTCTGCGACTGAGCGAGTCATGCTTAAAATGAAGCAGTTGCACACCCGCATCAATTTTTATGTCAGTGTTAAAATTCCCGTGACTACGCGACAAGGTCATGATTATAGAGGTCGCCCACTCGCTCAGGTTATAACTCAGTTGGATTTTGCAGCGCGACTGCGCGATGAAGGCATAAAGTACTGATATGAAGATGCATCACTCAGTCGCACAAGTATTTTTCACAATTCTTAAAGGTCTGCGACCGAGCGACTAAAGGAGCCACTCATTGCCTCGCTTACTTGCCAACATTTTGAAGTAATCAAAAAAGAGCTCGCGAGTGTGAGACGAGTAAAAGGAAGAAAATGCACTGTAGCAAAAAGCAGAAATTTGAATTTTAAATGCGCCATTACCATTTTCACATTGAAAACTCAAAAACCTGCTGGCCTCTTTCTTGCATGGTTTTGAGTATTTTCAGAAAATAATCATATGGGTCTCCATAGAATCTCATGAAGAATGTTTCATCTCCAGATAATTTTGTGTGAAAGCGCCTGGAAATAGTCATAGCGGAAAATCCAAATGTAAGTGCGCAGAAGCCATTCTTGCACTGAAAACTCAAAAATCCACCGGCCGATATATCCATTTTTTTTTTAAGTCTTTTTCAAATCCAAGTTCAGAAAATGATGTTTCAACTCCATGGCCCAATGGATTTAGTTCGATAATACTGGTTGGAGATGAAGAGTTTCAGATTCCATAGTGACTGTTCGAGTTCTCAGATTTGAAAAGTCTTTTTCTTTGCATTCTGTCTCTTTGTATTCGAAGAAGGGGGAAGGTCATTGGTTCCAGTAAGCATTGTATGTAAACTCTATAAATACTATGAAGGAAATCAATGTAAGGTTCAGCAAACTTGTTAATGAAGTAGAGTGATTATATTTACAAAGCTGAATTCCTGTTTGTTGTTCCATTCTCATTGTCTATTTGCATGGTGAATAAAAAGAACAGTTATAAGTGAAACTAATTTTTCTTAATGAACGCCATTTCATATTAGGAATTGTGGTGTGATCAATTCCAGTTGGTCTTTCATTTGTAATTCTTCCTCTGTTCACTCTTTATTTTAGTTGCATTTCTGAATGGAAAGTACACCTATGTTCTGAGACTGTGATTTCTTCCTGAATT
>MU226462.1:725005-736446 GCA_018584345.1 Thuja plicata
CTTATACTATAGATTTGGAGGATTATTTTGAGGACATTCATCTCCTCTACCTTGACAGTCAGGTTATTACTGTTCGCCCACCATTCTCTGTGCATTCAGTGGTTGCATTTCAGGATTCTCCACATCATTTTGGATTTGGCATCATTTGTTTCAGTTCAGATAGAGAGATTCTTCATCATCCAATCAAGGCACACATCCTGAGACAGATTGGTTCATCACTCTTCACAGGGTTTCTTCAACATCGTCCTTTGGATTCGTTTCTTCCCAAGGGGAGGAATGTCATTTGCCGCTTCAGGATCTCCTTTTGGATTCTACATCAGGCATCTACCATTGTGATAGGAGTTTCTTCATTATGGGGGGACTTTGGTGTCTCATCCCTCTCTCATGGGGGGGGTGATTGTACTTATGGTCTTGAGAGAGTCTCTTGAGCCATTTCTTTTCTGCATTTTTCTATCTTTTTTTGGAGAGGGGTTTTTCCCACTGGGTTTTCTTCTTTGTCTCCGGTTTACAGAGATTTCCTTGTATTGGGTACCTCATCAGGCCTTGTTGCCGGGACCCTTTTTTCCTGCTTTCATAGCTATGCTAGGTTAGCTTACCCCCTGCACTTAGCTTAAGGGGGGGTGTTAGAGTAATTATTAGTTTGCTTATTAATTAAATCATGTTGATTTAATTAATTAAGTTATTACTCTTTAGTGCTTAAGCTTTCTCTTAGGTGCATTAATAATTAATTCTTTTATTAATTATTAATGTGCAACCTAGCTTTTTTAGGCTTTAGGGTTTTGTTCACCTTTATAGGTTGAACCTTGTAATTATTTTTTCATTAATTCAGATTATAATTTTTCTCTCACATTTTGAGTAACTTCTGAGTTCTTCTTTTTCCTCCTTTTGCTTCTCTCTTGTAACAGGTTATTTGCATGCAGGTATTCTTGGCATTCTGTGGATTTGTATTTCTCAAATCCTACACTTTGCAGTACATGATCCCCCAGTCGGAGCCAGCTGTTGTCTGACTTTCAGTCACCCCTTTTTTTTGGGCATTATGGTCATGTCAAGTCAGTCTATTCAGTCTGAGTCTAGGTCTAATTCTTTATAGGTAGGAAATCTTTGCTAGGATTCTCTTTCATCACCTTTTTATTCTAAGCCGGGTGGGATGTTTTCAAAGTCTCATTAATTGGGTAGGTCATAGCACCCGATCTGGCAAAGATTATGATCTTTCAATTGATGATCTTTTCAGCAGATGGAATGATGTTTGGGAGTCATAAGTTTCAGACATTCAAAAGAACTAAGATAGATTCTTCATGTAAAGGAATCAGCATTGAATCATTCAAGTTTCTACTTCATATCACCGTGTGAGCAATCCATTTGTGGTAGAGAAATAAAGTTCGTAGTTGAATATATCGGGCTAGGTGCAGATCAAAGAATGGTATGGATCGATTCTATAGGTCTCAATGATCCTAATGCAACAAACGGTGAGAAATTTGGTTAAGAGATGTGCGAGAACGAGCTCGGCGGGATTTCAGAAATCACTTTCTCCGTGGAAGAATTCTACCTTAGTTGGTAATTTTCTGCAAAGAAGAACTTTGAGCTCGGCGGGTTTCACACCTCTTGGGTAATTTTCCACAAAGGATAATTTTACACTATGTGGATTTCGCACCTCTCAAGTGATTTTCTGCAAAGCTATATACTTCCAATTTTGACGGGCAGAAATACGCCCAGTGTCTTCTCCATGCATTTTTTGCAGAAGCCACTTTGGAAGGCATGCTTTTTAATCGCTTTGTCGCATCATTCTTCTCACAATGTTTTTAAGTCATGCGAGTGGGCGACGAGTCATTTTAAAAGGGAATTGCGCAATCGTGATCTACTTATGTTTAGCTTTGTTTTGTGCGTGACGGAGAAAGCTCAATGTTTTAAAATATAAATTGCGTAGTCGCGATGTCTTATGGAAATCAAGTTTCAAGTCAACAAGTCGGCGACGGTTTAAAAGAATGTAAATCACACAGTCGCTGAAAAGTTATGCTGTTCATCTCAGTCTCCGCGACTGAGCGAGTCATGCTTAAAATGAAGCAGTCGCACTCCCGCATCAATTTTTATGTCAGTGTTAAAATGCCCGCGACTGCGTGACGAGGTCATGATTATAGAGGTCGCCCACTCGCTCAGGTTATAACTCAGTTGGATTTTGCAGCGCGACTGCTTGACAAAGGCATAAAGTACTGATATGAAGATGCATCACTCAGTCGCACAAGTATTTTTCATGATTCTTAAAGGTCTACGATCGAGTGACTAAAGGAGCCACTCATTGCCTCGCTTACTCGCCGACATTTTGAAGTAATAAAAAAAGAGCTTGCGAATGTGCGACGAGTAAAAGGAAGAAAATGCACTGTAGCAAAAAGTGGAAATTCGAATTTTAAATGTGCCATTACCATTTTCGCACTGAAAACTCAAAAACCCGCTGGCCTCTTTCTTGCATGGTTTTGAGTATTTTCAGAAAATAATCATATGGGTCTCCATAGAATCTCATGAAGAATGTTTCATCTCTAGATAATTTTGTGTGAAAGTGCCTGGAAATAGTCATAGTGGAAAATCCAAATGTAAGTGAGCAGAAGCCATTTTCGCACTGAAAACTCAAAAATCCGTCGGCCGATATATCCATTTTTTTTTTAAGTCTTTTTCAAATCCAAGTTTAGAAAATGATGTTTCAACTCCGTGGCCCAATGGATTCAGTTCGATAATACTGGTTGGAGATGAAGAGTTTCAGATTCCATAGTGATTGTTCGAGTTCTCAGATTTGAAAAGTCTTTTTCTTTGCATTCTGTCTCTTTGTATTCGAAGAAGGGGGAAGGTCATTGGTTCCAGTAAGCATTGTATGTAAACTCTATAAATACTGTGAAGGAAATCAATGTAAGGGTTGGCAAACTTGTTAATGAAGCAGAGTGATTCTATTTACAAAGTTGAATTCCTATTTGCTGTTCCATTCTCATTGTCTATTTGCATGGTCAATAAAAAGAACAGTTATAAGTGAAACTGCTTTTTCTTAATGAATGCCATTTCATATTAGGAATTGTGGTGTGATCAATTCCAGTTGGTCTTTCATTTGTAATTCTTCCTCTATTCACTCTTTATTTTAGTTGCATTTTTGAATGGAAAGTACACCTATGTTCTGAGACTGTGATTTCTTCCTGAATTCTATTTCTTGCTAAGCAATTGTGGTAACGGTGATTCCATTTGCCTTTCGTTATATAGGTCTGCTTCTATTCACCAAGTAGAACCTTCATTTCATAAAAGAGTAGGATAGGATTAGTTTAGATGTTAAAATCACATGATGATCTATGATCAACATTCTACTGAGGGTTGTAGATTATCTTCATCTTATCTTTGCCTGAATTGTTTGTGCCTACAAGCAATTTGGTTAAAAATCATAAGGAATAAACCTGGTGATCAGTATAAAAACAAATTCATTGAATATCATACACAATCAGGGAGCTATACCTGTCAATTCAGAGGGAAGTGATAGAAGACATACACTGACCCATTTGTTGGTAAACATCCTTTTGTTCTTTCACCTTGGGTGTACTGAAGAGTCAGAGATTATAAATCTTAAGGGAGGACAAACTGTTCACCAACACTAAACTTGCTGAGTTAGGAGTTAACCTTGACAACAATGCGGTGGATGGTGAGAAAAAAATATTCTGACTGGTGTCCATGCATTCAACCTTCATTGGTTTCTCTTTTTTCAATGTCTTGTCACCTTGCATATCATCTTGAGTATCTTCATTTATGTCAACTTGAACATTGATGGGAACTTCATCTTGTTGTGCGGCGGTATCATCAGTGCACATTTCTTCAGTGCTTACAAATGCCTTATCAACTTTGTCCATATCTTTTTCAAATGCAGTCATGGATATCTTGACATTGTCAACTATTATAGTTTCTTCTGAGTCTTTATCTGTATCAGAAGCTATTGTCACTATGGGTGCTGAGGCCTGTGGACATGTCATGGGAATAATTTGAATTACTGGAGTTGTAGCCTATTTGGGAGGAGCTAGGGTAACTTTTACTGTAGGCACCATTGGTGGATACATGTGTCTATCAATAAATACTTGTGCAAATGCTTTTTCAGTCTCCTTTCCAACCTTCTCATACTCTTTGTTCATAATTTGAAGAGTTCTTGTCTTACTACGAAGAGGAGGATTTACTAGATCTAATAGAATATCCTTCTCATCATGTGAACATACATGAAGAAGAGTATCCAAAGTTTCTTCTCTAATCTTCATGTCCTCTTCTATATCATGTCTTTTCATGATCTCTAATATGTTCCATAACTGATCCGGTATCACTATCTTAAGTTCAAGAACTATCTTTTTGAACTTGATCATATGAGATATGATTATAGAGTGTATCTCAATTTTATCAATTTCTTGACACTTATCATAGACTTTGGAAAGTGTATCCAATCTTCCTTCATTTACAATCCTATTCTTCAAGATGTTTAGACTAGGTCTGAAACCTACCTTAGGAGGAGTTTGAATATTCTTAGCTTTTCTTTGAGTGTTCCTTAAGGATGGGTGATTTGTAGCCACTTGATTCCTTCCTCTAGGTTTCTTATTAGGTACAAAAGGTGGAGATATATCTAGATCAACTGTGGTAGTAGGCGTAGTGGTACTCTCCTCATTTTTATTCTGCTTCTTCTTTTGAGTTTCAATAGTTTTATCAATTTTAACTTGTGCATGAATCTGCTCAAGTTCTTTAGCAATTTTGGCTTCTTTTGCCTTATCCAAATCTTCTTGTGTGATTCCATGCTTTTTTAGAATGTTGGATGTCATTTTGGATGCTTTCCTTTTGTTAATAGCAAGTTGTAGTTTAATATCTACTTCGTCGGTCTTTTCTTTGTAAGTGGCCCATCTAGGTTCATTAGGGTCTTTGGGTGCTGACAATAAGACTTGTGCATATCCTTCTAACACATGGTCTTCTACTTCATACCCTATTGGATGAATCCACTTAGTTCTTGGATCAATAGCCTCCATGCATGTGCAATCTATCTCTACCATAAAGCATATTGTATCCTTGTATTTGTCAACTATTTTCTCAGATAGTCTGAACCTATTCTGCATTTTGACTCTGAATATTTTTATGTCCATATTCATTGCATCTCTTGCACTGTTGTCTACTATGGCTTTGAGATATATCTGAGTCATTGTAGGTTTTCCTTTGTCTAGATAAAGGTCTACAACCTTTCCAACTATATGGTAATACAAAAAGATGATCAGAGATCCAAACCTGAATGTTTTTCTCCTGTCATGTTTGATGATTCTGATATTGTCAATCAATTGACTGTGCAAGATCTCACATAGATCATATTGGGTGTTATCCTTCACTATTCTGATAGCTATAAGGATTGTTTCTACAGAGACACTATTCAACCTGCTTTCTTGCTAAAACTTATATCCAAGTATCATTGTAATGAGTTTAATGTCATCTTCCTTGATAGGGTCAACAATCTTTCTGCGCCTATCACTCCTGGACAAACAAACTTGCTCAATTTGTTTCTTGACATCCTTGCCAGTGGGAAACATAGTTCCAGTCATTGGAAGTCTGGTTAAATGATGGATTAGTTCTGTAGTGATGCGAACAGGCACATCTCCAATCCAAAAAAGATCATCATGAATTCTACTTAAAATTTTTTTTACCCATTTTGGTTCTTCAAATTCATGCCCATTCGAATACTCAAGAATAGGGTTATCTTGTAAGTGTGCAAACTCATCCTTGAATGTGAAATCTAGATTTAACATTGATTCCATATGAGAGGCTATATTATCATCTCCTAATGATTCCTTCTTATAGTAAATGTATGCACAGATATCTTCCACGTGAACAATGCCAAGCAGGGTTTTGGAGAAAGCCCCTTCCACATAATCTAGTATGGATTTGAATGGATGCTTCTTAAATATAAACCTCTTCCTTTCTGCTACATCAAACACAACTAGGGTTGTCATACTTACTTGGTGTTTGCGTATGTAGGGTTTCCATGAAATTCTTAAACGACATGACGACTAGGGCTCTGTTTCAAACTAATTATCCGTTTGCTCCAACTGCCAAACTATTACGCCTTCGTGCTTTGATCTCTTAGTGCTCCAATGATCTTCAATTTCTGTGCTCTCAAATGTAAATGTGAAAATGATCAACCGCAAATTTCTTTTTATACAATCTTTCACATTTAATGCTTGCAACCATACATAGAGATTTTGAAACTTTGATCCTGATGCAATTTAGATAATGTGTGAATGCATATAGCTATAACATGTGCTTTTAACCATGAATCCAAAGGTGCATACTCTGAAGAGAGTACACCAACCACGTAGGGGTCCTGAGCTAGAATAGCTCCCCCTTAGACCAAGAAGGTCTATTCAAGTAGAAGTAGAGGGTGTGTCCACTGTGGATGCATCAACTACTTTGTCAACATTATTGTCCTTCTTAACTTCAACCCATATTTTTCTTGAATCTTCATTTTCTTTGAGAAAATTGACTTCTCCTTTCTCTTCAAATATTGACTTTTTAGGATCCTCTTATTTTTGAGTTTTGGATCTACAAAACCTTGTGATATGTCCAACCTTTCCACATGTGTGAAAAATGATAGGAGGTTTGATGTTTTTTCTCATCATGCTACACTACTTTGTTGTGTGTCCATTGTAGTTGCATATGTGACATGTAATGTTTTGCAAATTTCTTGAGAGTTGATTTCTTTGATTGCTTTGATTTATATTCTTGTGATTTTGCTGAGGTTGATTTCTTTGACTTGTTCTACAATGAATAGCCTTGTGACCAAACTTATTACAAGAGTAACAATAACCTTTAAAAGGTCTTACCTCATTACAATCTCTTGCCAAATGCCCATGTTTATTGCATGCATAACAAGTTCTGTTAACTTGCTTGATTTATCTTTCAGGTGGTTCAGATATAACCTCTATAGTATTTTCAAATTTCTTAGCTTTTGAAGATGTTTCAAGTGTTTTATCTCTATCTTGTGATGATTTGATTTCATCTTGTGCTGTGCTGAATCCAAGACCAGTAGTGTTCCCTTTTTGCCTTTGCACATTGAGCTGGGATTGAATTAAATCAGAACTTGTGTGAAGTTTATCAATGTTAGCTTTTGCTTCTGTTAATTCAGATTCTAACTTCTTCTTTATGTTTTCCAATTCCAGAACTTTCATGTTTGCCTATAGAAGTTCATCTTCCAATTGTTTGGTTTCTTTGATCTTGTCTTCAAAGGTGTTCTGGCTATTTGTAAGTTGTTCCTCCAGATCTTCAAGTTTATCCTTTAGAGATTTATTCTCTTCATTAATCTTTTTGACCATTTGTCCTAGATCACTTGTAGAACAATCTTTTAGATCTTTTCTTAGCCTTTTAATAAGTATTTGAGAGCCATCATTTTTCAATCTTAGTTTTTCATTTTCCTTCTCAAATCTATCAAGATCTTCAAGAGCTACTTCAAGATTATTTTTCAAATGTTTTTCTTTAGCTGAGTCCATGATCTCCTCAAGTGGTTAAACTTTCTTTCAGGGGACCAGAGCTCTGATACCAATAGTTAAAAACACTAAGAGGGGGGGGGGGGGGGGGGGGGANGGGGTGAATCAGTGTTTATCTATTAATTATATTTCAGCCAATTAAACATATATCAAATGTGCATCCAAAGAAACATAACACAAGAACACATAACACAAGATATGATTATGGAGAACCTTGATCAGCGAAAAACTCCAGTGGGGATTAGTACCCACAAATATTGTACTAGGTATAATGAACCTATAAAAGTTCCTTTGCCCTATTAGAAGCAGTCTTTACAATTTGAGTACAATGACCTGGTTAAAGGTCTGACCCTCTTAAGATTCTTTTACAAAATCCTATTAAAGGTATATGGCTCAATACCTAGGCTCACTTCCCAATAAGATGAAGGCTACAACCCTCTGAATGTTGATATGCACTATATCAAGAATGAATTGTTGTAATGACATTGTTGTCTAATCAGTTCCATGTATGTGTGAATGCTCTAACTCCTTTAAAGAGCTATATCATCTACTGACTTCATTATACTACTCATCTGTATCTTCCTCATACATAATAATCGATGCTTGTAACATAACATTACATTACATACTTATATGTTTACAATTGAATAGGCACGACCCAAAACATAACACTAGTTGGCCTTTAAACCAAAATATACAACTCTTCCAAACAAGTTGGCCTAAGCGTGTTTACTAAAACATTAATTACATTAATACAAACTTATAACTAAAGGCGTATGGCCTTATCATTTCAAACTAATTCATGCTGACCAAAACTGTAGTTGGCTTCCATGCTCTATTTCCTAGACTGCAAGTCTACTAATCTGCATGTAACTTTTCTGTACTAATGTTCCATACTCTGGATGTCTAGATCTAGCATGTATATACACCATAGAGTATATACCTAATCATGCATACTCTAGTGTGATCTCTAACATGTGCGTTGACGTACTGATCTTTGTATGTGTTTGTCTGCCCTATTTTCACATTTAGTCATTTTGTCTTTCATGATAGAACTTAAGTATGACTTTGTTGCCATGATTGACAACAAAAAATAAGTCATGCTTCCTCAAGAAGTCAACTTTCCAACATGAATTAGTACCCACAAATATTGTACTAAGTATAATGAACTTGTGAGAGTTACTTTGCCCTATTAGAAGCAGTCTTTACAATATGAGTACAATGACCTAGTTAAAGGTCGGACCCTGTTAGCAGTCTTTTACAAAACCCTGTTAAAGGTATATGGCTCACTGCCTAGGCTCACTACCCAATAAGATGAAGGCTACAACCTTCTAAAAGATGATATGCACTATATCAGAATGAACTGTTGTGATGACATTGTTTGTTTAATCAGTTTCATGTATGCGTGAATGCTCTTACTCTCTCAAAGAGAAATATCATATACTAACTTCATAGTATTGTCCCTCTGTATCTTCCTCTTGCATAATAATTGACACTTATATCATATTTTTACATTACATACTTATATATTCAAATCCGAATAGGCGCGACTCAAAACAGAACACTAGTCAGCCCTAAAACAAAATATACAACACTTCCAAACAAGTCAGCTTCAAGCATGTTTACTACAATGTTGATTACATCATTACAAACATATAACAAAAGGCACTTAGCCATTACATCACAAAATAACACATGTTGATCAAAACACTTAGTCGGCTTCCATGCTCTATCTCCTGGACTGCTGGTCTATTGATCTGCTTGTAACTTTTCTGTACTATAGTTTCATACTATGCATGTCTGGATGTACCGTGTACACCTATCATACAACTTATATCTGGACGTGCATAAGCTCAATCGATCTCTCACATGTGTGCTGATGTGCTGATCGCTGAGTATCTTTGTCTACCCTATTTTCCTTGGTCATTTTGTCTTTTAAGATAGAGACTAAGTATGACTTTTTTTCCATGATGAAAACACAAAATGAGTCATGCATCCTCAGGTAGTCAATTTTCTAGCAATCTCCCCCTTTGTCATTTATGGCAACAAAGGAATGTGGTCAAATTACTCAAAATGACTTAACACAAAAAGTGACTGTATAACATCATATATACATATATTTCTCTGCTTATACACATTCTATATACTCCCCCTTTGACATTAATGACAAAGGTGTGAAAAAACTTGTAAATCTACTGCATACTTACTCCATATACACTTTAGGGTACATAATTTTGAGAGATTGGATCTCTTTCTACCAAAATACTTTCATAACATCAACTGTTTGTAAATGCGCGCACAATGCATATGTCGGCTTCTCCATTTTTATCAGATCCATGTAGGGACCTTGAACATATATCACAATAGTGGCATCAATCTATTTGATGTTCTCATTGAGGACTACTAAAGATGGCGCAAGTGCATTTGTTAACTATGTTTGCCTTACCCTTATCTTGCTGATTTCTAACTTTTCTTTCTCAATTTTATCTAACTACCCTTGGTAGACATTATTGCATATGTTTATGTCTTGCGTCAAAGTTTCAACTAATTTTATTATTCTATCTATCATTATCTCTACCTCTTCTACCTTTTTGGTGTGCTTAGAGGTGAGCTTCACTCTATCCATATAGTTTGCTATGACTGTCTTTCCTTTATCTGCCAATTCCTTCAATATAGATTGTCTAGTCTTTAAGGAGTTCAAATCTAAGGTAATGTTATTTACCAAATCATTTAGTCTCTCCTTATTATATTTATCTTCTACAATCTTAGTATCAGAGTCTACTAAGCTTATGAAGTGTGATTTGAAGTTTGACAAAATATTGTCCACATCATCAACTAATTGGACTTTGGATACTTTCTGGTCAGCCAGCACTAAATCATTCAAAATGTTCACTATTTCCAAAAAGTGAGGGTTCCTCATCACTTGTTTTTCCTTTGCTTTTTCCATAGCAATAACGTTGATTTTGATTAGGTCTTCTTCTCCCCATGCATCCAAACTTGCTAGATTAGGAGTTAACCTTGACAACAATGAGGTAGATAGTTGAGTGGATGGTGAGAATATAGTATTCTGACTGGTATCCATGCATTCAAACTTTACTGGTTTCTCCTTTATTGGAATCTTATCACCTTGAGTATCATCTTGACTATCTAAATTTATGTAAATTTGATCATTCATGGGAACTTCATCTTGTTGTGCAGAGGTATCATCAGTGCACATTTCTTTAGTGCTTACTGTGAGTGTGATAATGGGTACCTGTTAGATTGACACAAACACTTCAATAGATCATTATTTTAGCACATGGGGTTAGTGAAAGCATGAAAAATACATAAAACCCTCTAAAGTCGATCTATTGCCTTCTAACCTAGGAAGAGTATGACCACCAACATATCAGCCCTCAAAATACATTGATGAAACAGTGACCAATACAACCTATGTATGAAGGATTTAATTAAAACAAGCTAAAATGAAGACAAAGCATGCAAACTAGCTCTCAAAATGATGGAAGAACACTAACAATTAGTATTGAAATGAAGTAGTATGCAATTCTATGATAAAACTAGCAGCATAACAATGCAAATTTGATCTCTAAGGAAGGATTATTTGCTCTCAAAATAGGCTTCTATTTATAGAAGAATGGGAGAGAGAGGGGGGGACAAGGTTCATTTATGAACTTGGAGGCCCAATAAATGCACATGTAGGTGCCATTAATGCCCAAGGAATTAATGAGGCATGGGAGAGACATGGGCTTAGGGAATCTTCATTAATGAAGTCCTTAATGAGGCATGTGGGGGGTGTTAGAGGGTGGCTTGAGAAAATGGACCATAAGGAGGGTCAAGCTTGAGAAAGTTGACTCTCCTAAGTGGGTTGAGTTGCTAATCATTCCTTAATGGAATGTGACAACATTAGGAAGTGGTTTAGAGAGA
>MU226462.1:736546-768366 GCA_018584345.1 Thuja plicata
AGAGGGTGGCTTGAGAAAATGGACCATAAGGAGGGTCAAGCTTGAGAAAGTTGACTCTCCTAAGTGGGTTGAGTTGCTAATCATTCCTTAATGGAATGTGACAACATTAGGAAGTGGTTTAGAGAGATTTTTAGGATTAGGATTAGATTAGTATGGGTGAATGGGTTGAGAAGGGTTAGAACCCAGGGTAGAAGTGGGTGAGATGGGTTAGGTTAGGGTTAGAACCTAGGGTGGAAGTGGTTGAGAAGGGTTAGGTTAGGGTTTAAGGGAATATTAATAAATGAAATAAACTTATTTAATTCATTTAGGAATATAGGATTTAATTATTAAAACAAATAAATTTCTTTTTAATAATTAAGGGACTATAGCCATTTTAATCAAATTAATAGGCTAGGGGAATGGGTTGGATTGCAAGTGATACTTTGATTTAGAGATTTATTTAATTCCATTATATTTCAATACTATAGCCAAGTTTAATTTTGGTTTGATCTGATTGGTCGATATCGATTTGAATTGTCTAGCTATAGTAGATAAATATAAATTAGTGATAAAAATCACCTAGGACATTAAATTGATTTAAATAATTATGCCAAACAGTAACAGGGTCGTTTGGACATAACTCGAGGGTATGATCACACTTAGGGAAAATAGGGTCTACAGTTACGACAGACCGAAATTAGGTGGTTACACTTACAAATGCCTTATCAACTTTGTTCATATCTTTTTTAGATGCAGTCATGGATATTTTGACATTGTCAACTACTATAGTGTCTTCTATGTCTTTATCTATATCAGTAGTTATTGTCACTGTGGGCATTGAAACCTATGGACCTGTTATAGGTGCAATCTAAATTACTGGTTCTGTAGCCTGTTTGGGAGGAGCTAGAGTAACTTTAGATGTAGGCACTATTGGTGGCTACATCTGTCTGTCCATAAAGACTTGTGCAAATGCCTTTTTAGTCTCCTTACCTATCTATTCGTACTCCTTGTTCATAATTTATAGGGTCCTTGTCTTAGTTATGAGATGAGGCTTCACTAGATCCAACAATATAGCCTTCTCATCATGTAAGCATACAGGAAGAAGAGTATCCAATGTTTCTTCTCTTATCACTGTGTCTTCCTCTATTGCATGTCTTTTCATTATCTCCAACAAGTTCCATAACTGATCTGGTATTAGTGTCTTGAGTTCAAGAACTGTCTTTTTGGACTTGATCATATGAGATATGATCATAGAGTGCATCTCAGTTTCATCAATTTCTTGATACTTGTCATAGACTTTAGATAGTGTATCTAATCTCCCTTCATTAACAATCTTGTTCCTCAAAACATTAAGACTAGGTCTAAATCCTACCTTAGGAGGAGCTTGACTAATCTTAGCTTTTCTCCGAGTGTTCCTTGAGGATGGGTGGTTTGTAGGTGCCTATTTTGTTCCTCTAGTTTTCTTTCTTGGTGTAGACTGTGGAGATGAATCTAAGTCAATGGTGGTAGAGGGTGCAGAGGTGTTCTCTACTTTCTTCTTTTTCTTGATCTATTCAGCTTTCTCAAGTTCTTTTGCTATCTTGGCATCTCTGGCTTTGTCAATATCTTCTTGGGTGATTCCATGAACTTTCAGTATGTTGGATGTAATTCTAGATGCTTTCCTTTTATTATCAGCACTATGTAAGATAGTATCCACTTCATTGGTCTTCTCTCTATATGTGCCCCACCCAGGCTCATTAGGATCTTTGGGTGCTAACAATAGAAGATGCACATATCCTTCTAGCACATGTTCTTCCACTTCATAACCAAGAGGATGAGTCCATTTGGTTCTAGGTTCAACTACCTCCATGCATGTGCAATCTATTTCTACCATGAAGCATATGGTATCCTTGTATTTGTCAACTATCTTCTTAGATAATCTTTACCTATTCTTCATTTTGATTTTGAATGTCTTTATATCCATATCCATGGTATCCCTTGCACTACTTTCTAATGTGACCTTGAGTGATATCTAAGACATTGTAGGTTTGTTCCTGTCTAGGTAGAGGTTTGCAACCTTTCCAACTATGTGGAAATACAAGTAGATGATTAGAGATCCAAACCTGAATGTCTTACTTCTATCATGTTTGATGATTCAGATGTTGTCAATCAATTGACCATGCAAGATCTCACATAACTTGTATTGAGTTTTATCCTTCACCATTCTGATAGCTGCTAGGATTGTTGCTGCGGAGACACTGTTCAATCTGCTGGCTTGCTGAAACTTATACCCTAGTATCATTGTCAGAAGTTTTAAATCATCTTCTTTTATAGGGTCAACTATCATTATGCGCTTGTCACTTATGGACAGACAAATTTGTTCAATCTAATTTTTGACATCCTTCCCAATGGAAAAGAGTGGTCCCATCTTGGGAAGTCTGGTTAATTCATGAATTAGGTCTATGGTGATACACACAAGGACCTCACCAATCTAGTAAAGATCATCATGTATTCTACTCAACAAAATCTTTACCCATTCAGACTCATCAAACTCATGTGCATTAGAATACTTGAAGATATGGTTATCAATCAAGTGCACAAATTCATCTTTAAATGTGTAGTCAGGTTTCATCATGGATGCCATATGAGTAGCTATTTTGATATCTCCTATTGTTTCCTTCTTATAGTATATGTACGCGCAGATATCTTCCACGTGAACAACACCTAGTGGGGTTTTGGAGAAAGCCCCTTCCACATCATCCAGTATGGATTTGAAAGGATGCTTCTTGAATACAAACCTTTTCCTCTCTGCTATATTAAACACAATTGGAGTCACCATACTTACTTGGAATTTTCTTAAGTAGGGTTTCATGAAATTCTAAAATAGTGCAACTCCTAGGGTTCCATTTCAATCTTTTTTTCCATTTGCTCAACTACCAAATATGTTATGCCTTCGTTCCTTGATGTCTAGTACTCCAATGATCTCCAAATTCTGTGCTCTTTGAATGAAAGTGTGAAGATGATTGAATACTTTCTTCCCTTTATACAATCTACCACATTTAATGTTTGTAATCATACGCAAATTACCCAAAAATTCTGAAGCTTTGATCCTGATGCCTTTTAGACAATGCGTGAATGCACATAGCAATATTATGTTCTTGTAACCATGATATCATAGGAGCATACTCAGAGGTGAGTATGCCAACCGCGCAGGGGTCCTGAGCTAGAATAGCTCCCCCTAAGACTAAGAAGGTCTATTCAGGCAGAAGTAGAGGGTGCATCCACTGTGGATGCATCAACTACTTTGTCAACATCATTGTTCTTCTTTTCTTCAACCAAAATTTTTCTTGAACAAACTTAACTTCTCCTTTCTCTTCAAATAGTGATTTCTTAGGTTCATCTTGCTTCTAAGTTTTGGATCTACAAAACTTTGAGATGTGTCATGCCTTTCCACATGTGAGACAAATGATAGGAGGTCTGATACTTTTGTTCATCATGCTGCATTGCTTTATTGTGTTTCCATTGTAGTTACAATTCTGACATGTAGTGTTCTGTAAATTTTGTTTGAGGTTGATTTCTCTGATTGTTTTGATTCATTCTTCTTTGATTCGTCTGTGATTGAGTTCTGCAATCTATAGCCCTATGACCAAATTTATTACAAGAGAAACAATAACCATTGAAGGGTCTTACCTTTTTGCAATCTCTTGCCAAATGACCATGTTTGTTACATGCATAAAAATTTTCGTTAACTTGCTTGATTTCCCTTTTTGGTAGATCAGATTTAATCTCTTGAATTTTTTCAAATTTCCTTTCTTCTGAAGGTGCTTCATGAGGTTTCTATCCTTCCTATAATGAATTGACTTCAGTTGGTGTTATATTGAATCCAAGACCAGTAGTGTCACCTTTTTGTTTTTGTGCATTAAGCTAAGATTGAAGTGAATTAGAACTTGTGTGGAGTTTATCAATCTTATCCTTTGCTTCTATTAATTTAGATTCACACTTCATTTTTATGTTTTCTAATTCCAAAAATTTCATGTTTTCTTTCAAGAGTTCATCATCTAGTTGTTTTCTTTCTTTGATCTTTTCTTCAATAGAAATTTAGCTTCCTGTGAGCTGTTCATCTAGATTTTCAACTTTATCTTTCAGAGACATATTCTCTTCATTGAGATTTTTGATCATTTTCCCTAAGTCACTTGTAGAACAATCTTTCAAATCTTTTCTTAGTTTCTTGATACGCATTTGTGAGCCATCAACTTTCAGTCTAAGTTCTTCATTTTCTTTTTCAGACCTATCAAGATCTTCAAGAGCTGCTTCAAGATTCTTTTTCAAATGTTTTTCTTGTGCTAAGTCCATGATCTCCTCAAGTGGTTAAACTTATTTGATAAGGACCAGAGCTATGATACCAATTGTTAGAAACACTGAGAGGGGGGGGGGTGAATCAGTGTTTATCTATTAATTACTTATTTAGCAAATTAAACATAAATCAATCATACATAGAATGAAGCTTAACATAAAAACTCATAAAACATGATATGATTATAGGGAAACCTTGATCAGAGGAAAACCCTGGTGGGAATTAGTACCAACAAATATTGTACTAAGTATAATGAACTTGTGAGAGTTCCTTTTCCCTGTTAGAAGCAGTCTTTACAAGATGAGTACAATGACCTAGTTAAAGGTCGGACCCTATTAGGAGTCTTTTACAAAACCCTGTTAAAGGTATATGGCTCACTACCTAGGCTCACTGCCCAATAAGATGAAGGCTACAACCTTCTGAAAGATGATATGCACTATATGAGAATGAACTGCTGTGATGACATTGTTTGTCTGATCAATTCCATGTATGTGCAAATGCTCTTACTCTCTCAAAGAGCAATATCATATACTGACTTCATATTACTTTCCCTTTGTATCTTCCTCTTTCATAATAATGGACACTTCTATCATATTTTTACATTACATACTTACATATTCAAATCCAAATAGGTGTGACTCAAAACAGAACACTAGCCGACCCTAAAAACAAATATACAATGCTTCCAAACAAGTCAGCTTCAAGCATGTTTACTAAAATGTTTATTACATAATTACAAACATATAACAAAAGGTACTTAGCCATTACATCACAAAATAACACACGCTGATCAAAACACTTAGTCGGCTTCCATGCTCTGTCTCCTGGATTGCTGGTCTATTGATTTGCTTGTAACTTTTCTATACTGTAGTTCCATACTATGCGTGTCTAGATGTATCATTTACACATGTCATCCAACTTATATCTGAATGTACATAAGCTAAATTGATCTCTCACACATGCACTAATGTGCTGATCGTTGAGTATCTTTGTCTGCCCTATTTTCCTTACTTAGTCATTTTGTCTTTTAAGATAGAGACTAAGTATGACTTTGTTGCCATGATGACAACACAAAATGAGTCATGCATCCTCAGGTAGTCAACTTGCCAATAGTTCCTTCTTACATATCTTGCAAGTATAGGTATAGTTCTTTGTCTATCAACTTGATCATTACTTTTATCTTCAATCTGTTCTTCATTACCTTGCACATTATCTTTATCATTATCCTGACCATCGATCGCAACATTTTGTTGTTCTAGAATTAAGAAATATTGCTCAAGCAGAGTGTTGGGTTCTTCACAATATACAAACTTGTTGTAGTCCTCTGGTTCTTTTGTGCTTTCCAGCTCATTCTTTTCTACAAATTCATCAATCTTTACATTTGCAATTTTAACTATTTTGTTAGAGGCCTTGATGATACATTTAAAAGCTTTTCTTTTGGTAGAATACCCCAGAAAAATACCTTCATCACTTTTGGCATCAAGCTTTCCATTTCTATCATCCTTTAAGACATAATATTGACTACCAAATATTTTGAAGTAACTTACATTTGGTGTTTTACCATACCTTATCTCATAAGGTGTCTTCTTTGTGTCCTTCTTTAATTGTACTTTGTTAAGTGTGTAAATAGCAGTACTGATAGCTTCCCTCTAGAAGATTTGGGTGATGCCTTTCTCTATCATCAGTGTTCTTGCAAAATCAACTATTGATCTATTCCTTCTCTCAGCAATCCCATTTTGTTGTGGTGTTCTTGCTGCAGAAACCTGTCTTTTTATACCATGCTCATTACAAAAATTAGTGAATTCATTTGATATAAATTCTCCTCCTCTATCTAATCTCAAACCTTTCAAATCCTTACCACTTTTTCTTTACATACCTTTCATCTTCATCATAATCATCCTTCATAGCTACAAATACCATCTCGATGTCTTCATCATGTTCGGTGTTAGTATCTTTATCTTTGCAAGAAGCTAGATAGCTAGCCTTCTTGCCTTTATCCTTGTAGTCTTGGGTATCTCTTCTTTCTGATTGTCGGTAACCTCTGTAATCTTTTTTATCACCTCTATCAAATTTCTTCTCAAAATATCTGTCATTACTTTTTCATCTTTTCTTCTGTTAGGACATCTTGCAGTAAAGTGTCCAATCTCTTTACAATTAAAGCATACAAGTGGTAACTTGCCTTTGTATTTACCTTTTCCTCTCTACATTCTTCTAGCCATAAGTGCTTCTATTTCATCTAGATCTTCTTCACTTTAACTTTCACTGTCTCTTCTAGATGAGTGTCTATGACTTGATTTGCTTATTTTCATAGAAGAATTAAATGCAGATTCTAAGTTTGGTAAGACACTATTGTCAAAGTTATTCATCTCAAATGAAATCAGTCTACCAATTAAACTATCAAGAGTAACTATATTGTTTTCTACTGCTATCATTTCTTGAATGGCAGAAAATCTAATAGAATATACATGCAATAAGGTTCTTAAGATTTTACTTACCACTGTCTCCTCTTCAAGTGTATCTCCAACACCTCATATAGCATTGACTACTTCTGTTAACCTTGTGTTGTACTATGTGATTTTTTCCCATTCTTTCATTTTGATATCATCAAAATTTCCTCTAAGGCTTTCTGCCTTGGATCTTAGAACATTTGTATTACCTCCGTGTACAAGCTTAAGTTTGTCCCACATCTTCTTTGCATTTTTGCAATCCTTGACATCTTCAAATTTAGCATCAGAGAGTGAGGATGAAAGCTCTATAACCATGCAGTTAAGCTCATTCTTCTCTCTCAATTGATCTACTATTAGTACTCCTATAGGAAACACATATTTAGTATCTAGGAATTGAGTAACATCATTACCAATACCTAATAAGTGGAGCCTTATCCTACTTTGCCATGAAGCAAAGTTATATTTTTTCAACTTGGGCACATCTCATCTATTCATCTTGTGATCTTGACTTATGTCTTGAAGCCTTCCTTCTAAGAACACAAGCTCTGATACCAATTATTAGTAATAACTAAGAGGGGGGTGAATCAGCGGTCTAAAAAATTTATCCTTCAACTATTTACCACCAATCAAATCAACCTCAAATTATTAACTCCCTACAAGATGCATGCCATGAAATACTTATAATGATTAACTGTCTGTCAATTTTCCTTGTCTATCCTTATTCTCCTTGATTACCGATAAGCAGTAAAAGTATTTACCAAAACTCTGTAAATAAGAAGAGTATACCGATCCATCCAGAAATGCATATGTGAAATGTAAAACAGTAAAGTAATAAACCATACACACATAACACATGGATTTTAACATGGAAATCCTGTTAAGGGAAAAAACCACTAGGACCGGTATCTCAAATTTTCACTCTTCTAAAGTGAGCCATGTTAGGAGCCAACCCTATTAAAGGTTACAAACACACTGTTAGGTGTGACCTTGTTTGAGGATTTTATACATAGAGTTTGTTACTTAGTATCATGCATCTATTGCTACCATCCTTGAATCAGCCTCCTTCTTAGACTATCAATAGGTATCAAGCAAGTCCAATGCTACTTTCATGAATCAACCTTTTTGGCATTCCTTGGGATGTACCTCAATATATAGAAGACTGTTAGGTCCTGCTTGGTTAAGAGACTTGATGCTTCAATGGTTAAACTAAAACACTATGACCTACTTCTAATACAACTTTGAATTGCAGATTTTCAGATCTATTTAAGTACATTACCTCTCTGATCAATGTATCATTTCAATTCTTTGTGCTCCACACTTTTTTCTTTGTAATGTTGTGCTCACTATTTGTCAGTGTCTATAGAATTATTTAGCTCTCCTTTAGCTTGATTGATCAAGACTGTATGAATTTATTCATCAGTTTCTCTTCAGTATCCTCTTTCTATTTACTCCCCTTCCCATGCATATGAAAATGAATTAATCTTGTCTCTTATATAGACATGATATTCACCATTTCTGATTCTTGATTCTTGATTCTTGGCGTGAAAAACAATCCAGCGAATTTGATTTAAAGAATAACTTCTGATTTACCTCGTAGTTATCTTCATGCTAGCTATATAAATCATCTTTAAATCAATTACTTAATTGTAGTTGAATAAAACAAAGAAAACAACCAGTTAATTCTATCTTTCGATCTTGCCAGCTAGATATTTTGTCATTTTCTGAACTCTCTATTTTGTTGGTCAACTCTACAGTTAGTTGTCAGTGACAACTGGCAGTTCTATTGGTGTGACTCCAGTTAGCTTTGGGATCTCCATCCATCGGGTATCATTAGATTTTACTCATTGGGAAACTCTATTTTCAGCTCATCAGGCATCCTGTGGTTTTGGTTCATTGGGCAACACTGTCTTTTTCTCATCGGGTATCACTATGACTTTTCTTCTTTTCCTTTACCGATGGTGTGCACTCCGTCGGTGTTGTTTATCACTTGGTGAATACTTGAAATTTATGCATTAGTGAAAGCATAAAATTTGTTCCATTGATTCTCTAAATTCTTTTGCATTATGTACATGACTGTATAGATGATATCAAGTTGACATCAATGACAATACAAACCATTAACTAATTTAATGTCTTACATTATCTTCAACTTAACATTATCAAACATTTAATCAGTTACATGTCATCAATCTCTCCCTTTGGAATTCATGGAAACATAATATATTTTCACACTATACTATTTCTAATACAATATGAAATACAATAGTTGAGATTCATCAAACTACAAATCATTTTGTTCTATCAATTGATAAATGTCTGATCACTGGTAAGCTCTATTTTGGCTTAGATTTTTTTTGATTAATAGTGAATTTTCTATTAATAAAATATAAAAGTTACATATTCACAAAAAAGGGGTTGGGTGATATAGAAATCACCCCGCAGAGTTCACATGACAAAGCTAGAAATGGTAAACAACTATTAATAAAAAAAGAGGCATAAAGCCTTTAAGCAGCAAGAGTGGTACCAGAAGGAGGATCTTTATCATCATAACCCCACACATCATTGGGGTTAACAGGAGGGTCAAGAAGTGACCATCCATCATCTTCAGATTCTTTCTTATCTTTCTCTTCCACCCTAGGTAGAGAAATGGACAGAGCCAGGCGGGGAAACTTGGAAGAAGTGGTAGGTTGCTAATCAGAGCCACAACAAGAACCAGGAGCATCAGGAGGGGCAGAATGAGCTAGATTTGGAGACCAATTAGAAGTACAGTGAGGAAGAGAGGCTGAGTGGTGCTGCCAACCATCTTTGCCACCTCTCAGAGAGTGGTGGTAGGGTGCCTAAGACCGCAGGATACATGAGCGACGCGCTGAGGAGCTGCGCGCATGGTGGTGGTCTCTGGGATGAGTACCTTCAATAGAAATAGCATCAGGGGGAACCCTAGAAACAATGTAGGGAGCATTTCCCAAATGATTGAGAAGCTCCTGTAGTCGAGCCACTTCTAGAGCTACTTAAGTAGCTTGAACTTGAATCTACATCATAACATTATTACATATGCAAGCCTTGTTATACAAAGAAACATTCGTATCAAGAAAGATCTGAGAAAAAATAATAGTGTTCCTATCTTTCCACGAAGTGAACAAAATATCCATCATGAAAGTATGCCAAATCTAGGTAAACTTGGAGGGAATTCTAGGAGAATCTCCTAAGATAATCATGTGCCAGGAAAAATATTCAGGCTAAAAAGGTTTGAAGAAATCCTGAATCCACTGCCAATACTTTTGAGCTCTCCTACAAAACCATAAAATGTGCAAGAAAGTCTCAGGGTGACCATAGAAAGGACATCGATGGTCATAAAAACTATATGTTTGAGCCTAGGTCCCACTCAGAGTCCTTGAAAAAGTAAACACCAAGCAAAAAAAGCCATTTTGGGTTCCGTAATGGCATCCCAGGCGGTCTAAAAGAAAGAGCTCCAATGAGAAGTGAAAGAATGAAGATGCCATCTCTGATTAAGGGTATCCACCATCGAAAGATGGGGGGAAAACCAACTGTAACCCAACCTTGGTTTGTAATTGTTGAAAGGCATGGCAGGATACCATTTCCAATCCTTCCACCAGGGCCTAATAGCCTGAATGCCAATCTTATGAAACAAGTTAGCAGGAATCGCAAAAACCAACAGATCAAAATTCTGACGATCTGAGTGAGCCAAATGATACTAAACCTTCATATCCTCCCAAGAATGGAGACCCATAGAGGCCCTAGAGAAAAGGTCCTTGGGAGTCTGGATGCAACATTTTAAAAAAGCCAGAGCACTAGTCCCTTGAGTCTTGGCCAAGGGGATGCCTTGAATAGAAAACAACGGAGACCACCAGAGGCTCTACTAATTGAAATAAATCCCATTGTGAAAGGCATCACTGTCACAATAGAGCCAAGGCTTAATAGCTTCCCATGCTTTCCAAATGTTTTTGATGATGAAAGTACCCTAAATTTAAATAGGTTCTTTAATAGTGAGCAAGGTATGTAGACCAATACCCTTCCAAGTCAGCCTGTGAACATGAAATCCTGAAGAGATGTAGTTCCTGACAATAATTTTCTAGGCCTCATCACCAGTAAGAGCATGGATAATCCACTTAGCAGAGAGAGAATGCCCTTGCTTATGGGTGGAGTGAACTACAAGGCCTCCAGAATCATGAGGAATGCAATAGAACTCCTAGGCAAGCCTATGAAACCCATGGTTGTCAGCTCCAGAGGCCCAAATAAAGTCTCTGAGGAGACATTCCAGCTTGAGATAAGAAGCCTTAGAAGGAGCCCAACATGAAGAGTAGTAGACATGAGTACCAGCTAGAACTTTGGAGAAAATTTGGAATTTCCCAGCAAGGGAGAGAGGCTTGCAAATCGAATATTGCAACTTTTTTTTCAATCTTTGCAATCACAACATTCCATAAAGCCATAGAGGATCCATGGAAAGAAAAGAGAATGCACAGGAAGTGGAAAACTTCCCCATGCTGAACCCACTTCCAGTCAAATTTAGCAAGCCAGGGAGGGGCTGGAAGGAAAGACTATCTGAAACAACAAGACCATTGGATAGCAAATCCAGAGGCTTGACAAAAGGTGTCTAGGCACTGCAAGGCATTAGAGATGTTCTCCTCATCCTCAATAAGAGTGAGAAAGGAGTCATCAACAAAGTGACCATTAACAAGCTGGGAAGAGGATTCAAGTAGGGAAATGCCACGAACCAAACCAGAGGAAACAAAATTGGCAAGAAAATACCCAAAGCCTTTTGTAGTAAGAAAATATAAAGTAGGATCCAGTGGACAACCTTGCCAGATGGATCTAAAAAGCCCAAAAGTATCAAATTGAGACCCATTGATGGTAATACACACAGAAGCATCACCAAAAATCATTTCCATAGACTGTAAGAAGTGAGGAACTAACCCAAGAGCTTGAAGCATAGAAAGAATGAAAGGCCATTCAATGTTGTCATAGGATTTAGCAAAATCTATTTTAAGGAATAGGGTAGCCTATTTAGATTGATGAGCCCATTCCATCCCTTCCCAGACATCAATAATATTGTCAATAATATACTAGATTTAATAAAGCTAGTTTTCTCAGGGTGAACAATAAGAGGAAGGAGATGTTTGATTTTGAGAGCTAAAGCTTTAGCAATTATCTTGTAAGAGACATTTAACAAAGTGATGTGCCTCCAATTCTAGATATCCTCGAGATCACCAGATTTGTAGGTATGAATTTGAAATTCCCTTT
Source organism: Thuja plicata (assembly GCA_018584345.1). Taxonomy (NCBI): domain Eukaryota; kingdom Viridiplantae; phylum Streptophyta; class Pinopsida; order Cupressales; family Cupressaceae; genus Thuja; species Thuja plicata. The sequence goes on from MU226462.1 coordinate 748,565, forward strand.
ATTAATTAAAGTACCCAAACTTTTATTGAGAAAGGCCTCAAATTAAACTTTGTGTAGGTCAGGACCATCAGCATCCCAAAGGTGTTTGTAGAATTCACAGGGGAAGCCATCACATCCTGGAGATTTATCATCGGACATAGAAAAATCCACTTCTTTAAGACTACTAATGGCTTATATTTGATTCTTGTAGCATTTTACTTTTTCATGTGTTGAGTCTTCTTCTTGTGTCAATTTCTCTCTTTTTCCTGTTCTCTCCTTTATGATGTCTTTTTCTCTTTTCAGCAACCCTCCCTTTGTATAAAATTTCATACAATTTTCTCTCCCTAAGGATATAATCTCTCCCTGTTGGAGTAATCTGATAATGACAATCTCTCTCATTTTTAGAAGAATGTGATATTATGGATAATCTCTCTCCCTTTGACAATAGTGCCAAACAAATATTTTACAAATATCTAACATTCATGTCAAGCAATCTTTTCTCTCCATCCATAATATATTCCTTGAATTTCCCTTATCCATCAGCAATACATTAATATGCTCTGGTACTCGGTTCTGATATATACCTCTCTATATATAGATGTATCTTTGAAGCTCATATTTTTTCTCACATCAACATGAATGATATTATGATAATATGTAGGCTGATGTAGCTTTCAGTCATATTACTGACTGGTAGACAAGGGTTTGACCCCTAGTCTTATTCTCAAGTACTTAAATGTATCCTTGGGCAGTGGCTTGGTGAAGATATCAGCTAATTGTTCTTATGATTGTACATACTCAAATATAGCCTCTTTTTCTTGAACTTGTTCTCTTAAATAATCATACTTGATTGCAATGTGTTTAGTCTTGGAATGCATGACTAGATTCTTGGAAATGTTTATTGCACTAGTGTTATCACAATAGATAATCACTGGTTCTGAGATCTTCATATTTATACATTCCAACAACTATTTGATCCATGCAATATTTGAGCAATTTGTAGCAGCAACAACATATTCTGCTTCTGTAGTAGACTGAGAGATGCATCCCTACTTTTGGCTAATCCATGTGACAAGTCTGTTACCCATAAAGAATGATCCTCCAGTTGTGATCTTATGGTCATCAAGATTTCTAGCCCAATTAGCATTGGTAAACACCTTAAGTTCAAATTTTCCTTCTCTTCCATACCACAAGCCAAATTCCTCAGTATTCTTCAGATATCTTAAAATTATTTTCATAGTAGTCATATGTGATTCCCTAGGATTAGCAAAAAATTAGCAACAATTCCTACTACATGTGCAATATCTGGTCTAGTGTGTACAACATACATGAGTTTTCCAATCATTGATCAGTACAATGTCTGATTTACCTCAGTTGTCTTGTCTTCCTTTATGAACTTACATCCAGTAGCCATCAGTGTTCCAAATGGTTTGGAATATTCCATCTTGAATATTTTCGGGACCTCTTTGATGTATTTGGACTGTGTAATGAAAATACCTTCACTTTGTTGAATGATATGTAGACCAAGAAAGAACTTGATCCCTCCAAACATAGACATCTCAAACTCTTTTCTCATCTCATCATCAAATGATTTTCATATCATATCATTGCCTCCAAATATGATGTCATCAACAAATATTTCAGCAATCATAGTGTTAGCATCAATATCTTCTTTCAAATAAAGATTACTATTTTGACTAGTCCTTATAAATCGAATAATTATTAGATAGGAATGAAGTTATTCATACCAAGCTCTGGGAGCTTGTTTCAATCCATACAAGGCTTTGTGAAGTCTACATAACATGTTTCTCTTGTCTGGATTGACAAACCCTTCTGGTTGTTCAATGTATACCTATTCTTCAAGTATTCCATTTAGGAATGCTGACTTGACATCCATTTAGTATACCTTGAATCCTTTGAATTTAGCATAAGAAAGTAATATTCTTACTCCTAGCCTAGCAAGGGGTGCAAAGGTCTCTCCATAGTCTATAACTTCCTCTTGTGCATACCCTTTGCATACTAGTCTTACTTTGTTCCTTGTGACTTCTCCATTCTCGTTCAACTTATTCCTTAATATCCATTTTGTACTGGTGACATTCTTGTCATCTGGTCTTGGCACAAGTGACCATGTTTTGTTCTTGTCAATTTGCTCAATCTCATCACTCATAGAACTTATCCATTCCTCATTATCTAGTGTAGCATTAACAGATTTTGGCTCAAACTCACAAATTAAACAATTTGAGGTTAAAGACTTACTTCTTGTTCTTGTACCATCTTTCTTATCTCCTATGATCTAAACCTTTGGATGGTTCCTTCTTACATATCTTGCAAGTATAGGTACAGTTATTTGTCTATTAGCCTGATCATTATTTTGATCTTGAATCTGTTCTTAATTAACTTACACATTATCTTGATCATTATCCTGACCGTCGCTAACAATAGTCTGACCTTTGGTTGCACCATTTTGTTGTTCTAGAATTAAGCATTGTTGCTCAGGCAGAGTGTTGGGTTCTTCACAATATAAAAACTTGTTGTAGTCCTCTAGTTCTTTTGTGATTTCCAACTCATTCTTTTCTATAAATTCATCAATCTTTATATTTGCACTTTCAACTATTTTCTTAGAGGCCTTGATGAGACATTTAAAAGCTTTTCTTTTGGTAGAATACCCTAGAAAATACCTTCATCACTTTTGGCATCAAGCTTTCCATTTCTATCATCCTTTAAGACATAACATTAACTACCAAATATTTTGAAGTAACTTACATTTGGTGTTTTACCATACCATAGCTCATAAGGTGTCTTCTTTGTGTCCTTCTTTAATTGTACTCTATTAAGTGTGTAGACAGCAGTGCTGACATCTTCCCTCCAGAAGATTTGGTTGATGCCTTTCTCTATCATCAGTTTTCTTGCACAATCAACTATTTATCTATTCCTTCTCTCAGCAATCCCATTTTGCTATGGTGTTCTTGATGTAGAAACCTGTCTTTTATACCATGCTCATTACAAAAATTAGAGAATTCATCTAATATAAATTCTCCTCCTCTATCTGATCTCAAACATTCCAAATTCTTACCACTTTGTTTCTACATACATTTCATCTTCATCTGAATCATCCTTCACAACTACAAATACCATCTCGATGTCTTCATCAAGTTCGGTGTCAGTATCTTCATCTTTGCAAGTAGCTAGATTTCTAGCCTTCTTGCCTTTATCCTTGTAGTCTCGGGTATCTCTTCTTTCTTATTGTTGGTAACCTTTGTAATCTTTGTTATCACCTTTCTCAGATTTCTTCTCAAAATATATGTCATTACTTTTGTCATCTTTTCTTCTGTTAGGACATCTTGCAGCAAAGTGTCCAATCTCTTTACAATTTAAGCATACAAGTGGTAACTTGCCTTTGTATTTACCTTTTCCTCTCTGCATTCTTCTAGCCATAATTGCTTCTATTTCATCTAGATCTTCTTCTTCACTTTCACTTTCACTGTCTCTTCTAGATGAGTGTCTATGACTTGATTTTCTTATTTTCATAGAAGACTTAAATGCCGACTCTAAGTTTGGTAAGACACTATTGTCAAAGTTATTCATCTTAAATAAAATCAGTCTACCAATTAAAATATCAAGAGTAACTATATTGTTTGCTACTACTCTCATTTCTTGAATGGAAAAAAATCTAATAGAATATACAGGCAATAAGGTTGTTAAGATTTTACTTACCACTATCTCCTCTTCAAGTGTATCTCCAACACCTCGTATAGCATTGACTACTTATTTTAACCTTGTGTTGTACTGTGTGATGTTTTCCCCTTCTTCCATTGTGAGATCATCAAACTTTCCTCTAAGGATTTCTGCCTTGGCTCTCAGAACATTTGTATCACCTCCATGTACAAGGTCTAGTTTGTCCCACATCTTCTTTGCATTTTTTCAATCCTTGACATCTTCAAATTCAGCATCACAGAGTGAGGAAGAAAGCTCTATAACCATCCAGTTATGCTCATGCTTCTCTCTCAATAGATCTACTATTAGTACTCCTTTAGGAAATGCATATTCAATATCTAGGAATTGAGTAACATCATTACCAATATCTGATAAGTGGAGTCTTATCTTGCTTTTCCATGAAGCAAAGTTTTCTTTGTTCAACTTGGGCACATCTCGTCTATTAATCTTGTGATCTTGACTTTGGTCTTGAAACCTTCCTTCTAAGCACACAAGCTCTGATACCAATTATTAGTAAAAATTGAGAGGGGGGGGGGGGCGGTGAATCAATGGTCTCAAAAATTTATCATTCAACTATTTACCACCAATCAAATGAAACTTAGATTATTAAGTCCCTACAAGATGCATGCCACATGAAATACTTAAAATGATTAACTATCTGGCAGTTTTCCTTGTCTGTCCTTGTTCTCCTTGATTACTGATAAGCAGTAAAAGTATTTACTAAAACTTAGTAAATAAGTAGAGTATACCAATCCATCTAGAAATGCATATGTGAAATATAAAACAGTAAAGTAATAAACCATACACACATAACACATGGATTTTAATGTGGAAACCCTGTTAAGGGAAAAAACCACTGGGACCGGTACCCCAAATTTTCACTCTTCTAAAGTGAGCCCTGTTAGGAGCCAACCCTGTTAAAGGTTACAAACACACTGTTAGGTGTGACCTTGTTAGAGTATTTTTTCACATTGAGGTTGTCACTTAGTATCGGGCATCTATTGCTACCATTCTTGAATCAGCCTCCTTCTTAAACTATCAATAGGTATCGAGCAATTCTAATGCTACTTTCATGAATCAACCTTTTGGGCACTCTTTGGGATGTACCTCAATATATAGAAGACTGCTAAGTCCTGCTCAGTTAAGAGACTTGATGCTTCAATGGTTAAACTGAAACACTATGACCTATTTCTAATGCAACTTTGAATTGTAGATTTTCAGATCTATTTAAGTACATTACCTCTTTGATCAATGTATCAATTCAATTGTTTGTGCTCCGCACTTTCTGCTCTGTGATGTTGTGCTCACTGTTCATCATTGTCTACATAATTATTTAGCTTTCCTTTAGCTTGATTGATCAGGACTATATGAAGTTCTTCTTCATCAGTTTCTCTTTAGCATCCTCTTTCTATTCAATCCCCTTCCCATGCTTATAGAAATGAATTAAGCTTGTGTCTTATATAGACATGATATTCACCGTTTCTTGATTCTTGATTTGTGGTTCTTGGTGTGAAAAACAATCTAGCTAATTTGATTTAAAGCATAACTCCTGACTTACCTCATAGTTATCTTCATGCCAACTGTATAAATCAGATTTAAATCAATTACTTAACTCTAGTTGACTAAAACAAAGAAAACAACTAGTTAAGTCTATCTTTAGGTCTTGCCAGCTAGATATTTTGTCATTTTTTGAACTCTCTATTCTGTCGGTCAACTCTATAGTTAGTTATTGGTGAAAACTGCCAGTCGCATTGGTGTGACTCTAGTTAGCTTTGGGATCTTTGTCCGTCGGGCATCATTGGATTTTACTCGTCGGGCAACTCTGTTTTCAGCTTGTCGGGCATCCTTTGGTTTTTCTTCATCGGGCGACACTGTCATTTGCTCATCAGGTATCACTATGACTTTTCATCTTTTCCTTTACCAATGGTGTGCACTCCATCGGTGTTGTCTCACTTTGTGAATAATTGACATTTATGCATTGCTGAAAGTGTAACCTTTGTTCCATTGATTCTCTGAAGTCTTTGGCATTATGTACATGACCGTACAGATGATATCAAGTTGACATCAATGACAATACAAACCCTTAACTGATTTAATGTCTTGCATTATCTTCAACTTAACACTATCAAATATTTAATCAATTACATTTTATCATCATGATATGAAACCTTGGGTATAGATTCACCAATCAATCAATATTAATCCTCAAAGTCAGCCTCTTACCAAATATCTGATTTCAAGATCAATAAAATTGCACAAACTTGATTTGGCATGGAATGAGAAAACTAATCAGATGGATTGGCACATGTCTAAAAATATTCATGGGGAGACCTTTTCATTATTCAAATATAGGGGAGCATTCAATTTTTCATGACATTCAATTGGGCAAAATTTCAAGGTGTCAAAGTAGGGTACTTTAGTAATAATGCAAATTCCACTGAGAATCAAAATTAATTGTAAACAAAATGGCTTGGGAAAACCTATCATATGAACTCATAGGTTTTGGAAAATAGAAATGGAGATTATCTCTCATGCCTAAAACACCTCAGAATAATCCTTTTGTCATGAAACTTAATCCATCCAAAAATACAACCTTGCAAAGGAGGTCATTTGATATAATCTGAAAATGTGCAAAATGCATATTCAAGTGAATACCTCCAAATGAACCTCTTCAAAACACATCAAATCTGACATGTGAAAGTTGTAACCCATTACATTTACTCTATGATAGGTTTTTCACATGTTACACAAGTGGTATCTCATGCATATCATTAAGTTTCATTTTACTTGCACTCCAATTAGGCCTCTTCAAAAAGTTTTTAAGGGTACTCACTTTGCCTTAGAGAAAATTTTAAATTGGTCACTCCAAATTTGTGCCAAATTTGAGAGTACCAACACCTCCTCAATGCTTTAAATCTTGACTAAGATGATCTCTTTTTTTGTGGAACTTCTCAATCCATTCAAATATCTTGTTATTCTTTCTACTTCATCTTTAACATGTCCAGATCTGATGTCTAATCTATATAATTCTTCAGTATAGTATTTTACAAAGATATCTTTCTACTTGAAACTTTTCAATCTTTGAATTAGGTTAATCTCATAATCACAAGGTATAAAATTTCCTTTCAATTTGTTTATCATATTAACCCATACCTTGATCTTATCTTTACCTTTCTTATTCTGATCCAATTGCAGATGTTCCCACCATAAGGATGCATGACCTTTCAATTTTGTGCTTGCAATATTCACTTTCTTCTCCTCTGACACATTTTCATACTCAAAGTACTTTTCCATTTTAGTTATCCAATCTATCAATTCATCATAATACAATTTTCCATTATACTCAGGAGGATTAAACTGAGGTGTGGATTTCAAACTTGTCAATGCTAGTAGGAATCTCTCTTCTTCCCGATCCATCATAGGTGTAGGTGCAACATATCATTTCACTTCCTCCAATTCATCATCACTAATATCTTCAAGATGTCTTCCTTTGCACTGGGTTGTCTCAACAACTTCCAATCTACCAACCATCTATATTAGTGTATCAGCTAGACTTGGATCTGCATTTCTTCTCTCACGAACCATCTTGAATCCCTCTATAATTGTAGGTTAGATAGAAATATTCTACCCCACAACAATATCAACCAACCGAGGTTATGGCTTACAAGAAGGAACCTAGATCTCACCTTTTCTCAAATACCAGCTAAAGCAAGGATGGATGATACTTAGGTCTAAAGGAACTCTCAAATACCAAACCAACTTGCAGATACAACACAAAAGCAATAACAACAAAAAGGAGAGAAGGACATCAAATAATTGATATTAATTGATCAAAATCATTACATGTTGAGCTGTAAGGCCTTCCTAATTTTCCCATATGCATTCAAATGAATTGCAAAATGATATTCATCCATGTGATGTCATAGAATTCCCATCCAAATATCTCAACACTTAATTATCTATCACAATCTGATACCCAATTACTACTAAAATTGACACCCCTAAACTAAGAATATAGAACCAAATATATACAAGAGTCCACCAAAGAGGTCAACACTCAAATCCCAAAGTAAGACCAAGATTTAGGTCCACATAGATCCCAATGGGAGACCCCACATTAATTATACCACAGAAATTAAATGTAGAATTCGGCCATTGGGATAAATAACTTGGTAAGATGATAACCAAGCAACAGTAACAACTTAGTAAGAACATAACCGAGAAAAAAAGAAACCAACTTGGTGAAATAACCACCGAGTAGCCAACATATGTCAATACCCACAGGTAAAGCAAGATAAAAAAAAGTAACCAACAATAATGATTACCAAGTAGCCTCCAGACAATCTAAAGAACAAAATTAAATATGTTTTTGGTTGAGTAGGATTGCCAAGACCCCAAGATGCTCCTTCAGAAATCACCCTCAACATATTACCCCATAGGTGGAAGCCAATATTTCCTTGGTTTGACAGTCTACACAATACATGTATCAATGTCTACTAGAAAAAAAATGTAATTTTTGCAATTTTTTACAATGCTAGCCGGTATCCTTTCACATTTATACATGTTAGCTTGGAAATATTTGAAATATCCCCAAATAACATTGTCAAATTTATTACTCAATTACTTTATGAATAAACTTATCAAATTTATGATCGGTACACCCTTAGTGTGATTGCACAATCCCAACTAGGCCTCTAACTACCTCTAGTCTTCACAACACCCTCTATTCTCTTTGAGGGTATTTCAAGTCCTTAATAAACTCAACTAGGAATTTCACCAATACCACTCTAAGGGTTGGTATCTATTGTTCTTCACCAAGAGGTAAGTATAATTCAATTTGCCTTGACTCCTTCAGTCATCCTTGGATGTCTCCAAGTGCTTTATAAACTCCAAAACTCATCTAGTTCTTGGAGGGGGTAAAATTCATGCTTGATTAACATTCTTACCGCCTCATGATCCCATTTGACTTGGGCATCAATAATCATTCAAACACTTTAAGGACTTTAGGAGACTTTATTATTCTAGGCCTAATTGCTCGATTAGCACTAATCACCGAGTTTTTCCAACTTCCTTCAATATTTTCCCAATTAACCCCAAAAAATTTCGGAGATTCAGATACCCTTTTCCAAGACTTAAAATATTTTGTATGTTTTAGGTTTCTAAGGCTACTTTACAATAGATTCCTTGATTTATGGGATAATAGGGTTAATTAGGTTAATTTGGCGTAGACTACTGACTTCTCCTCAAAAATGTCTCTAAATGAAATTTTCATTGACTAAGCTTAGTAAGAGGTATATGTGGGACCTTTTTGCTTATGAAACCACCCTTGGTTCCCCTCCTCTAATCATTCCACTGCAATCATACACTATTAACTTTTGTCAAACCCCTATCCGGACACACAATGCTCACCTAGGGCATGACCATAAAAATAGTAAACTTGCTCCTCTGGACTCCTACCTCCATATTTATAGTAAAAAGAGGCTCCACTACCATATTTATCTAGGCTATGATTATTTTCAAGGTTGTATTCTATGGGGGAGCTATTTTACTCACAACTACCCTGTCAAAATGAGTAACTACACACTTTCTATAACAATTTACAATCATATCCTAATGAACTCAGAGAAACTTACAATGTAAACAAAAGATGATAAAAACTACCTCTACAACTCAAATAAAACACTAACTTGTACTATTCAATCCATCTACTAATGCTCAAAAAATAAAATAGTCGACTGTGCATGCAACCAGAAAACAAAGTTTTTTTTGTTATTCAAAAACTTGCATTACATCACCATTTCCTTGGGAAATAGGATCTTCCCTATCTAAATATGTCTTCCCCATGTTTTTAGGCCACTACCATTAATATTTCTCCTCAACTTCTAAAGGAATCAAATGTAGTCAATGTTATCATGCAACTTTGGAAAGTTGCAAATGTTGTCATGACGACATTATGACAACTTTTGCATTATTGCTCCAAACTAACCTTTATGACCTCTAACTCATACTAAATGATGTAAAAGCATCGGAAAGGCCTTTTTAGGTAGTTTTTCCAACCTTGCCTAAGCCTAGACAGTTTTTAGACCCAATTTAGCACTTTTGGCTAAAACTAGCACTAAATAAAATAATCTTAAACCTACTAGGTTGGATTGATGCTAGTAAAATCCACCTAGTCAAACACTTGAAAGACCATCTAAGGTCAAAATGAAAAACAATGACTTGGCTAGGGTTAGTATAAGCCATAACAAAATATATAGGGATAGGATTTATCCTAGGTGCTCCCGCACCATCCTCCCCAAATGGAAAGATTTCAATCCACCCTTGGATTGAGAAAGCTAGAATTAATGCCCAACTTCTTAAAGTTTTTCTCCCTTATCCATGTAGGTTATGTATCAGCTTTTCCATGTCACTTCACCAGATGTTCTTTGTAATCCTTCTTCCTAGGTTGTTTGTAGACTCTTGAAACTAGTATTTGCTATGCTTTTTTGGAAGGTGTATACGGTAAGTTCAGTCCCTCCACTTCTTGTATCACCTTAGTCAAAATCTGATCTAGATCTGGCATAGGACCTTTGTATGAAACCAAATCTACCACATTGAACATAGGAGATAAATCAACATTCTCTAGAAGTTCCACCTTATATCCATTGGTGACATATTTTTCCAGAATGGTACATGAGCCAATCCTTCTCATCTGTAGCTTATTAGGCACTCCCTTTTACAATCTTACTTTGTTGAGTAGGACCATGACAAGATCCCCCACTTGGAATTTGACTTCATTTCTCCTTTCATCAACATTTTTGTTTATCTTCTCTATACTCACAGTCAAATTCTTCCTTACTATCCCATGCACTTCTTTCAAAGAATGTGCAAAATATTCTACATGGCCAATTCCTTTAGCTCCCTCTTTTAACTCCCTTAGTTCAAATATCCCTCTAGGGTGTAATCCTTAAACAATTTCAAAGGGGCTTATTCTCGTGGTTCTATCGACAATGTCATTATATGTATACTCTTCTTGTCCAATGAGTTGGTCCCAAGCTTGACCATACTCCTTAGTTAATAACCTTAGCAGGTTACCTACATCCCTATTAAACACCTCAATTTGACCATTGGTCTGAGGGTGATATGTAGACCCAAAAGACAAATTCCTTCATAGAATTTTCCACAGTGTCTTCAAAAATTGCTCATGAACTTTGTATCTCTATCTGACACTATGCTCAATGGTAACCCTTGAATTATTACTACCTCCTTGAAGAATAAGTGAGCTATTTGACAAGCATCATGGATTGTCTTATAAGGAAGAAAATGGTCCATCTTGCTAAACCTATCTACTATAACATATATACTCTCAAATCCTTGTTTGGTCCTTGGTAACCCTACAACAGAGTCCATAATTAAGCATTCCCATGGTCTACATGGGATGGGAAGGGGTTGATAAATGGGAAGGGGTTGATAAAGACCTAAATTGGAGGATGTTCCTTTGGCTTTTTCACACACTACACAACACTCCACTTAGTTCCTGATATTTAAGTTCATCCTTGGAGAAAAGTAAAACCTTTGGACTAACTCTTGGGTCTTATTGGCTCTAAAATGACCAATAAGTGCACCATTATGCTTTTCCTAAATCAAATTTCCCTAATTGATCCCATATGGACACATAACTGGGTCCCTTTAAACAACAATTCAATTTGCAAAGTGTAATAAAAAAAATTACCATGAAAGTGGTTCTTACACTCCTTACATACCTTATAGATCTTTGCAAAGTCACCATCCTCAGCATATAGGTCCTTAAAAATTTTAATACCCATGCTCTGCAACTGTACTTCTTGTACTGTCAGTAGCCTTCTACTTAAAACATCTACTACATTGTTTTGCAGGCCTTTCTTGTGCTTGATATTGAAGGTGTAATCTTGCAAGTACTCCACCCTTTTCATGTGCTTGTCAGTAAGCTTGTCTTGGGAGTTTAGAAAACTAAAAGCTTGGTTGTCTGAATACACCACAAAATCCTTAGGAAGAAATTCATGCCTCCTTTTCCTTAGTTCTTTGACTAGAGAATACATCTCTAAGTCATAAGAAGAGTAATTCTTCTTAGCATCACTAAGCTTCTCACTATGAAAAGCTACTGGTCTCCCTTCTTGGCTCAAAAGAGCTCCAATGGCAACATTACTAGCATCACACTCAACTGTGAATAACTTTTGTAAACTTGGTAGTGTTAAAATTGGTTGAGTGGAAATCTTCTTCTTCAACAATTCAAATCCATGGTTAGCTTTCTCATTCCAAAAAAAAATGGTTTTAATCCCTCCTTTTATAGTATCTAACATAGGAGCACAAATAGCACTGAATTTCTTAGTGAAATTTCTATAGTATTGGGCCACACCATGAAAAATTCTCTCCTTTGTTGTATTCCTTGGAGTAGGCCAGTTAAGAATGGCTTCTACCTTGCTTGGATCCATTTTAAGGTTTCCTTGAGACAATACAAATTGAAGGTACACCAGCTCCTGCTTCATGAATTCACACTTTTCCAAATTTATCATCGGCTCTTCCTCATGAAATTTCTTGAAAACAATCTGCAGATGTCTGAGATGCTCCTCTTTAGTCTTTCTATAGATTACTATATCATCTAGATACACTACAAAAAAAATTCTAATGTAGTCTTTTAGGACTTCGTTCATAAGTCTCATGAATGTAAATGGAGCATTAGATACACCAAATGGCATCACAAGGCATTCATATAAACCTTTTGTAGGTTTGCAGGTTGCCTCCCATTCATCCCCTTCATTGAGCCTAATTTGATGATACCCACTCTTTAGGTCAATCTTGGTGAAATAATTTTCTTCTCCTAAACAATACATTAGGTCTTCTATCCTATGGATAGGGAACCTATATCTAATTGTAATTTAGTTTATGGTTCTTGAATCAGTGTAGAGCTTCCAAGTTCCTCTCTTTTTTGGTGCTAAGATAGTGGTGACTACACAAGGACTAATGCTTTTCCTAATGAGACCTTGGTTTAGGCATTCTATAATTTTCTTGTCAATTTCCTCATTTTGTTGAGGGGTCATGATGAGGAGGTCTAACTCATAAGATATTTCTTTCTCTTCATAAGGCCTTTCTTATGACCTTATTAGGGTACTTTTCTCTACCCTAACTAGAGGACACTCCTATAGTTCCTCTACTCCAACTAGATCTTTCCAACAACTTCAAACACTCCCCAATCCTTCTCAACTCTACGGTGCATCCATAGGCTCAATCAAGGAAAATATTCTTCCAAACTACTCTTGGATCTGGAAATAGGTCCACACACTATTTATCCTTCCACATCCATCAATCCTGGTCCACTCTGGTAAGGTCTTTCAAATATTTTCCATCGAGTTCACTCTTTCCTAGGTGTTGGTCCTTATAGCCTTTTTAGCCCAATTAGGCCTCCTAAAACAAGTAATTTTGGATTTCCTCCAAACTTCTCTTAAAAAATCCCCAAACTATTTGTGGACTCATTCTAAGGATCATTGAGCATTCAATATTTCCTAGGTCTCAGGTCTCCATACTTTCCATACATAGGACTTCTACTAAAATCCTATTTTTAAGGGTTTCTAAGGCATGCAAACCAGTCTACCTTCTTTGGTCTCACGAAGTGCTCTAATCGATTCCTCTAAATTCCTCCTTGAAACCACATATCCTTGTCACATGCTCCTACACCACTCCACTAGAGATTGGCACAAACCAATCCATTCAACAAGGTATCTTACCTTTGCAACTATGCAAATCCCTAATCAGATACCTTTGTACTCATCGAGGGCCTATTTGTAATAATATATTTCTTGCATAAAATGATCCCTAAATACATATTTTAACAATATATAGACTTCCCTTCTTAATTCCAAGTGGCCATTGAGATTCAGCCACGAGAACTCAAGAAGGAGCCATATTTACATGGTTAGCTTTGTTCAGGATACTAAACCAAAAGAACTTAAATAATTTACAAAATGACACAGAAATGCACCAACTTCTCAAATCAAATCCATAATTCTTAATTAAACAAAAAGAACTAACTTTTGAATGCATTACAGTAGTCTATTCAATCCATTAAGGCTGGATGATGACACAAAATTAGTCTGTGTATCACAAAATCAGTGTTTTCACTTTGTTAGTTTGTACAATCTGACAACCAACCCTTCAATTAGGGTTTGGGAAACCTTATATAGTCCATCCCCATGTTTTTAGACCCTAAGGTCAGGATTTGGACCCATTGAATGCCGAATGCAACATTTTAGGAAATGTTGTCAAGACAACTTTGGAAAGTTGCAAAGTTGTCATGAGCAACTTTTGCAACTTTTACAATTTTGCATTGCAACTACTCCAACTTTCTCAACTAAAACTAAAACCACTCCATTTGACCCTAAAATACTCAAAAACACCAAAAGTACATGTGCCACTCCATTTTGGAATCTTTGTCGATGATTGACCCACTTTGACTTTCCTATGTCTTAAGGAAAAATTGGCCTAGACCCTATTAGACTAAACCACACACAAAAATCTAAAGAATCTTACCTAAGAAAATACTCCACAAAAATTTGGGACTTTATCTCTATCCTTATTTCCCTGGTGGTTGGCTAGAACCACCTAAAAGCCAAAATTGTCAAAGATCTTCACTAAGACCTAAAGGTGCTCTTGCACCATTCTCCCCATGCAACAAGAAATTCAAGGTATATGAGGTGTGATGAACTCCAGGCTGATTCCATTCTTCCTGAAATCACCCTCTACTATCCAAGTAGCCTCTGATTCAGTTTGATGCTTCCATTTCACTAGGTGCTCCATGTAGGTCTTGTATCCAGTCTTCTTCTTCACCCTAGAATCTACTACCTTCTGAGCTTGAGGTTTGATCTGATCAATAACTTTGAGTTATACCACATCCTTTATCACCTATGTATTGTACTCTTTCTCCTCTACCTCTTGACCCTTATATCTAACTATATCATTCACATTGAAAATAGGAGAAATGGACTTTTTTTGGTAAATTTACTTTATATGCATTAAAGCCATACTTAGCCAACACCTTACATGGGCCAATCCTCTTCATCTGAAGCTTTCTAGGAATTCCTTTCTATTGTCTAGCTTTGTTCAAAAACACCATCACCAAGTCTCTGACTTCATATTCTAGGTCTCTCTCTTTTCATCTACTTTAGCTTTCATCTTTTGATTAGCCTCCATTAATGTCCTTCTCACATGCTCATTGATCTCTCTCATTGACTAAGAAAATTCATTTGCATGTCCACTGATCCCTTCATGACCTTTTAAGTCTCTAAGCTCAAGAACACCCCTTGCATGTATACCATACACAACTTCAAATGGACCCTTACCAGTAGTCCTATTGGTACTATTATTATAGGCAAATTATTCTTTAGGAATGACTTGTTCCCATCCTTTCTCATATTCCTTGGTTAGGTACCTCAACAAATTCCAAAGAACTTTGTTAATTACCTCTACTTTTCCATCTGTTTGAGGATGATATCTAGAGCTATGTGCCAAGTTGGTTGGAAATCTCTTCCATAATGTTTTCTAGAAGTACCCTATAAGCTTTACATCCCTATCTGATACAATACTACTTGGCAATCCATGGATCCTCACTATTTCTTTAAATAAAATATGAGAAATATGAATATCATCATGATTTGTTTTACAAGGGATAAAATTACTCATTTTACTTAATTTATCTACTACCACAAACACACTATCCAAAATAGTTGGTGTTCTAGGTAGCCCCACTATGAAGTCCATACTTATGCACTCCCAAGACATATTTGGGTGGGCAATGGATAATAGAGCCCTTCATTTGAGGATGTCCCTTTGGCTTTTTGACATACCCCACATTGCTCAACATACCTCGTTACATCCTTTTGCATTTTAGGCCAATGGTAAAATTTCTCCACAAGATCTAGGGTCTTATTTAACCCAAAGTATCCACTCAAATTGTCATTGTGCTTCTCTTAGATGAGGTTCTCCCTCATTGAACCCCTTAGAACACATAGTTGTTTCCCCTTAAATAGTAAACCATTATGTAATGTATAGTCAACATATTCACTATGGAAATGATTATCAAAATTAGTGCATACCTTGTAGATCTCTGAGAAATTTGCATCTCCTTCATATAAATCCTTGAATCCTTCAACTCCTATGCTCTACAATTGTATCTCTTGGATAGTGAGAAATCTCCTACTAAGTGCATCTGCAACTTTTTTGTTTGTTCTCTTCTTGTGCTTGATTGTGAAGGTGTATGATTACATAAATTCCATCCACTTTATATGCCATAAACTAAGCTTCTCTTTTGTATTTATGTAGCTTAAGGTTTAGTTATCTATGTATACAATAAATTCTTTTGGCAACAAATATTTCCTCCACTTATTAAGAGATTGTACCAAAGCATACAACTCTATATCATAAGATGAATACCTTGACTTTGCCTCATTCAATCTTTCACTAAAGAATGCCACTTGTTTTCCTTCTTGGCTTAGGGCTACACCCACTGCTATATTGCTAGCATCACATTCTACAATGAACAATTTGTCAAAATTTGGGAGAATTAGAATGGTTTGTTTAGCCACTTCCCTCTTCAACCTTTCAAATCCTTCATTAGCTTCCTTGGTCCATATGAAATTTTTTCTAACTCCACCCTTTATAGTATCTAGGAAAGGTGCACATATTTCACTAAATCTCCTCACAAACTTCCTATAAAACTGAGCCAAACCATGGAAAATTCTCACTTTTGTCCCTATTTTTGGAGTAGGCCAACTTAGGATTGCTTCAACCTTTCTTTTGTCCATTTTAGATCACCTTGGGAAACTACAAACCCTAAGTAGACAAGCTCTTGTTTGATGAATTCACTTTTCTCGAGGTTGATGGTTAACTTCTCCTCTTGTAATTCTTCAACACAATCTCTAGGTATTTCATATGATCTTTTTTTTTGCTAAAGATGAGGATATCATCTAGGTAGAGTACTACAAATACACCGATGTAATCCTTTAATACTTTGTTCATGACCCTCATAAAATTACTAGGTGTATTTGTAAGCCCAAATGACATTACTAACCACTCATAGAGTCCCTCTATAGTTTTAAAGGTAGACTTCCACTCATCCCCCTCTTTCATCCTAATCTGATATTATCCACTCGTAAGGTCTATTTTAGAAAATAACTTAGCACCCCCAAGACAATCCATCAAGTCTTCTATTCTAGGAACCAGAAATGTATACCTAATTGTTATCTGATTTATTTCCCTAGAATTAGTACACAGTCTCAACTTACCTCCCTTTTTAGGAGCCAATACCATTGAAACAACACATGGGATGATGCTATTTTTATTAGACATTAGTGTAAAATCTCTTGCATTTTCCTTGCAATCTCCGTATTCTTCTCTGGTGTCATCTTGTAAGTAGCTTTGTTAGGTAATGATGCCCCTAGCACAAAATAAATTTAATGATTGATTTCCCTTTTTGGAGGTAGTATATCTGGTGTACCATCACATATGATGTCCTTGAAGTGATCCAATAGTTTTTTGACTTCTGCAGGAATAGGTGTTTGATTGGATGTCTCCTCCTCCTCCTTTGGTTTTACCAGTATAGCATAGCCAATTCATTCTTCCTCCTTCATGTCTTTTAGGAATTTATTTCGACTCATTAAGAGGTTATTGGTGTCCTTTCTCTCCACTGTATCTTCTTCTATCAAGTACTGTATCTTATAAGCCACTCTATTCTTCTTGAATGAGTACTTATTCTCCTTACCATAGTGGACTTCTTCTTTTTCATACTTCCATATTCTTTCAAGCAATAGATGGAAAGCATACATTGGTAACACAACAAAAAGTATCTTCTCCTGATACTTACCAACATTTAAATCAACCCACACTTGTTCATTGACCAATATGTTTTACCCCTTCTTCAACCAAGTTACTTTGTAGGGGCAAGCATGAGGTATCTTGTCCAACTTTAACTTCTGCACTGCCTCCTCAGAGATCACATTATCTATTGACCTTGAGTCTATAGTCACTCTAACCACCATGTTAAGTATCTTTCACTTCACCCTAAAGAGTTCTTTAATTTGTTTGTGTTTATCCTTATTAGGTTCTTTAATCAAGATTCTTCTAAGAATTAAGTTTTCTCCTCTCTCTGAATCAAGACTTACCTCAGAATGTTTAGTATTGTCTTCCTCTTGCACATATGCAATTTTAATCTCTCCTTGTGAAGATGATGGCTTATCCGGACACCTATAGGCAAGGTGACCCAACTTTGCACAATCATAACACTTCATTGAAGCAAAATGTGAGCTTCTTCCAAAACCACCATATCTACCTCTTCCACCACTATTAAAACTCCTTCCTCTGCCATATCCTCCTCTATCTCTTGACTAATTTGTTTTCTCAATGATCTTAGAGTCTTCTTGACCTCTAGTGTCATTTATCCTTCCACTATAACCTCTTCTATGTCATCCTTTGGAGTCTATACCTCTTCCTCTACCCCTAGAGGTTGAATCTTACTTCTTCCTAAGTTTTTCTTCCATATTAAGGGGCATTTGAAAACAACCATGGATAGAAGTTAGGGTAAAGAGGCTATCTCCTATTGAATGTTCCACCTAATTCCATTGAGATACCTAGCCAACTTCATGATTTATATCTCTTTCACTCTAGACCTAAGACATAATTTTTGAAATTCATCTGTGCAGGTAGCCACATCTAGGTCCTTTTATCTAAGATTCTATCACTTTTTATGTAGTTGGATGTCATAATCCTCTTGTAGGTAACTTTATTCTACCTTAGCCACCATAGCCTTCCAATTGATTATTGGCTTCTTCCCTTCTCTTTCTCTTTCTTCTTGGAATAACTTTCACCAAGTTAATGTTTCTCCTCTCAATCTTGATTTATCTCTCTTCACCTTTTACGCCTCTATAACCCATCATATTCAAAGTGATTCTCCATGCCCTCAATCCATTCCATCACCGATTCTACATTCATTCTATAAGAGAATTGATGAAGGGCACTACCACTCAGATACCATTGATGAAGGGACACACCACCCTTAACAACTCATACCAAAAAAATATAACAACATGGAGATAAAGAGAAGATAAAATGCTTTACAAAGCATACATTAATACTTGAAAATAATTACAAATTGAGAGATCTTACATCCTCAAAGCTTGAAATCCAAGAGCTTCAACTTGAGAGCTTCTTCCCCAATACAAGATCCTACAACTTGAGAACTTTTTTCTCCAATAGGAGATTCTACAACTTTGAGAACTTGCTTATGAATGCTCCTATGCCTTCTTTATATAGACATTTACAACCCAAGAGATTACAACACAACCAATGTGGGATAAAAGGTAAATGCAACTACCTTGATACAAATATTAAATATCCACCCAATTAATATTAAGCACCACCATGTGGGCCAATTACAAAATTACATTGCATTTGTGGGCCAATAAGAAAATAGAAAGGTGTAACTACCTAGCTACAAATATTAAATGCAAGAACTTTCTATCAATTTCTAAAATGTCACCTACACACCTCGATAAATGAAATAATTTCCTTTTATTTATTTATTTATTTTCTTTTATTCCACCTATGCACCTTGGAAAATGAAATAACTTTTTTTTTTTTTTTTTGTTATCATGCCCCCTTTTTATTTTGTGATGCAAGATGCTCCTGCATCAGACACACAAGGTAGGAAAAATTTTGTGGATATAGATTCACAAAATGAAGTAGCTATTGATGATATTATTTTTTTTTGTTCTCTTCCAACACCTTGCTGGAACAAGTATCCGCTGTCGATATATTTCCTTTTTTTTTCTTTTCCAACACCTAGTTGGCACAAGTATATGTTGCCGACAATACTCCGCTATAATCAACTTCGTCAATCTATAACTCTCATTCTCCTCCAAACTTCTAGAATCTAATGCACTTGTAATAAACTCTGGAACACCATACAAATATTCTATTACATACCAAACATCATTTGCAAAGTCCTCATATAAACCAACATCATTATATTTCAAATCCATCTCAAAGTTAGCATCCCATGATTCATAAAAATTTACCTCTTTCACATCTTCATCTTTATTTTCTTC
>MU226462.1:792498-805836 GCA_018584345.1 Thuja plicata
TCTGATGCACGTCAAAAAACATAGACCTAATTAATTCAAAATTTGTCAAATCTATATTCGTTAGAAAGCTCATTCAGAGTACTTGTACGATGCAAAAGGAGGTGTCCCTATTCTTTCATTTGAGCCCCGTGCTTGAGCCCCGAAGCCATGAAAATTGTAGATTTCTGTTAGCCTTTGCAGATAGCCTCAATTTTGGGGGTTTCGATAGAAAGTACTTTTGATAGAAAGTACTTTCGATTGAAACTAATTAGTTTCGATCTAAAGTACTTTCTATCAAAAGTACTTTCTTCATTTAACATGCATATGGGTCAAAATCCCACTAAAATCTTTACTAAATTAGTTTCGATCAAAACAAATTAGTTTTGATCAAAACTAACTTAGTTTCGATCGAAACTAGGTTAGTTTCGATAGAAACTAAGCAAAAAAGGTAGTTTCAATCAAAAATATTAATGTTTCGATCAAAACAATCAGGTACTTTCTATCGAAAGTACCTGACTAAATCCTCCCACCTCGCGGATTCGTGAGGAATTTCTTCCTCCAAAAAAGTGTAACCCACTATTGTGGGATCACCCCAACTCAACACTTCCATAACTTCTCACCAATCTAGGATCTACCAAATTTTTCTCAAGAACACAAGTGTTCAAGTACCTGTCTCGGTATCTGTGACATCAAAAAATATTTTACCATTCAACCAAATGAGTTGTGGATGGAACTACACATAAATATATTTATTTTGATGTTGAACCTATGACTGCTCCTCATGGTTCTATTTCTACCATGATTACCACTAAAGTGTTGTCCTCATTGTCTACCAATCTTCTGGAATTGGTTAATTTCCTACATTATCAATCATGAATCATTCTTACTGATTGTGTATTTACTTCACCTATTATATTTCATGAATTTTTTGACTTAGCTTCCATCAATGACAACTAAACAAGTGACTGAAACCAAAATTCATCAGAATGCCAACACAAATGTCATGGAATTAGAGACTGCAAATGAGGTATGGAAAAATTTAGAAACCTTACATGAAGGGTATTCCTTTGTGAAGAAAGCCAAATTATAAAGTTTTAAAGGGAAAGATAAATCATTGAAGATGAGTGGGGATGAAAATATTACTCCTGACATACAAAAGTTGAATGCATTTTTTTGTGGAATCAGATTTTTCAATCAAACATTGGATGAGGATGAGATTGTTTCCAAGATACTTTTATCCTTGCCTCCTTAGAAACATGAGGTTTATTATATTGAATATATAAGGACCATGACTATAGTAACAAGAGACACATTGGTTGGTAAGCTATCTACCTTTGAAATGAGTGAATTTGGTTATGCACATCCTAAAGTTGACTCTACATTTAAGGGTATTGTTTCTAAGGATAAGAAAATATATGAACCTATGGAAATCTCATTAAAGTATGTATCCAAATATTCTAAGGAATTTTTAAAAAATGAGTTAGAGGAGAGAAAGATTGATGATCTTGAAGACCTGATTTCCAAAAGATTGCCTAAGCAAGTTTGTAAGTATCAAAAAAAGATACCTTTGAAATATATTTCATGTAATAAGATTGGTTATTTTTCTTCAAGAGGTCTTCATCGAGAGCCTATGTACAAGCCTAGGAAATTTCAACCTAAATATTAGAATAAATTTTATTATGCTACTCATTAAGTTGTAACAAATGAGGAATCTAAGAATGATGTTAAAAATTATGGTGAATGAGGATTCATTTCTATCAAGGAAGAATAATCTATCACTAATGAAGAGAGAGACATTGTTTCACATGTGGATGAGAAAGATGAAGGGTTTATTGACATTTGTTGTTCACATTATATGACCAGAGACAAAAGAAAATTTGTGAGCTTGGAAAGGTATGATGGTGTTGTAGTTAGATCTTTTGATAGCACTACTTCTTTGATCTAAGGAGAGGTTTTATTAATCTTGATGGTAAGAACAATACTGGTGAGGTTTTATATGTTGACGGTCTAAGGCACAATCTTTTGAGTGTTGGAAAACTAGTTCATAAAGATTATGATTTACAATTAGAGAATAGAAAGTGAAAATCATTGGGAGATCATGTGTTATGATTGCGTCAATTACAAATACTAAAGGTAATATTTTTTATTTAAATAGTTTAGAAAAAAAGATGTTTAATTTTTCAAATTGATGATAGTTGGATATGGAATATATAAGATTTTGTGTCTTGTAATTTTTGATAATATTGTATAGACAAGTACTTCTAAGGTAGTAAGATATCTACCTGAATTGTTGAATCTTTCTAGTGTTATGTGTAAGAAATGTTAGATTGATAATAAAAATAGATGTACTTTCAAGAGAAAAACATATTCTTCAAATGCATTGTAAGGTCTTGTGCATACAAATTTATATGGTCCATCTAGAACTAAGAGTTATTATGCGGAAATAAATTTTATGTTGTTTGTTGATGACTATTCATTGATGATGTCGGTTACTTTTCTAAAGGAGATTTTTGAATCTTTTAAAAAATTCAACATCTTTAAAGCTATGGTTGGGACAAAAAATGTCTTAAGTTAAAATTTATGAGATCTAACAGAGGTGGTGAATTCACGTAGTGTGAATTTAATGCATTTTTTGAAGATCATAGAATAAAGAGGCATACGTTTCTTCCACAGACCCAAAAATAAAATGGTATTGAAAAAAAAGGAATAGATCTATCCTAGACACTTCTAGGACAATGATGATTGAAGGAAATGTACAACAAATATATTTGAGAGAGACAGTTAGGACTAAATTCTACACATTGAATTGAGGACAAATCAAAAGTGGAACTATTAAGACCCTTTATGAGCTATGGTATGCTAATACTCCTACTGTCAAATACTTTAAAATATCATGAATAAAATGCTATATGAGAAGAGATGAAGACTTATGAAAGTCTAATCCTAGAATTGATGAAGCTATTTTTCTCAGTTATTCTACAAAGATAAAGACATGTACAAAGGTTACAACAAAAGATTCAAAAAGGTGGTTGAGAGTGTGAATGTAAGAGTGGATGAAAGAAATCAGATACATGTCATATCTTATACATATGAATCAAATGATGAAGATATCAGTGCAAATTAGGGAACACAAATAAAATCGTAGAATCAACTTCACATTGCTCCTAGAATTAAATATGATGAAGATGAATTGAATAATGATAAAGAAGAAACTCAAGAATTGGAGATTCCTGTGCAAATTCAAAGACCCCAAGGTATGGAATTCAGAGTCATCCTAAAAATCATGTAATAGGTGATAAGAATGAAGGTGTTAGGCTAGGACAAGGTTAACACAAAATTGAGATGAGATTTGTTTGATTTCAAATATTAAACCTAAAGATCTTAATGAAGGATGCAAATATGAATCTTGGATGAGAGCCACCGAAGAAGAGTTAGATCATATTAAGAAAAATAAGACATGGATTCTTGTTCCCAGAACTTTGCACAAGAATGTGATCGATACTAACTTGTTCTTTAGAAATGAATTGAGTGATTATGGTTAAGTGGTTCAGAATAAGGTGAGACTTATTTGCAAAGGATATTCACAAATGGAACATATTATTCTGAGGAAAATTTTTCCCTTTTTTCTAGAATTGAAGTTGTTAGATTATATCTTTCTCATGCTAGTTACAAGGATTTCAAACTATATTATATGGATGTAAAATTTGCATTTTTGAGTGGTGAATTGGAAGAGGAAGTTTGTGTTGAGTAACCTGATAGATTTACATTGACTGATTAAGGATACATGGTTTGTATATTGAAGAAAGACCTCTATGGATTAAAACAAGCCCCTAGATCCTAGTATGAAAAATTGGATAAGTATCTTGTAAAGCTTGGATTAAAAAAAATATGTCTAATAGTCATTTATATTTTAAGATTGATCATGATAATATTTTGATTGTTGAAGTCTTTGTAGATGATATCATTTTGGGGAGTAATGAAGAATTGAGGAAGAATTTTTCTAACGAAATGCAAAATGAATTTGAGATGTCTATGATTGGTGAAATGAAATTATTTCTTGGTTTAAAAAACACTCAATTAGAAAAATGGATTTTTATGTCTCGGTCGAAGTATGTTATAGATTTATTGAAATTTTTTTGAATCAATGATTCTAAACAAGTTAGTACACATACGATGACTAGGTATAAGTAGACTACATATGATGATACTCCTAAGACAAACTAGACCAAATATGGATCTATGATCGATGGATTATTATACTTGACACAAAGAAGACCTAATATTATGAATGCAGTTTGCATTGTTGCTAGATTTCAAGTAGATGTGAAAGATTCTCATGTTGGGGGAGTGAAAATAATATTTAGATACTTGAAAGGAGTAGTGGATTATGACCTCGTATCGTAAATATAAAGATTTTATATTGAATATTTGTATAGATGTTGATTGGGAACCTATAATATGGATGATATAAAGAGTACAAGTGGTAGTGCATTCTTCTTATGAAAAAGGTTAGTTGCATGATCAATCAAAAAGAAAGATTAGTTTTCACAATCTACTGTCGAGGTTGAGTATAATGCTACTATTATTAATTATACACAAGTGATATGGAATAAGTAAATGTTGAAAGATATCAGAGTAAGTATTGATGATCCCATTGCTATTTATTATGATAATTCAAGTGCTACCAATATTTAAAACAATTCAGTGTTACATTCAAAGACATTGAGCATATATCTATCAAGTATCATTACTTGAAAGAGAAGGTCATTGAAAAGGAAGTTAGAATAGAATATCTGACTACTAGAGAAGATTATAGATCTTTTCACAAATCCCTTGCCAAAGGATACATTTGAGAATCTCTAAGGCAAGCTTGGGGTGATTTCCCATCCTAAGAAAAGATAAATATGCATTGATATGTATCAGTTCAATGCTCTTACAAAGATTATCCTTTTTTCTGGATTGATGTTTTTGGCGGATATAGTCAAGGGAGTAGTTAGCTTATTGATTCAATTATTTAGATTTTGAGAGAGATACTTGTTCTATTTTTTGGCTTCTTTGACTAAAGTGCATATATGTGCCTTTTTCATTTATGTCAAAGGGGCAGAGAGTCCTGTGAAAATATTGTTGGAGATTTTCTCAACTAAGGGGGAGAGATTGTTAAAGAGACTCTGAAAGATAATATTATAGATACTGTTGGTAGTCCTATTTATGTGGTTTATTTTGTGAATTGTTTGACTTTTACATCATATGTTTCCATTAATGCCAAAGTGGGAAATTTTTGGAACACTATTTGAATATCAATCATATATGAATTGACATTCAATTTTTTTCATTGATGTCAATATATTTATATACTATTTGTGGCAGACTTTATGCTATAATTAGTGAGAAGATTGGTTGAGTAGGATTATTGTATTGAAGATCAGATGCTGTGAACAAAAATTACTTTTGAGATGTTTGCAGTTGACTCATGTGAATTTATAAAGGTTAGAATTATGATTTGAGTGAGTTTTGGGTGATTGATAAGACACTCATATTTTGGATGTTCAAGGAAAGATAGTGTTTCATTTTTTGGATCGGTGTGATTCAGTTATGCAATATTTTTGGTTGCTAACCGGGTGGTGTGTTTGGGACATGGATTTGTGTCCTTAAAATTAGTGGTTCATTATTTTTTATGGTGACAAGCTATTTAACTTAAGTGATAGAGGTTACTGGTTAGTGTTCCTTATGAACAGTGCAAATATAGTGGTGAATTATGAGATAGAGTAATTTTGGTTATTGTTGTGCATTTCATGGTGCTTTTTTGATATTTCTAGATTGTTTCCTATTTGTGTCACTCATTCACATTAATTTGTGTGATGATCGATGTTAGTTATTTTCTTGTGCCATGTTGTTGTTGTTCATTATTCTTGTCTGGTCTGATGGTGTATCATGTTGTGAATGTAAAGGTGTTATTTATGGTCTTGGAGCATATCTGAGGATGAAAACTTAGATCCTTTCTTAGGTAAGATATATTGGATTTCACCAATGATTATGTTATATTTGAATAAATATCAATACTTCAGGTGTTTGGAAAACCTTTAATAAATAAGTTGATAGATTCTATAAATGTAATAGCGATTTATTTATTTATTCATTATTATTATAGTGGATGAACATGTATGAGAATTCTGTGAATAGGTATGAGTGAAATTCATAATTGAGGTAGAGATATGATGTACTATGTACATCAATGGAACTACATAAGCATAATGAATATGCTAACAACAAGTTCATGAGTTATGGATTATTTTCCATTGTGGGTTCTAGTTCTTGATATTTTTGTAAGGAAATGATCCTTCCTTTGGGTTTTATCCCTTAATCTTTTGGGTTTGATCCCCACAATGGTTTTTCCCTTAACCCAGTTTCCACATAAAAATACTTGATGTTATGTGTTCATGTGGTATTGTGGATCATTGCTTTCATACTTAACTTCTAGATCTATGGTTTAAGATTTAGATTATGATAAAGTTGTTTTCCATTTAAAGTTTTGGGACACAACTGATTCATCTCCCTGTCACCCTCCCCAGTTAGTTGTGTGTAATGCCTTGTTCTATCATACCCCCCTTCAAAACCAAGAAGATATCTTTTATGTAACAATATACATGAAACCCTATCCCAATAAGACATAATTCTTTCTTAAACAAAGGCAGAGATAGTTTTAAAAAGATATCTCACAATGAGTGTAAAGGGATCCTTTTGAGTGATGCATAATGGAAAAGGAGGAAGAGATATTTTCTCAAATACATATTCCTCCAAGAGGAGAAATTGAATAAAAATGACATTATTTACCAAAAGAGGTGAAGGAGAAAAAGAATGACCACTTTCCCCATTGGTAGATAAAAGGATTCTTGATGAAAGTATAACACTATGAAAATTAAAGAGATCCTAATGAGGTATGCTACTAAGGATAAATAGTTTGGATCAACATAATAATAAAAAAGTGTGTTAAGGTACTATGTTTATAGTATCAATATCAATGATTTTTTGTATTTATATTGAGATTTGATTATATGATTAAGAAGGAGAATCAAGGATACACAACTTCCCTATTTCTAGGTAAGGGGATACTTGGTGAAACAAAACACATTATAAATACCCCATGTGATAGATCATTTATAATATATACACAGTTTCAAACAATTCTATGCTATAAATAAAATGTTGTTATAAAAGGTGCAACATACCAAAGGAAAAAACTGGGACCTTACTTCAAAGATATAATATTGGAACACTACCCTTGCCTATGAACTATGCAAATAATTGTAAGAAAGATTATTATATTTCTCACAAAGTATGGTTGCACGTGAGATTGTAAAACCATGAATAACAATGATCCACCAAAAGATAATCTACCAATGTCACATAGTGAGGAGAAACATAATAGGAACATATATGTTATTTATAATGATCATGGAAAAGACATCATTAATTATTACTTGTAATTTTCATTATATCATAGTCAGTGAATTTTTTAATTTTACACTTCAATTCATAAACCTCATTAGTTTTATAGCCACAACTTTGACAATATACATGTATAGAAGGATTCTTCTAATTGTATTTAAGATTGTTTTCTTTCTTCTTGAAACAAAGAGTAATTACTTTGGATTTGATAGTTTCAAGTAATATATTTTTGTTTTTGTGATGATAAATTAGGAGAAGAATTTATAGATTGATTGGACAAGGGTGGAGAGGATGTTAGGAAAGAAAGAGGTTCGAAACCTAGACCTTATTTACAAGAGTGTTATGTATATTTCTCATGAATCTTGATGATTTTTTGCACATATCCTAAACCATTTCCATGATATCCATCAAGGTTATAAATGTCAATAAGATAAGGGTTATTGTTTAGTTGAATTGAGTTGAAATTTAAAGAAATTGAATCAATATCCATACATGTGTAAAAGTAAGAGGTTTGAGTCTAAAATTTAGGGATTTTTTCTCTATTAAAGGTGGGTGTGAAGTCTAATGATCCTCAATCATACCATTCGGGAGGGGATGATGCATTTTTTTGTATTAGAGAAAGAATTGAACAAGGAGATTGAGATTTCATATTAATGGCATTGACTTGATTAAGTTGTTTGTTCTCAAAGGATTTCATTTATATTAGGGAGATCATCAAGGATAGAATCTTTTTCTTCCAAAATGTCTTATTGAAAAACTTTAGGAGACAAACAAACATAAATCATTAATTTTCTTTATCTCTAGAAAGAAGGTCATTCAATGTAGAAAAGGTACATTTTCATCAAGGGAATTATTAAACATATGAATGCCTTTTAGAAAAATATCATCCTCTTTCACCATGTTTCTCTAATGGGGGCAGAGAGGGGGTGGTACACATTAAGAGAAGAGTGAACATCATTACTCAATGTTTCATCTAAATGAGAGAGACCATTGAGAGAAGTGTTAGAAATATCTTCTTGCACCAATGTCTTCTCATGAGTGAGATAAATATTGGGAAATGAATCATTGTAAGGCTCATAAAGGGGGTATTTATGTATCTTAAATTCTTGTAACCTAAGAGCATCATCTTGTATTAGCATATCCTTGTTATAGATATAATGAGTAGGATGAAGCATATCAAAGTCATAGGTACTAAATGACACATTAAAGGCAGAAAAGTCTTGTAGAAAGAAATTGGATATTTTTATAATATATAAAAAATTAAACTTATAGTGAAATAAGAGAATCTCATGAAACAAAGAAAAAAGAAACTAATCTAAACATAACAATGCATGATGATTTTTTTTTTTAATAATATTTTTGTTATTTATAAACATGCAAATCAGAAAATAAAATAAAAGAATCAACAATATCTCTAAATGCATCAAATATAGAAATGGTATAATGTAAACATAGGTGAATAAAATACATATAAATTATATCTTTCTAAATCAAAATAAAGGTGTAAGGATCCACGTTCGCCAAAATGTAGTATGGTGAAATAGGGTTCACTAGGTCTTATAGATAAACTAGGAAGCTTAGGCCTATTTCCTCTTACATTGGAAGGAAAATTATCCACTAGACTAAAGAAGGATCAAGAACTAGTTGAATTCAATGTTCATTTTCTCTATGATATGATGACAATGAAGTTATGGATGGAAGAGATAAGATTGATGACTAAAAGAGGTGAATTGGTAGGTTTCTATATGCATATGTACGCTACGAATAGATAGAAAAATTTCTTGTAAAAATATTGAAATACTACAATATCACTAACAAAAATTCCAAATTTGAGGTAAAATGGAGGGAATCAGATTCCCTAGGTGACCTATTTCGAGAAACAAGATGTCCTTCTTGACCCATTTTAGATAATTTTTCCTTTGGAAATTTATAGACTATAGCCATTCAATTGATCTTTCTATAACTCTTTTTGTGAATCCATTTCCCATTCCTATACATATAAAAGGAAGAAAATATTCTGTATACATGGGTTTTCCCAAGTAAACCCTGATTCAAGAATCAATATTCAAATTAAAATGAAATTCATGCTAGATATAAGATTTTAAATGTCTTATACTTGATGTAATGCTCTTTGAATGTAATCCCAAGTTTTGATTTAATAACATCACTCAAAAAAATGTATAAGAAAATCATGAAACTCATGTTTTTAGGAAGATTGTAGAAGCTTTCAAAAATAAAGACTCTAGTGTGATGAAATTCCCTGAATATTGAATTCTTTATTTTCAAATGGTGGTTTACACTCTTATTTTCATTGTTTTAATGTTTTTAAATATATATAACTATTTTGTTTCCTTTTATCTTCTATATCACCTACATTATTGATTTATCTTTCTAGTTCATTTGGTGTAATTGCGAGTAGATTCAAAAATGTTTTTATTTACTACTATAATATCCCAGTATAGCCATTCAAATAACAATAAATTATGCAAATGTTTGGATTTTCATAGGTGTACCCAATTAATACTATCAACTCTTGGATCCAAGATACATTACAGGGGTTATTTTTATTTGAGTTTACTTTATCAGATTATTATTTCCTTTGTTCATACATTGTATTTTTGTGATCTTAACTATTTTAAAACTTTTTATTCAACTTGATATAAATAAATATATATTCTCAACTATATCATATTGTTTAATGTGAAGATTTTGTTTTGAGCTATTCATCAGTTTCACAGCCCAAAAAATTTATTAGAATTTAATCATATCTGACATAGATAACAAGCCACTCCTTACTAAACAATTTTTAGTTTCAAAAATTTCTCCTCTAATCCAAATAGTACCATCCTTCCTATAACACCTACTCATTTTTTGACAACATAATATGAATTTGAGGTAAGTTTTGATAATGAAGCCACCCTATATATTCCTTTTCACACCAATTTACACCAACTATAAATAAAATTATTGTATATTATCATCTATATTTATTGTTTGTGAAGATGCATGTCAGACATGTGGTCCAATAAAGATATAGCTTCCTAGTGTGTAATAGTTGTTAGCTCTTTTTCTTGCAGCACAACTTTTAATGTGACAGTATACTTGTATACTTGAATCCAAACTCCTATTTCATGCAAGAGAAAAGATAATCGATGAGGGTATTAAATAATATCTGGGGAAACTATTACCTTCTCCTTTTTTGAGATCTACTTACTCCGACAGGTATTACCTATGGATGATTACTGAATGACAGTATCTTTTAAGTGGATTATCTTCTTACTAAAATTCTGAAATGTCTTTTAATGGATCAACAAGTAAATGACTATGAATATCCTGATACAGAGCTTAATGAGCCATACTAGTATTTTGACAACATCAATTAGTAAGGTAATAAGGATTCTCATCCTTCTTCCTTTTTCAATTCTTATGAACCTTAGGAGGGATAACCTATTTTGATTCTCTCTTAAAGGAATTAGTAAATTGAATTGTATTCCTCAAACAAAATTACTTGAATGGAATGTATATTTGAAATGTGAATGATTTGATAATTTAAAATACTGGTTGGATAATGAACCATTACTTAGCCAACTATAAACCAGTGCCTTATCCTTGGGCTATGAGTCAATATCTGGTAGAACTCCACAATAAGGTGATCAATAATATACTTGCTACAAAGATAAAATGCCATACAGATTATCCTCTCTCTACAACTATATCATCAGATCCTTAAACTAATGCTAAGCTCTCTGGGATCACTTGAAATAATTAATCCTTCCTTGAAGGATCTTACAAATGACTGCACAACCAACTTGTGATCAGTATGTCTAAGTTCCTTACAAGTAAAAATACAAGAACTATAACAGTAAAGAAAAGAGGCAATCCAAGATGCAGAAAAGAGATTGCAAGATATTTTTATTAATTTCTTAAAGCTTCAAATACATATAGATAGACAAATAATACAAAGGCTTAGACAAATTTTAGTAGTCTACCTTGTAATATATTTCATTAATTTCCCAACTCCAACCTCCTACAAAATGATACAAGAGCACTATATATAGGCCTAAACCATCTTGAAATCCTTAAGATAAGGATGCTACAAGCTTCATATAGTTTAGAAGACCTAGACTTAAAAACTAGAAAAGACAAAAGATAGAAAAACACCAAGCGGTGGAAGGACAAAACTGAAGAATAAGATCTGATTTGCTTCTTTTATTCTTGTGGATGCCAAAAAATTTGTCTGTATATGTTCATGATAGCATCTAATATTTGTGATAATATCTAGTGACCGCCAATTTAGGCTAACCTACACTAGTCTTTAAGATTACTAACCTTCCTGTGCTCATAGAACAGGTGCAATGTGTCCTCTTATTCTTCATCCATGATGTCCAAGTCAACTGTAATAGGATTTTTCTTCTTTGGCTTTGTCAAGATATCACATGCTATCACGTCTTCCTCCTTTGGCCACTCAAAGCTCTATATACTTTCCAACTAGGCCTTTTGCCTTTCCCATCTGGCATCAGTTATGAATTTTACATCTGTGATGAATTTGTTACAGTCTTTCTCTACTTTAATTGCTTCATCTAGAATCTTATTGTATCTCTCCATGTCCAGCTCTCCTTGATTAGATATATAAATATCTTTATTGGGTAGCACATTTTCAAATTTTGAGCCCATAGCCCTAGTGGCTTGATCTGATTTTCCTTAGTTCTTATGAGAGGCACAAATATATTGTAACTCACCCCAAACATATTTAACCTTGCTTCTATCTAGTTTGCTTTTCCTTTGAAGAATGACAAGGTGGCTCTAATTTGTTCTATCTCGTTCCCAACCAAGGTAACTATTTCTGGTAAATCTGACCTCAATGGTTGCACAAATGCCAGTCTTTCAAAAAGTCTTGTCCTACCAGACCAAGTTGCATAGTAAGGATTTAAAATTGATATAAAATTATTTACTTATTTTTGAAGGCCTAGAAATTTCCCATAAGCTCCATATACTACATCAATCTTATCCTTAATGGTGTGTATCCTATGATACAAAATTGATGTCAATGCTCCCAAAATCACATTGTTATGATCTCTGATCCCTTGCTCTGTTTCAGCTTCTAACTCCCTTGTTTCTTATGTCTGGGTCTCTTTATCCTGTACCTCTTTAGGCTTAGCAGGGGAAGCCTCTAGCATATCTAACAATTGTTGTGTAAGCTCAACTATGAGCTTCTCTTGTGCCTTGATTTTTCTAAGCCCTAACTCTCTGTCCTTGACAATCTCACTAGTGTCACTAGTAAGCTTCTTTAGCTTTTCATACATTTGCATTGCTTTGGCCTGATTGAGTTGGGAAAAGTGTGTTAGCACTTGGGAGATCCCCAAATCTCCTGTATTCTAGACTAACCAAATTATCTTATTTCCTTCCATCTTCTCTTGGATGTTCAAAAGAGTTTTTTTTAATCTTTTGGAGCCAAGATCCACATTTCTAGTGCCTGGGACTTGGGGTTGTATCCAAACCCTATAATCATGTCCCTAAACTATGTCTCTGGTGACAATTTCACATCAGGTTGTTTTCTTATCTGATCTTCATGATAAAGGTTGAGACCAAATCTCAACCTTCTACTAATAACATTCCACTGGTCTTGACCAGTTGCCTTGCCTGCTCTGGTGTAATTTTCTCTGACTCACGATCATAGTTATGCAGTGTTTGTAGAGCCTCTTAGGTCACTGGGTCACCACTTTCCAACTGCAATTGTGCACCCACTTGTTGTTTCTTCTTCCAGATGAGGAATTCCTTAAATTACTTAGTGTGAGTGCGTAAATGGGTACCTGTTAGATGGACACAAACACTTCAATAGATCATTGTTTTAGAAACATGGGGTTAGTAAAAGCATGAAAAACACATAAAACCCTCTAAAGACGACCTATTGCC
>MU226462.1:805936-881714 GCA_018584345.1 Thuja plicata
TTTGAAATGTATGGCTATAGTAGATAACATAAATCAGTGATAAAAATCACCTAGGACATTAAATCGATTAAAAGAATTATGCCAAATAGTAACAGGGTCGTTTGGACATAACTCGAGGGTATGATCATACTTAGAGCAAATAGGGTCCATGGTTACGACAGACCGAAATTAGGTGGTTACACTTAGTCTTGATGAAATTATCATCCTTAAGGAATTGATCTTGGTAACTCAATCTCTCATCTGTACAAGTTCTAAGAGGTGGTTTTTCCTCTTCTCCCACATCCTTTTGCAATTTCTTCCCTTCCCTGATCTGTTTTCTCAATTGATGAACATATGGCCTATTTCCATTTATGAGGGAAGCAATTCTATCTTTCCTCTTCTCTCTTTTCTGAGAAGGTCCTATTTCAACCTTTTGTCTCTTAGGTGGGGGTTCATTTGTGACTTCTTTCTCAAGCACCTATGTTAGGTCAATGATATCTTCACCCTTAGCTACTTGTTCTTTTGCAAATGCTTTATTGACTAGAGGGGAACTGGGCATTGAATATCCTTCATCACTATCATCATCATACTCTGATGATAAGTGCCCTTTGTGTCCCTTCTCTGGCACTATTAGTGCATCCTCTAGTTGATTGCACAAGAGAGTGTGAGAATTAATCATGGCCTCTAGCCTCTTTAAATCAGGCATGTCTGAGAAGAATCCCCTAAAATTAAGGCCCTTTCTCTTAACATGTCTCTCTAAATCCATAAGTTCATTGAGCTTATCTGCTCTTTTATTTAACTCCTCATCTTCCAATATTTCTTATCATTTCCTCTTTCGTGCACTCATGGTCTTTTGTGTAGGAGTGGGTTGGTGTTAGCAATTTCTTTACACTTAGGATGAAACCCTCTCTATCAACATACCTATATAGAGACAGATTCATCCTATAATGGGTCATCAAGTTATTTAAAGGGTCCAATGCCCTCTTCCCAATTGTAAAATTGTAGATTTTGAACTATCTTGGGGTAAATGTACCCTTCCTATGTGGAGCAAGGTGTTCCTTATCAGTTAAAATGAGTTTCCTTATGAATTCCATTGCAACAATCCTTGGTGGCACATGAAACAGAATGATATGGGGAGGGTGGGTACAACCATACACCCTAATCAGTATAAAGTTCTTCTCATAATAAAAATCACCCCAGTTGTGATCTCCTGGTCATTTGTCAAGATATTGGGAGGCTCTAAGTAGTTGCATTACTTTAATTGGAAGCCTAGTCTTATTGACACGTAGGCACTGAAGAATTGGATACACTACCCAATTTTCAAAGGCACAGAACTCCTGCTACCTAGAGGTGTTATTCCACACTCTTAACCACAATTGAATGGGGTTAGGTTGGCCTTGATGAAACCTCTATGGCCTTAAATATTAGCAATTCATGATGGGGAAGTTTTAGTACAGGATCAAATGCATTAAAACAAAGTAATGCTTGAATCTAGGGTTGTCGTTCTTATTCTAAATATTCACAAACCCCTGGTGCATCTAATTGATGCTATACTATATATAATCAAAATTACTACTCGTGTGAGGGATCTGCATGTTCAACACCATTATTAGGATATCTGAAGTAGTCCTCTCTGGACCTCCATCTTTTCTTAGCACTCTGCATAGTGCATATGATATATACTTCATATAGAAATTCAAATATTTGTAGTAATATGGGGAATTTCTATGAATGGGTGCAATATAGCTCTTCATTCTCTTCGGAACATGGTGTTCTTGAATCAATTTGGAGGCAATACCACTCTTTGTTCTATATATGTTCTCCAAATTCTTCAGGTTAATCTCAGTAGCCATGGGATGGTAGACATTGAAGGATTTCATGAAGGAATTCCTATCAAGGGTAACTATGGCTTTGTCGTCATCCCTCTTGATTGTTTTTGTCAAGGTGTCATACCTACGGGCCATTTCCAGGATGAAATCGGCATCTACAAATATGTCTGGGACAATGAGTTTGGCCAATCCACAGGTCCATGGGTTTGATATGGGTACGGCTTCATCACTATTATTATAGAAATAATTGAACAAAGAATAGCCAGAGGACCCTAGGGTTTTGGCATCTCTAATAAACCTCAAATTATCAGTGAGGGTATCAACACGTACATTTTTGTTCTAAGTTGACCCTGGCAGTAAGGAAATGAATTCTTCTCAATAGTTGTGTTTCCCTTTCATATAATCATCTGCATCATTACTCCTTCCATTGGTAGATGCCACACTTACTGCCCTACTCATTTTTTCCAGTTCCAATATATGTTACCGATATTGAAATGAATCTCATCAAAACCCTCACCACAGGCTGTCAATTACTCTGTAATCTATAATTCTGAGCACTGAAAACACTGCCAATCACAATTCCCCCTGAATTCTGAACCAATAAATCACCTTTATCAATACACACTACTGGAGAACCTTACTCTTCTCAGAAAATGTTGAACTCTTTAAAATTCTTAGCTCTAAAAATTTGGAAGCTTGGTAAGAATGAAATGACAAGGGATAGCTTACTTATGACTAAGAAATCAATGCAACCATCTTTTCACAACTGGTAAACTTACAATTTAGTCACTTTCACCATTATTTTACGCATTATGACATCAACTTTGGCTCTAGCCGTGGCAATTCAAACTGACATGTAATCAATTTTCAATGAGTGAGTTTGCTTATAAACACCTTATAAAATTTGAAAAGGGATCAAACTCAAATCTAATTGCCTATCATTAATCATATTTTGGCTACTTTTCCATCTGTCAAAATCTTTGAAATCTTATTGGTCAACAACTGTCCACCATGGAATAAAAGAAAATTCATCTTTTAACTTTGTTAAATTACTTCTAGCGACCTAGCGACTGTGTAATCTCCTTATCGCTTGATATTCTTGTTAACTATGGTTTGTCACCGGGACTTAGCGACCGCCATTGGATTAATCTTCAGATCAACGGTTGTCTCCATGTCGCTTGATATTTTTACTTAACTCATCTTCTTATGGAGACACTGCAACTAAGCCTTCTCTTAACTATTCTTCAACCTCTGGTCACATCCAGAGACTTGGCAACTGTTATATCTCTATGTCGCTAAACCAAATCTCTAATTCATGGTTTATCTGGAGACCTTGCGGTAAACACCTTTAGTCTTGTTATCACTTAATAATTTTTATTGTTATGATTTTTTTCTAGAGACAACACGACTACCATTGATCTTCTTTTCCTCTGCATCTAACGGTTGTTGCTAAGTCTCCTGATCTTCATTGAAAACCCTAACTTTTCATAAGACTTTGTGACTAATGAACACGTGTCTTATTTTTCCTTTTGTCTCTAGATCGCCAGATCTTGTTTGACTTTTCAACTTCTTACAACGACCACGCGACTAGTGTTTGATCTGGCTTCCATCCTATGGTTGTCGCTAAATCTCTTGATTATCAACTTAACTCATGCTTTCTTTCGTGACTATGCGACAACGCTTTATTCCAAACTGTGTTTTAATCTAGGTTTATCGAGAGACTCAGAAATTGTTAAATCTACATGTTGCTAGATAACTTTGAAATTGCAAGGTTTATCACAAGATAACCCGCCCACCGTTAGATCAAATCTTGAGATGAACGGTCAGCGCTAGGTCTCCTAATCTTTAAAAGCATATTTTTTTTGTTAAGAGACAATGCGACCAATGCATTTCGCCAAGTCTCCAGATTATATGGAATATTTGATTTTCTTCACGAGACTAAGCGACTAATTAATAAGTACATGGAAATAACTCAGACATAATTTATGAAAAAGGTAACTTGAAAATAGAACTCGCCTGAGAAATTTAGGGCTTTTTTGCATTTCAAATAGAAATAACCTTAGGACTTAGGGTTTTTGGCATTTTTGACTGGGTTTTGAGCTAGCACGATATTTGCAGAGGTATATAACCAATTTCAGACATGATTTTTAACCTTTCGAGCATAGGAATGAGATGAAACTTCAAAATTTTACAGGGCAGACTCAAAAATAGGAAATAAAACCAACAATAGTCATGAACTTCTTATGTGGTATAGCCCTAATTGTGAACAATAATATCTGCAAAAGTTTGACAACTCATGAGTAGATGTAGTAGTCTCATTCATATCGAACAAACAATCACATTCCTATGTAGAGCTTTACTAAATCTTGTGCGCACATGAAAAATTCAACACATGTGACCTCTTCTTTAATTCTAGCATTTAGCCTCATATTCTTGTATGAGAATATTCGTCAAACTCAACCCTTTAATTTTAAAATTTCCAATCCTCATCTCATTATCTGATACGTCATCTAGTCACTAGCTATGTCAATGCAAGAATTAGTTTAACAACCACCCTTAGTACTACCGCAACTATCCCATTAATATCTCAAACATTGTCATAAACTTAATCATTCGAAATATAGGCAGCTTATAAAATTCTTCTTTATTCAATAATATATGACACCCTATCAGATTGCTTGCTATAACCACAGGTTTTTGCCATCTAATACCATTGTCTTATCTCTTTAGTTAGATTATTATTATTTTCTTTCAAAAAATTACAATAAAGAAAAACATCAACAATCATACATTTTAACATGAAATTGCTTGTATATTAACTTAGACTTTTAAAATAAGATCGTACCAAAAATATATTCCCATTAATTATATAAAATGATATTAAATTGACTTTTTTATCTTCTTATCTCATCATTTGAACAAATTATCAACCAATTATTCTACTTAGCTAAGCTATCATAGAGGTCACTCTATTTAACATTAAAACTATTCATGATACCACACTTGAACCCATTAGAAAACTTCATAATGAAGAATTCATATAATATAAGATAAGTAACATCTAGCTATTTGAGAAGATGGAACATAGGTTTGGGTCTTTTATCCCCACCTCCTTAGTGCTTTCTAGGATCATTTCAAAAGCAAGTGGAGGTGATGTAAAGACCATTTGCTCCGTGGTCCTCGTCAAACACATCATCCCTTCTGATTTACCATTTAACACTTACTCTGGTCCTAGGATGTGATTTGACTATATACAGTCAAATTTATTGAGCTCAGATTTTTTCATCATCATATCGAGATATTTCATCGAGGAAAGCTGTAAGAGTTGCTTTTAGTCCATCACAATAATTAGCCTACATCATTTAAACAAAGAAACATCTATGTCGCCTCCATCTGCTTCACCAGCCGCCAGAAATATCATTTAAAATGTAGCTTCTTTCCACAAACAATTATTGATTGATCAATAACGAAGACTTTACCACCATTTACAATTGTCAGCTTCCAGTGAGAATATTTCTACACATGAAGTGGGTACGTGGAAACCCACTATTTAGACTTTATATCGTTGTAATGAGTGTAAAAGCCGGAAATTCAATATGAAATTCTTCTCTGGAATCTAAAATGACGTAAGCAACTAAGATGGTTTGTCTATTCAAAGGTCCCTCCACTTTGCTACATGCCCATCTTAGGTGAATGTGATAGCAATTCCTCAACAACTGGTGATACTCAATAATGTTTGGCCAGCTGGTTACTTACAGTTGGTATGTTGGGTTAACAAATATACCCACTGCTATATTATTCCCTCTGCACATTACGTGCACGATTGGGTTTCTCCCAATATTGGCCTTATTTTCTTTCGTTCGTACTTCAGTCCAAGTGGTTGGCTTAGTTTCGAATAGCGTTCAGATTTTTGTGGCTATCATGGCAAGGATAGGGATTACACAACCATCGTCATTGATTTTATCTCTCATTCTCCCATAAA
This sequence comes from Thuja plicata, assembly GCA_018584345.1. Classification (NCBI taxonomy): domain Eukaryota; kingdom Viridiplantae; phylum Streptophyta; class Pinopsida; order Cupressales; family Cupressaceae; genus Thuja; species Thuja plicata. The sequence continues at coordinate 811,727 of MU226462.1, forward strand.
TGAAGGATTTTTACCAAGAATCTCCAGGCTACTGCAATGTTAAGATATGTAGACAAGTAGATTCTTCGTATTCTTTGCTGCAGCGCTGCTTTCTGTGAGCAGCTGCACAGCTTCCACGCACTGCTCCTCCTGCTTCTCCTCTTGGTATGTCTCTTTTGGTTTGTATTTAAATAAAGATGAAAGCAGGGTTTGGATTTTACTCTGCTAAACTATGTAATAAACGCAGATGAACAGATCTATGTAATAAAGCTCTTGAATATTTTTGTCTTGAGGGTGTAATCTATTTGTCTCATGCATTGTCTCTCTGTATGTTAGAGATTTTCTTGCAGGATGTTTGTGTATATTGTATCCGTGTCATGAAAGTTATATAATGCCAAACATCTGTAAGCAATGGCATTCATGGAATTTTTTGTAGAGGTGAACTGAATATTACAGAATTCGAAGTAATATTCTATAGTGAAAAAATATGCAGGCCATGGCTCAAACTACTTTATAAATTCATGGGCCTTTCCTGCAGAGTAAAACTGTATGTTGAAGAATTCTAAATGTTGTTTTTTTTTTTTTTTTCCCTCTCTTCTATCTGATGATAAATTATAGAGTTTGATACCAAATATATGAGAATATAAGGAAAAGCTAAACACAATAAGTTATGGATAAGTTTTTTTTTTCAACTATATAAGAATGTTGAAATGAGTGAAAAATAATGTCTGTTTGATAACTTTTTTTTTTTTCAAAAACATTTTTCATATTTTTAATTTTTTATTACTATTATAAAACATTTTAAATTTTTTTATATTTTTTGAATAGGTCAAAGAAATTTATTTCATCTTGATGATGGGTCACATGTGAAAGGAAACTTTGATGCTAAAATAAACACACACAATCAAATTCAAAAATAAATTTTAATTTTAACATCATGTCAAATATTACTTTATAAAATGTATAAATAATATGTTTTCAGTTATTTTATATTACATTCATGTATTTCAATTAAAAATACATAAATAATATAATTTAATTTAATTTACTATTAACTTCATTATTTTCACTTAATATTATGTCTTCACAATAATATAAATTCTTTTCTCTTATGAGACCTTGCTATAAAGTTTATGTATCATTATAAAAGCCATGCTGAATGTCAACATCTTTCCCATCTAAAGTCCCTATATATTTTATTGAGCTTTGGAAATGAATTAGTTCAATTCTTGGTCTTTTGTATAATTGATTTTTCAACAAGTTACTATAAATATTAATATTTTCTTCCTTGCTATTTTTGCTTTTAAATATACAGTTTTTAGATGGATATATTAAGAATAAGGTCTTTTGTTAATTAGTAATATTATATTGCATATTTAGATCAAATAAGATTTAATAACAAATACATAAAAAAAATTTTAAATTACATATTTTTAAAAATCAATGTGTATGCCTTTGTTTTCTTAGTATATAAACTAAAATATATGTCTTGTTCTAGTCTTGTAAATTGAGAGGGTCCAAATCTTTTTATATAGCAATGAACTAATGGACAAGAGGGATCCAACAAATAGTGAGAATACCAAACCCCTAAAAGGTCAGACTATTTTTTGAAAGGGAGACTTTTGAACAAAGCTTGCTATATGAGTTTGAAAGGGTTGGGATTGAAAAAGACCATTTGGAAGAGAAATACATAATTGGAATGGCCAAAGGGTAAATAGGACAATGGGTAAACACTCAACAATGATATAAAAAAGAGGAAACTAATACTCTTTACTTCATACTCTTTACTTCACATTATTAGTTTCAAAAATTCTTATGCCTTTTGAAAATTTGAGATTTCTTCTTTAAATAAAAATTTCTATATGAAGTTAATTAATCATAATGCACTCAATATACGCTTAGAATAAAGTGATTATATGAAATTTTATCATTCTTTAAATAATCTATTTATCTTTTGTAAATATAAATTTAGAAAAATCTTTCATAAAATACTTACAATAATATAATTAAAATGTTTTAATGAGTTTACCAATTTATTTGTAGTAACTATAAGATCGTGATCAAAACTCTTAAACACTTACTGATAAATATCTTAAAACTTAACTCCCAAAACTCTCAGAAAATAGCATCTCTAAATAGATATGTGCTCACTCCAAAACAAATGAATTAGTCTTTCAACTAAATACAAATTTCATTTTTTAAAGCTACCAAACTATGCAAGTCTTCTAAAGAGAATTGTATTCCTTCATTTCCAAATTATTGCGTAGATAATAGAGAAAATGTTGTAGAATAATCTTTGGATTGTCCACTATGAGATGATTTCATTTCAGGAGAATCCATGAATATTTTGTTCATATTCATACAGTTATTTGAAATGGATCCAGCCATTATCTCAGAGAAGTAACGTGTTGAACAATCCTGCCTCTTATCCTATTCCTCCAATATGCCGACAAAGTCGTCCATTACTACCAATTGTTGTGGTAAAATTTGTTAAAAACAAAATAATTCATATATATTGCTCTGTACTAATTAGTGTAAATAGCTATTCTAATCACATGTGCAGTATTAAAATACAAAATTCGAGGGCTTGGGCTTTAAGCATAGCTTAGACTTTGAAAAACCTTTATTATTATTTTTTTGTTCTTTCTAGATTGAGGAGAATAATCTGTCCATCACAATAAAATCCCATGATTAGAAAGATTGTGAGAGATGAAGATAAAGGATGCATTTCATGCACTGTGGGCTGCCAATATCTCAAAATAACCCGATTTTCAAGGACTGAAGGGACTGATGGTTAGAAAATCAACATCTACTATTGATCTATCAAGAAGTAGAAAAGAGTTACAGGTTCAATTACTATTAATTCTATCAAAAAGTAGACAAAAAGTCACAGATTCAATTACTATTGATGCTATCAAAAAGTAGACAAAAGGTTACATGTTCAATAACGTTTTAAAGGTATTTGGCATTTAGAGAAAAAAGAAAGCCATGATTTTGTCATGGTTAAGAATATGAATATTTGATTAGAATTTTATATGGTTTAACAATTATAGTTTCTGACAATTAAATAACCAATAATAATTTTATAGATCATTTTTAAACATAATTAATAAATAATTATTTTCTTTTTATTGATTTAAATCTATATTTAGCTAACAAGAATTAATAAATGGAGCAGGATAGCCAACTGTAAGTTTAGGATCTCTAATTTTAAAACTTATTGCCAGCATACTCCATGCATGTACCGAAATCGGAGCTATGGAAAACAAATTTAACCCTGGGCATCATGGCAATTGTTCTTCTTACTTTAGACAGTAGTTATGGAAATTAATCCATCAACTGGCAATGATTACTTGAACTTTATAATATGTGAACCAAAATAGAGATTTAAGCCTACGGCATCCAAATTCATTCAGGAAATCATTATGAAAGAACAACTGATTGATACTAGTCCATGTAATACACGAGACACAAGGATTAATCTGGGAAATCTTGTCACAAAAAAACCGAACATCAAAATAGAGTTAACAATTGTACTGATTTATGAACATAGAATCCAAAAAAGGTTTTGTTATTAATTAAAAAATTACTGAAAACAATTAAACATTTAATAAAAAAATATTAAAATATAATTTTATTATCTAAATGTTATTAAATTTCATTTATACTTTATTTAATAGAATACAAATTTCAATTAGGTTTAGAATAAGAGTTCAATTTGGTGACAAAATTAGTAATTTTACTTTACTGTTAATCGTGAGGGCCATTGGACTCCTCCCCCGTCTGGAGTTCTTAAAATCAACACTGATGGCTCTTCTCGGTGGATGTGGATCGTTATTCAACAGATCACTCAGTTATGCAATTCTCTGAAATCTGTTGTTCTGTTCTCTTTGGTATTCAATAAAATTTTTACCCCTCTTTTAGTTTAAAGTTCAATTTGTATTAAAGTAAGAATTTTAGTTTAGGGTTAACATTTAATTTGGATTATTGTTGGCATATATTTTATGTAAATTTTCAGTTCCATTACCATTTTGTTCAAAAAAGGACTTATGGTACAATTTCATTGTGGTTTCATGTTAAAATTAAATTAGCCAAGTTTGTTGAGGTTAAGATATATTTTGAATCATTTGTTCTACAATTTATTTTAAATTCTGTGTTTTTTTTGTATATTCATTTAGACTAAAGAATAAATTTAATTAAGTGTAATAGTATTTATTTTATGAATTGAAACAAAGAAAACACATATGTATATGAAAATTTTTATATATAAATAATAATGTTTTGAATACTATTCTTGTAAGATAATTTATTTTATAGATTATAACTATTGCTCTTGTTTAATGTTTATTTATTCTTTTTAATATAAAAGAAAATAAGATACAAATAATATAAGATGAATTTTTTCTTTCTTTCTTATGTACTTTCCAAATAGAAGACAAAATTATATTCTAGAAATTGAACAAAAAAAAATTTAAAATTATTAATGAACAAAAAATAAATTAGATATTGTAAATTTTATAATCACTTAAAAAATCATTCAAAATAGGATTTACAATATGACCCAAAATCTCTTTTACTATTTTAGTATATGGACGAAAAGACTAAGATTTTATAGAAAGGGGGGCATTTGATCTGAGCAATGAATGGATTCAAAGAGACACCCAACCTCAAATAAGTTGTTTTTACCATCTTCTATATGAGTTAAAAAGAGGCCGATTGAGACTGCAGGAAACCATTTGGAAGAGAAATACAAAAATGGAGTGGCAAAAGGATAAATAGGACAATGGATGAACACTCAATAAGTAACATAAAAGAAAGAAAACTCACACTCTTTTACTTCACATTAACATTTTCAAAAAGCCTTACATCTATTGAAAATTTGAGATTTCTTCTTCAAATAAAAATTTATATATAAAATTGGGTAATCATAATGATCTTGTTGTAAAGTTAGAATCAAATAATTATATGCAAAATTATGTTTCTTTAAATTATCTATTCATCTTTTAGAAATATAAATTTAAAAAATCCTTTCATAAATCACTTACAACAACAGTATAATTGAAATGTTTTAATAAATTTATAAATAAAACTATTTTATTTTAATTTGTAGGAACTATAAAATATTGATCAAAACTCTCAAACAATTGTTGATAAAGATCTTAAAACTTAACTCCCAAAACTCTCATAAAATAATATTACTCAAGACATGTCCTCACTCCAAAACATATAAATTATCCTTTCAACTAAATAAAATATTCATTTCTAAAATGCTACTAATCTATGTAAGTCGTCTCAAGATAATTGTATTCCTTAAATTCCAAATTATTGCTGTACATAATAGAGACATTGCCGTATAATAATCATTCTATTCTCCTCTATAAGATGAATTCATTTCCTAGATAATTGTATTCCTTAAATTCAAAATTATTGCATACATAATAGAGACATTGCCATATAATAATCATTGTATTCTCGTCTATAAGATGAATTCATTTCCTCTCACGCATGAATATTTTGTTCATATTCATAAAGGTATTTGAAGTGGCCGATCCAACCATTATCTCAGAGATCTAGCGTGTCCAACAATCCTGCCTCTTATCCTATTCCTCCGATATGCGGACAAAGTCGTCCTTTACTACCAATTCATTAGCGAAAATCCACAACAACCAAATAATTCATGTATATTGCTCTGTACTAATTAGTGTAAATAGACATTGTAATCATATGCGCAGTATTAAAATACCAAATTCTAGGGCTTGGCTTTACGCATAGCTTAGGCTTTGAACAAGCCTATTTTGGGGCTCCTTTCTATATTGAGGAGAACAATCTGTCCATCACAATAAAATCCCATGATTAGAAAGATTGCGAGAGATGAAGATAAAGGTTGCATTTCATGCACTGTTGGCTGCCAATATTTCAAAATAACCCGATTTTCAACGACTGAAAGGACCGACGGTTTGAAAATCAACATCTACTATTGATTCTATTAAAAAGTAGACAAAAATTTACAGGTTCATTTATGTTTTAAACGTATTTGGTATTTAAAAAAGAAAAAAAATCATATAGTTTGGCATGGTTAAGAATATGAATATTTGATTAGAATAACCATTATATTTTAAACAAAAATAAATAATCAATATAAGTTTTAAATATCATTCTTACAAAATAATCAATAAAGAATTATTTTATTTTTTTATTCAACTTTACATTTAATTAACAAGAAAAAATAAATTAAACATGACAATAGATTATAAGTTTTCTATTTCTAATCTTAAACCTTATTGCATCAATTTTATGTGTTTTGATTAAATAAAATGGGAGAGGCTCCAACCCAACATCAAAATAACATCAATTATAAACTAACAAAAAATAAACTAGCAACAACAACAAAAAAAAATACAGAACCAACACCCAAGACCAGCACAAAGCACCAAGAACCAGGAGACCAAAAAAGTAGGCGAACCACTGTTGTAAACCAACACCTATTTGTTGAGCTCCTTCAACTTCTCAAGAAATGAGGCACTTTTGGGAGGCCGAGGAAAAGCAACATCACAGAGACAATGTGCTCCCTAGTGGCCAACTGCAAACTGTGCTCTCTCTCTTCTTTTGTTTCATCTTTCTTTCCTCCAGTTCAGCTTGTATGGAACTGATTGAGAGATTGCTCTTAACCAACATACTCTTACTGTAGTTGGTAAACTCAACCAACTGTTGTTAAGTTGGGACTGGTTTTCCTTCATGTTAGCAAGTGCATTAAGAACTAGGAGACCAAAAAAGTAGGTGAACCTCCATTGTAAACCAACAACTATTTGTTGAGCTCCTTCAACTTCTCAAGGAAGGAGGCACTTTTGGGAGGCCGAGCAAAAGCAACATCACCAGAGACAATGTCATCCCTAGTGGCCAACAGCGAACTATCCTCTCTCTCTTCTTTTGTTTCATCTTTCTTTCCTCCAACTGAGCTTGTATGGAACTGATTGAGAGATTGGTCTTATCCAACATACTCTTACTGTAGTTGGTAAACTCAACCAACTATTTGTTAAGTTGGGATTGGTTTTCCTTCGTGTTAGCGAGTGCATTTTTCATTTCTATTTTCTCATTTTTTGTAGAGGACCTGGTTCTTCAAATAAATAATTTGGTCATCTCTAAAATCCCAATTGTTTAACTTCTACCCAGAATCATTAGCAACCTCCCAAAGATTTGCATGCCCTTTCCCCTTAGTCCAATCCTCAGCCTTCGTCAATTGTTTCAAGCTTATTAATTTTTCTTGTGTCAATCTCGAACAAGAAAATGAGCCATTTGCTCACAACCTTTTATGTGTTTCAAGAAAGAATTCCTTTTAAAAGCTTTGAAATAATAGAAGTTTAAAATTTAGTATGTTATATATTCTAATTAAGAATAAAAGATATTTTATTCAATTAATATATTTTTCAACAATTGATCAATCTGTAAAAAATAATTTTATATAATTTTTTATTAGAAATATCCCACTTTTATTGATTAATGTTTACTTTTAATTAACAAAAAGAACATAATAGTAAACTATAAAAGAAAGACAATTTTCACTCAAGGATTCATAGATATTGGAAGCTGAAAAGAATAATTTGTCTTCGAATCATTTCCCAAGATAGTGTGCTAGGTAAAAGGCATTTCCTAGCCCACAATCGTCGTTGGATGATCCATAAACAAAATTTTCCCACTCATTGTCAAATAATCCGAATTCCGACCAGACCAAACATAGATGAAGACCAGTTGGCATATTGGGGACGAGAAAAATGGTATCCAAAGAGAAAAACTATACAAATTATTACATTGAAGACTGAGAATCTGATTGACTATTACAAACAATTGTGAGATAAAATGCTTTTAGATATTCTTATCCGTGGTAGATTCTGGAATAGATTGAAGGGTCGGTAGGAGTAATTGCTCTGCAGATAGACTTGACAAAGAAAGATCAACCGCAATTTTGATTATTTGTGGAAAATTCTCATATTCATAATTTTTTTTCTAAGATTAAAACCTCTAATAGAACGAGGATAATGATACACTATTACCAATCTAGAGATCAAGCGTTGAGATAAAAAAAATTAGGAATTTGAGCAAAAATCTTCTGCAGTACTATTAGATATATTTATTGATGGGGTATGTTGAATGTGTTCAATTATCTAATTATAATTATAAGTGTGTGAGGATAATTTTTTTATTTTTTATTTTTATTTTTGAATTAGGGGCTGAAGTTGAAAAGTTTGTATTAATAGTAATATATAATAAGATTCATATTGATTCTTAACCACATTCTAGAGTTGACTTTCTAACATATGATAGTTTAATACAAATCAAAATTGAGCCGTATTGTTCATGTCACCCTCTTGGATATTATCTATGTTTAATATAGAGATTAAAGAGAATTAAAAAAGACACAAAAAAAATCTAGCATTTGTACTTATCTTTCAATCACTGCGAGATGAGGAAGAGGATCCACTAGATTCCTCTTGTTCAGATACTGCTTCCTCCTAAGCCCCGTCCTCCTCCTTGACCTCTTCCTCTGCCTCCTCCTCTAGTTCATCTACCTCTTCATCCTCTGACTCTACATCCTCGACCTCCCCTTGGACACTTCACCATCTCCCTCCACCACATCTACATCATCTTCCTCTTCATTTTCTGAATAATCCTCACTTCCTAGGCCATCCAGTCTTGAATCTTATTTGTATTTAAAAAACCATTCTTCCTCCTCATCTACATCTTCTCCATAAGGAGCATCAATGCCATCCTGCAAACCAAGAAATTGTTTGATGAACCTTTGGGTGTCTTTATGTTCCCATTCCCATCCCAACAACACAAAAAACCTCCTTCGAGGTTCGCCATATATGTTTCTTCGTTGTCTATTTCTCAATCCTTAAAATGAACCTCCAACCCTGATTATCACTACATACTCAAATGGGAATGGGATCGTCAAATTATTTCCATCAATATTGGTAAGAGCCCCATGAAGCCCCACCAAATACTTGTTTTTGAATAATCTAATGGAAATCAACTCTGCCACTAATTTAGGCTCCCCTACCATCAGAGAGTAGGCTAGGAAACCAAAGCATATGTTTGAGTTGACTATTTTATGGTGCTTTGTGAAAATAAAGTTGAACCCTATAACCTTTCGAATGACATGCATTATTAATGGATGTTGAAACTTTGACACTTCCTTCAGTCTGAGCTCAATGATGGGTGTGTTGAAAGCAGTCTGCCTATTGATCAACTTAAGCTTAATACAGGTATCCATGATGAACTGTTCGCTCACCATCTCCTCCATAAAATACAACAAGTTCCAAGGTAGGAAAAGAATAAAAAAAGAAGAACTAAAATTATTGTATTCTTTGAAATTGAATGCTTCACTTCCACCATACAGTAGCGAAACCCTATAAAAAATGAGGTAAAATAAATGTCGGCATTGTCATTCAAAATTTCATTCTAAATGGTGATGTCCTTTCTTTCCTTAACAAGACCTGTTATGATTACTAGAATGAAATACATATTGTCACTCTCAACCAATCAATATTTTGTAGAAAAGGGACTTGTGAGTAGTAGGTGATTGACATCCTCCTCATTATTATAACATAATGACCAAATAGAAGGCCCATGATGCCCTAATTTCCTAAACCTATCTGTGTGTGAATGAAATACACCTTCATGAGATTAGTTTATTTATGAGTAATCCTATGGAATAATAAAGATAATTTAAATGAACAATTGCACACAAATTAATAAGCATCCCATGGCTCTCTATCTAAGCATGTTAATAGAGCTCTCAGCCTTAATCTCTTCTAATGACAGTCTGAGAATGCAAAATATGATAAAGGTATGCAAATATAACTCTCAAATTCTCTCAATTGCTTCAAATTATGAACTCAAATGCTCTCAATTGATATGAAAAAGATAAATTATTCTTTGAAATGCTCCAAATTGCTATAAAAATGGCTATAATAAGGATGCTTTGCATTTAAATTTCTAGGATTTGATGCTTGCAAAATGGCTTGTATGCATAGGATTTTCCCAAGAGTAGTGGGTAGATTCAATTGATCATGATTAAGCCTTGGTTGAGTGAGAGGCTTTCAAATGGTTTCAAATGGGGGGACAATTTAAATGCTTGTCTCAAAGGTTGGGACAAAGAGACAAATTTAAGTGATTGAGATTCAAAGTTCAAAATGAGTGATTGAGATTGGAAATTAGGAGTGATCCATGTGATTTCTTTTCTTCAATCCTCATTGGTTCCTCAAATTCATGTTGAAAGGTATTAGGATTTATTAATTCAATCAATTAATTAAATTAGCCATGTAAGGGAATAGGTTCAATTTGATTTTTGATTGAAACTATATAATTAATTGATTAAAATAAACTACATATTTTGATTAATCCCTTTAGGCTTATATTTAATCATTTGATGTCATTTGTTAATTGATCCTTTGATTTGAAGGATTTTATCCCAATTTAATTTATAAATATCTATTTGAATTTGATTTAGTCCATTTTGATGAGATTTGAGGCATTTTGCTGAGATTTGCAGATTTGTTTGATAAGAGAACACCTGTCCAGTTTTAGGTGTCTACAAATGCCACTCTTTGAATTGATGTGTAAAGAGCATTGATTCAAACAAAATTCCATGTCTTGGTCATTGATTTGATACCTAATTGACCGATTAGCTGATCCAAGATGTGAAACTTGATTTGAAACCCTCATTGATTAATAAACTGGTTGATTGATAACCTAATAGGAGAATAACCCTGATTTGAGATCCAGAAACTGATTTGAAACCCTAATTTGAAAATTGATGTTATACCCTGATTTGAAACTGATTTGATAAGATGTAGAATTCCCAACTGATGATGTTTGAAATTTCAATGCCCTAGATTTAGATTGATGTTTGATGCAGTTCCAGATTTGATATTGTGATAATGCCCCCTCAAAAATGAACCCAGATTGATGTCTTGAAGGAAAAGATGATGATACTGATAAAGAAAAGATCCAATATGTTTTCATTTCTAAAAAACATTGATGATGATCCTAGTAACAAAAAATACCCCAGTGTGAAGAAAATGTAGATGAGGTCAAACTAGGTAAAAAATCTATCCAAATTAGGTCAAATAGCTTAAATAGGTTGAAAACCCCATATTTACTATTCATTTTCACTTTTTACGATAGAGATTTTACTCTAATCCTATTGAGATTGATAGTGATGGTGGTCCCTATTCGAGAGCATCAGTTTGAGCGAGCATGGCTGTATCAAAGACCCACTGACTATGGATCTCTGGTAAGTGCTTTTGAACCTCTTAGTGCATTTATTGCTTTGTTTTGACCACATTTATTGCTTTTAAACATGATTTTAAGAATAGTTTTATCCAGATTTCACATAGTATAGTTTAAATGATGCCTACACACGTTAAATGACTCATCCGCATAGTTAAATGATCCCTATGCATATTAAAATATCGCGTGTTAGTTAGGTCAAAACTTGCCTTTGATAAATAAACTGTCGTCCATCAAACCCTAGGGAAAAATTAGATTTTAAATGCTGCCTAGTATGATTGAAATGACAGATACAGTTTAAAGTGACCCCTTCAATAAATTAAATCATGCCAATCATAGATTAAATGATGATTAACATGAAATGACGCGTACACTATGGCAAGTGACGCCTGCAATGAAATTTTGATGAAAACCTGATTTCGAAAGATCAAACTACTTTCTGATTGAACGTCTAGATTATCGGATTAATTTCCAAGATAGATAGATTTTCTTAGTAATGCTACCAAGTATTTAGGATATTAGAATAATTACATAAATGGATATTTGATATGTCAATCTGATTAGGTAGAAAATTGATTGATAGGATAACTGAACATATTGGTCCCTTCTCAAGATCTAGAGTTAGGAACAATAAGTTGATGTGCTCAAAAAGAGAAAAGGATTGATTTGATTGGTTTGATTAACTTAAAATGATCCACTAATATAATTATATTGACATAATTCCATTCTTTGCAAAATAGGTACGGTTCCGTAAGTTGTATTTACGGAATCTAGCTTCTTGGATTCTTGATTTATCTGGTGAGTTGATTGGTCCAGAGATACGTGTGATAGAGAAGTGTGGTTTGGGTTTCCTTCTCAATATTCCTTAGTTTCAGCTAAATCAGGGTTTACTTACAGCTATGGTAGAGCATTGACACTCTGACCATAATACTTTCCATTTAGCACTCGGTGAGATGACAATCACTCCTGAGGATGTTTACATATTGTTGCGTATCCCGACTCAAGGAAAGTGGATTTAGTACAATCAAGTTTATGATGGCAGTGCATGCAGAGGCAAGTTTGTAGATGATACGGTCACAGATGACACTATTACATGGGCATAATTTTATTTGTTTCCTACTTTTCCAGCAGTATTAGGTGCAGTGATTGGAGGATTACTTCTCCCTGACTGGTGAGGTCGTGAATTCTTAGTTGGCTGGGGTTGGATCTTGGAGGACTTACTTGCACATCTTTGGTGGTTTGATTGGGACTCCTGTGGTTTAGCACTTTTATATTATAATTTACATGAGGTTGTATATCGAGCTAGTGCACCTTTATCAACATGTGTTATTGTGTTACAGTTATGGACCTGGGAGCATATCCCTGTGATGAGACCGATAGCAGCTCAAGTATGAGGTTGAGGATGGCCTTATGCATTCCTTTATGATGGTATGGTTGTCCAGCATCATCTAGAAAAGCTTGAGTATTGGCATCGTACTATTGATGACATAGATCGGGTTGTTTGGAGACCCTACCTTGGTTGTGAGGGATGGATAGAGGATGATGATGAGCTTCCATATATGTTTTCCCCTCATTGGATGATTTATTTATCACCACTTATTATTGAGAGATTATTAGTTGGTAGATTTTTGAGACACTATGACAGAGTACAGGATATGCCTCAGGGTATGGCCTTATATGCACATGTACAGGTAGAGTGATCCATGTGGGGAGATGAGGTAGATTATGAGTTTTCAAGCACTGAGATTGAAATATTGGTATTTATCCGATGGGACATGTTGGATCTTGTTGTTGATGCTGGAGTGTCTGCTGAGTATAGAGAGTGGTTTTATCGACATAGATTTGTGTGATTTACTAATCCAACAAATCCTATTCCTGACAGGGATGATACTTCTAATGATGATGATGGAGATGGTGGTGGTAGAGGCGGTGGTCAATCAAGATGGAGACAGTGAGCTCCTAGAGTACCGAGAGCTCCTAGGGTTCTGAGCACTTTAGGCATAGGATGGGTTAGACCTCAGATGCAGGGTGGAAATGTGAGGGCTAGGGGTGGTGGATATGGTCAGCCAAGATAGAGATAGGTTCAGGTTCATCCCATACTAGCCGTAGTATGGGGTCATCAGAGACATGCTGGCGACGCAGACACATATAGCTATTGCTAGACATGGTCCAGGACCACAGGTTTAGGATCCTTCATAGGGATGTGCTCATGAACAATAGATTCCTCAACATATTCCTATTGTACCACAGGTTGTTCCACAGATTCCTATTATACCATAGGTAGCTCCACAGATTCATGTTGCACCACAAGTACCTCTTGCACCGCAGGCACCACAGGCTCCAAAGGCTCCTTAGGCGATAAATGCCTTGACACATGATGTGAGGACATTACAGGCTGGGATAACATTGATGAGTGGTTAGATTGAGCATGTGGCTAGCATGATGCAGCAATTTATGATGATGATGGCCCAGAGGCCTAGTATAGCTAGCAGCAGTCAGGTACATCTGACTACACTGGACATATTAGGTGACAGAGATCTTGATGGCACAAATGATACAGGTATTAGAGATGGATCAAGTAGTGGTACAGGTGATGGATCAGGTGCCCCTACTGGGTTGTGAGATAGATTGATATTGATCCTCTAGATATGCATTGATGTATCATATTTATTTTTGATCAGGACTTTGATGATGTATCATTTTGTCGATGTATCTTGATATACAGATGTTGATGGACATTTTCGATGGTTATTTATTTGATGATGCTCTTTGATTTCCATGATGTTGTTATGATGTTGATGTGAGATTTGTTTATATACAAATCTATATGATGTCTATGATGCATTTAATTTAATTATTCTATGGATGCAGTTGATCTTATCTATGACATTGATAGATGGATGCCAATGATTTATTCAACTACTTCTATATGTTGTTCTGATTTTTATAATGAATGTAATGGTTTATTCAATGTAATAGTAAAATGAATGCAACTCTCTTTTTGGATTTTGATTTTCAACGTATGCAACTTATATGAAATGCACGCTAAAATGGATGTAAAATGAATGATTAATGATTCTTTTCTTTTTATTTTTTGATATAATAGATAATGATTAATGATTAATGCTATCTAGGTGAATGCAAAAGTTATTCTGACATCATTTATTTGAAACACAATAATTGAAATTGAACCCCCAAAATTGATTAACCCCTTTGAACTTGTAAAATCCGTATGAAATTAGTCTTACATGAAAATGCAATGCAATGCAACTAATTGTCATTAGCTTTTTGCGAAAGAAATGCAAAAGAGATGTATTTTCATCATTGAGCATTGTGGAACTAGGAGCAAGTACAACCATCACTGACCACATCATGATGATATGAATATCGCTTTCATCGCTTTTGGTAACCATCTGGAAACTAGTACAACCTCACTAGTTGAATAAACAACTATGGGAGTATGAATACCGTTTTGGTCAGATTCAATGATGCAAGTGGATTTTAATATTAAGATATGGATTTTCTAAATAGACAAGGTATCCTTTTGTGTAAACAAACAAAGGTTAACCCTCCTTCCTACATGAAAGTCCTCAATGGTTCTTTGAGGACCACGTCCTTCGAATAATTCACACAAGTTGATGGATCTTCCTCAAAACACTCACTCAAAGTCAAGAAAATTTCATGTCTCCATCTTCACCAATCTATTTGAAACATCATCAATTAGCTAAAAAGACATGACAAAATGCAATGAAAATCATCAAAAAATTTCAAGTGTTTTTTTCTTGTATCAATATTTTCAATAGAATTCCCAAACATTCTGATCAGTTAGGTTTTTGTCAATTTTTAATCTTGATAATAAAGTCATAAAGTTCAAGGATCAAGTTGGAAGATTAAATGCTTGTGTTTGAACAAAGATATTCATCAAAGGTTCAACAATATCTCTCCTCTAGATTTCTTAAAATATCCTTTGATATGTGACCAAAATGTATCACTTCTGAATTCATTTGTACCAAAAAAAAATGCTTTTCCCCCAAGGGATAAATGTGACCTTGTGAATCTTGGGAAAATGAAACCTAGTATGTGATAATGCAACTAAGAGACTTTATTATGATTATGCACAAATGAAGGATGCAATGAAGGATATACAAATGAGATGATGAAAAGGCAATATGTACAAATGCCGCTAGGAAAGACCTAAGGGATCAAAAAGTGCCTAATTACCAGGTTTTCACCTTTTTCTTTTATTGATTTTTATCTTTTTATCTTTTTTCGCTACCAAGGCACCTATTGCTAGGTTTTCACCACGACACTTTTTCTCTTTTTCAATTTTTTTTTTCTTTTTTCAAAATTTTTTGATATCATAAAGGAACCTATTTGCTAGGTTTTCACGAACACAACCATTTTTTGATCTTTGAATGTTTTATCTTTCGTCATGCTCAATTTTCTCCTTTTTAATGCTCTTCTGCTTTTCCATTGTTTTTGTCTTTCTGATCTTTCTCATGTTTTTGGATTTTTGAACTTTTTTAAAGTTTTTAGATTTTTGAACTTTTCTCGTGTACAGAGAATGATGTTGAAATCATCAGATACACACTCATCTGATACTCTTTCCTCCTATACTCTTTCATCTGATCAGGTATGAAACCTCTTTAGATGAATGATGTTAATAGGCTCTTGCAACTCAACACCCTCACAATCAGTTAGCTTCTACGTCACCGTTCCAAAAGAGCAAGTAATTACAAAAGGTCCAAGACAATTTGCTTCCCATTTTCCCTTCTTTTCTCTATCTTCTTGGTTTTACATTTTTATCTTAACACTAAGTCTCCTACTTGAAAGGTTATTAGTTTGAGATGCTTGTTGTAGTTTCTTTAGATTGGGTTCTAATATACCTTAAATGTTCATAAGCTTGTGTTTGATGTTCCTCCAATAATTCCAATTATTGAAGTCAGGCGACCCTATAATCCTCATCATTGATTAATCCATGTAAACAAACTCTTAAGGATGGGATTTAAACCTCCAAAGGTAGAACAACTTCCACCCCATATACTAAGGAAAAAGGTGTAGCTCTGGTAGGTGTTCGAATGCTAGTTATGTATGCTCACAATGTCAGGTTTATCTGAACATGCCAATACCTCCCTGATTTGTCAATTGATCTCTTCAAGATTTTGAGAATATTCATGTTTGTAGATTTGGCATGTCCATTACCTTGAGGATAGTAAATGGAGGAATAGTGGTGTGTTATATAGAAAGTTCACATAATTCATCTATATCTTTGTTCTTGAATTGTTTCCTATTATCTGTGATGATGGCATGAGGAATACCATATCTAAAAATGATGTGATTAAGGATAAACATAGAAATCTATTTTACAGTAGCAGTTGTCAAAGGTACGACCTCTACCCATTTGGTAAAATATTCATTTATGTTATGATATACTTGTGACCATTGAAATAAGGTGGATAAATCATTCCAATAAGATCAAAACCCCTTGGTAAAATGACCATGGTGTGATAAATAGATGCAATTCTTGTGTAGGTGCATGCATCATGCATCCATGGTATTGGCAATTCGCACACACTTTGACAAAGTGGCAAGCATCTTTTTCTAAGGTCTTCTAGAAATACCCCATGTGAAGGATTTTCTTAGCAAAATTCAACCCACTCAAATTTGACTCACAAATCCCCTCATGAATTTCTTCTAAAGCTAACCTCGATTCTTCATCCTCTAGACACCTAAGAAGCATTTCGTAAAGAACTTTGCGATATGATGTGTCTGATAGGATGGTATAATGAGCAGCTTGGCGTATATAATGTTGTTTTTGGGCACGCATTTGGTCTATAGGTAAAAATTGGTCTTTGAGGTAGGTATAAATTTGTATGTACCAAGGCGAGTCATGTCCATAAATAAGGGAAATGATTTGGGTGTCAAGTAGGTCAAAATACAATTTCACCAACTCTTCCACCACGAATTCGTACCTCGCATTTTGATCAGGCATTTGGAGTAATGAAGCCAAAGTAGCCATAGCATCTGCAGCTCTATTCTTGTCCCTTAGAATTTTCTCAAATGTGATTAAGGAAAATCATTTCTTTTGGTCGTCTACCATCCTCTTATATGGCATCATGTTTTCATCCTTAGTTTGATATTCATCATTTATTTGATTGATGACCAATTGGGTATCCCCATAAACTTGTAGTTCTATGACTTTCCATTCTAAAGCCATTTTAATACCTATGCCTAAAGCTTCATATTCTGTAATTTTGTTTGTACATGGGAACAAAATTTTATAAGATTTTGGAATGGTGTACCCTTGAGGTTTGATCAATAAAATTCCAGGCCTTGAACCATTTTGAGTGTAAGATCCATCGAAATACAATTTACGTGCCTTGGCTTCCACATTGACTATTTCTACATCTGGAAATTCAACTTGGATAGGATGAGTAGAGACAAACAAATTTTCAGCCAATTGATAAGCAATAACTTGGCCTTTGATATCTTTTCAATCCACATACTCAATGTCATATTCACTAAGCACCATCATCCATTTAGCAATTCTTCCTATTAGGGTTGTTTTACTAAGTAAATATGTTATGGGACCAATCTTTGCAATTAAATTCACCTTGTGCATCAACATGTAATGTCTTAATTTTTTTGAGGAAAAAACCACTACTAGAAAAACTCTTTCAATCAATCTATTATTCAATTCATATTTGATCAAGGTTCTACTTAAGTAGTAAATAAATCTTTCTTTTCCTTCATTGTCCTCTTGTGCCAACAAAAACCCTAAAGATATCTCTTTTGCTGAAATACATATTAGTAAGGGTTTTCCTTTGATGGGAGGCATCAAGATAGGTGGGTTTAGCAAGTATGTTTTCAATAAAGTGAAGTCTTGTGCATATTTATCATCCCATGTAAAAATGGTATCATTATGCAGCAATCTTGTGAAAGAATGGCACTTTTCTGCCAAATGAGAAATGAACCTCTTAATGGATTGAAGTCTTCCTTGAAGTGACCTCATTTGACGAATATTTTTGGGAGTTTCCATTTCCATGATTTCTTGTACTTTCTCAGGATCCACTTCTATTCCTTTTTCTGAAACTATGTAGCCTAAGAGCTTGCTGGATTGGACCCCAAATGTACATTTCTTTGCGTTTAATGTCACTTTAATTTGCTCCAACCTTGTGAAAATATTTTCTAGTATAGGAAGATGATTTTTCTTTTATAAGACTTTTCTAAGATATCATCCACATAGTTTTCTGGGAAGGTATGCATCATGTGGTGGAAGATAGTGGTCATTTCTCTTTGGTAAGTTGCTTCGGCATTTTTGAGAACGAAGGGCATCACATTCCAAAAAAAGGTTCCCAAAGGGCATGTGAAAGGGGTCTTTTCTTGATCTTCAAGTGAAATATGAATCGGATTGTATCTATTAAATCGATCCTTTAATGAGAACATAGAATTTCCTACCTTCAAATCTAGTATACCATCAATGCTATGTAATGGAAAGTCATCCTTAGGGAAAGAAAGGTTAAGGTCTCAAAAATCTGTGCATACTCGAATGGATTTTTCATGTTTGGTAAATGGTAAAATGTTGAAGATCCATCCTACATAACCTATTAGTCTTATGAATCCAACCTTTAATAGCTTTTCTAATTCTACTTTGACCAATAGAGCTACATAGGAATGCATTTTGACAACTTCTCCATCACAAGTTTGACGTCGGGTCTTACATTAAGATGGTGCATTATAAAACTTGGATTCAACCCTGACATGTCTGCATATGCCCATGCAAAGTTAATTTAATTATATGAACTCCTTCCTTTTTGATGGGGTTAATGATACTGCTAAGTGAATAAACTTTGGTTCCAATTTGGTTCCACTGTTAACCTTTTGTATTGGCTCTATGAGAATATGAGATCTCTCATTATCATGTTATAGTAGGGTATCCAACCTCTCTTCCTTAGGTTCCACAGTTGGGTTTTCACCTTTAGAAACATCTAATATTTTTACCTTTTTAGGCTCTAGTACTGCCACATGGTGGTTTTCACCACTATTGTAGAAACTGATGAAATATCATATTCAACTCCAAGATCTAGCTGCATGCACAATACCTGTCGTAAAGAATGAAGCAAAAATATGGAAAAAGCAAAACCCTCTTGTGGTCAAAAATGTTAGAGCTCAAATTTTATTAAGAGAGTATAAACAAATAATTATAAAAGTGGCTTATAAGGATGGAAACCCTAAAGCCACACAAAGCTAGGTTGAGGAATAATAATTAATATAAATATTAATAATTATTCACCTAAAATGAGTAAGCTTAAGTGAAATAGAATAATAGAGGACTTAGTTAATTAAACCAAAATGATTTAATTATAAAGTCAAATATATCTATTACTCTAAAATCCCCCCCCTTAAGCGTAGCTCAGGAGGAAGCTAACCTAGCACAGCTAAGAAAGAAAGAAAAAAGGGTCCCGGCAACAAGGCCTGATCAGGTACCCAATACAAGGAAATCTCTGTAAACTGGAGTAAAGGATAAAACCCAGTGGGAAAAAATCCTCTCCAAAAAGAGATGAAAAAGCAAGCAAAGACAAAAAGAATGACTTCAAGAGACTCTCTCAAAGCCATAAGTACAATGCATGCTACCAACCCCCCTGTGAGAGAGGGTCGAGGCTCCAAAGCCCCCCCAGAATGAAAGAACCCCTGGATCAATAAACAAACCACCATGGCTCCAATACAAAGGAGTAAAAGGAAGAGAGCACTAAAGAGGTGAACTCAAAAGATGAGGTGTCACTAGAAGGCCGAGTTGATGCTCAAATGAGAAGACACAAGGATCCTGAAATGAAATCCCCAATGCAAGTGGTATGACGAGTGTGCTGACACGCTCATGAGAGAGGAGAAGAGTGTCCTCTGTAGAATCCTCAACAACTGCACCTAGTGGCTCAATGAATGGAGCTGGAGGGTCTGGCAGTGCTGAAGAGAAATAACCTTAGCAAGATGTGGTGTGGCAGTCACAACAGTGGTCTCAGGAACAACACAGAGGTTCAAGTGACCTAACTGCACCACATGATGCTCTCATGGAAGAGGAGAGCTGAGCTCTGATAATGGAGATGGTGGACCAAAATGTGTGAAGGTGTAGAGATGGGTGGAATGATCAACTGTCCCTGTAGCAACAATGCCACCTGTCACACTATCTCAAATGAAGACTGAATCTGGCATGAACTCAACTGTCTTCCCTGATCCATTGTGTGTAATCTGGTAAATTGAGAGAAGGTTTACAGATAGAGATGGAACATACAATAAATCATTGAAAGTGCCATCCTGAATGCGTACATAACCTTTCCCACAAATTGGCATAACAGTTTTATTCCCCATGAGAATGTGGGGAATAGGAGAAGCCTCAATGGAAGAGAAGATCTCTGGAGAAGATGCCATATGGTGAGAAGCACCTGAATCAAGTATCCAAGGCACCTATGAAGGGGATACAATGGAAGCTCGTAATGCATGACCCTGTCCAAAATCCTGTCTAGATGTCGAAGATGAGGCAGAAGACTAAAAAGAGGACCCCTGTGAGGATGGAGAGGAAATAGTGCTCTTCTGAAGGAGAGCTTGCAAATCTGCAATCTGTTTCTCATAGCCATCAAATCTCTTCTGAAAACACTATGACTCATCATGGGACCCCTTCTAACAATAGGAACATGTGGGGTTGTGAGTCTTCTATTTCTCCTTCTTAGAAGAAGATTGTGGGCCAGTAGAGTGCTGAGAAGAGGAATCAGATATCTACTTCGGCTTTGGCTTCTGTGTATCCTAAGATGACTTTGCAAGCAATGCCTATGATTGTGAGCCTATAAGTGAATCCATCTGACTAAGCTTGGACTGCTCACGAGTTAACCTATCATAAAAGGTCTTAAAAGAGGGCATAATATGACATGCACCCAGTGCATCCATAGTGGAGTAGAAGGTAGAATTGAAAATATGATAAAGGCCACGAAGCTTTGAGAGTATCAGAAAGATACACTCATCATCTGACTTCGTCTTGCCAGCATCCTGTAAAATGGAATGAAGAGACTTGAACTTCATCAAGAAGTCCTCAATGCTGGTGAATGATTCAGGTACCAAGGAGGTGAACTCTGCATCTATCTGGAGAATCTTGAACTAATTCATGGTGCCAAACAAGGTGGAAAACTTGTCCTACATATCCCTAGGTGTGGTCAGACCATCCAGGTGGAAAAACAACCCATATGAAATATTCATGGAAATGAGGCCCATTGCATCATCCATCCTATTTATGTGCATAATAGCCTCATAAGGCCTCTGAAGAATTGGCTGAACTGTATCTAGGTAGGACCATAAACCTCATGACATGAGGAGTCTGGTCATTTGTGGCTTCCATGTGTGGTAGTTATGTGGAGTCAGAACGATAATGGATGTGTTTGACATTGAGAGAATAAGACAGAAGTAGAAGGGTCTCTCTGAATTTAAAATGCAAAAAGAAATATGCACCCCTCCAAAAGCTATCAAAATAACTCCCGTACACCACAATATGAAGCAAAAAAAACACAAAGAACTAGAGAAAAACCTGAGTTTCTGAATGTAGAGAAGGAGGAAAATAAAGCCTCAACTTTGACACTAAAGATAGAAGCTTAAATGGTGGAACTAGAAATCAAGACCAGCATCAACACATCTAGCTCAGAAACACCTTTCCGGTGATATTTCATTTTTCAAAAATGGACACCGTATGCTCAAGTTACGGCCAAAAAATCAAGTGCCCCTCCAAAGACCAACTCTCTGGAAAAAACCAGACACTGAAAAAAATAGACGTTTGAACGCCCGTCACTAGTCTGCGAAGTTAAATTTGACAGCCGTCAAGGCTGTCACCGAAAAAAATTTCCGGTCACTGGAAAATTTAAAAAAATGCCAAAAAATTAAGGTTCTGCCAGAAAAATGTTTTTTGGCCACTGATGTCACTGATAACGTCAGCCCTATGTAGGAGGTGGTGAGCCGGTGGCAGTCAGTGGCTGGCTGGTGATGCGGTGGTGGCCCCTGGGTGGCTCCGCTGAGTAGCACCGCCGGTGGTGCTGCGACGGCCGGTGCGTGGCGCACCGACGGGTGGGTTGGGCGCGGGTCAGGCTAAGCCAGGCGGTGGTAGCTGTGGGGTGGCGCTGGGTTGGCACATTGGTGGCGTACTCTGGCAGCCCCAAACAATGATTTTTTTAAAAAAAATTTATCCTTTCCACCTCATTTTGTGTGCCCATACGACCCTAAGAGGCCAAAATTTTTCCCTGAGGGCATAGTAACCAAAATGGTCAAACTTTATATGTATTTTGACTCTCTCGGGCCTTCTGAACACAATGGTGGAGTCCATTTTTTCTCAAATAGCTCTAGAAAATAGCACCTCCTTCAAAGTGACAGAAAACCCAAGTAACAAAGGGCTTGATCCACAGCTTCAGGAAACTTCGAACAAGCTGCAGCAGAATGGCTCTGATACCATGTAGAAACTGATGAAATATTAGATTCAATTCCAAGATCTAGTTGCATGCACAATACCTGTCGCAAAGAATGAAGCAGAAATATGGAAAAAGAAAAACCCTCTTGTGCTCAAAAATGTCAGAGCTCAAATTGTATTAAGAGAGTATAAACAAATAATTACAAAAGCGGCTTATAAGGATGGAAACCCTAAAGCCACACAAAGATAGGTTGAGGAATAATAATTAATATAAATATTAATTATTATTCACCTAAAAGGAGTAAGCTTAAGTGAAATAGAATAATAGAGGACTTAGTTAATTAAACCAAAATGATTTAATTATAAAGTCAAATATATCTATTACTCTAACAACTATACCTTCTCATTCTTTTAAATTTCATTATTTTATTTTGTGGATTGAGAGATTGGACCCCTACCTCTATCATCATGTCTAGATTGAATTTGTTGGTGAAGAAGATGGCTTAGACGCGTTGAGGTATTGGGCCATTACATTGTCATTGGGAAAGTATAGTAGATAATTAGGTTTGGTTAAGTCCCAATTGATGAGTTCAGGATGAAAAAGGGCTAAAGACTCATTATGAAAGTTTTCATTCGAAGGATTCAAGGACATGACCTCGTTTGAAGGTTTGTACATTGTAGCACTTAGGTCAATAACACGTGCTTGCTTGAGGTGTTCCATGGAAGTAGGATCAAAATTTTGTTCACTAGAGTCCTCATGGATCTCCATGGGAAAGAATGTGTGTGGATTAAATCTAATGTTTGAATCCCCCGTACAAAGGTGCCCAAGGTTTACCTATCCATTGTCTTCCACTAGATTCTTGACCTATATTGGATTCTTGAGGCTCATTTGATGTTTGTGTAGAATTCAAACCTTGATTCTCATTGTCTTGACTTTTTGCATCAGGAGTGGTAGAATAGGTATGAATAACATCAACCTCTTTATCATGACAAGATTATTTGGATAGAGAGTCCCACTCATAATCTCCAAAATCATCCTCACTCTCAGATCCTACCATATGTACATGTTCATGAAAATCATGCATAGGGCTTGAACTTTCTCCTTTTTATTGATACCATATTATGGATTTATCATCCTTTGACCTCCAAGGAGGTTAAATGGGTTCTATCAATCCTCTATTCCTTATTCCTAATGGTCCTCTTCCCTTGTATCCCATTTTTTGCATAATTTGAAATCCCTTTCCATATTCATCGGTTTGGATATTGATGTGTTGCACTCTTCCAACGTGATTGTTTTAAGTATCATCCTCATTGTAGAGCCATAGTAAAACTTCATTGTCCTCCTTTTCTAGGGATTATTTGTCACTCTCTCTTTCAAAATGAGAGTTTTATTTGTGAGGTGGATCACCACTTGATGGTTTACCATGTTTCTTTGGGGAAGTTGTAAAATCAAATAGCGAAACAAAATATTCCCCCATTCCTTTGGAATGGATTTTACATTTCTTTTAAAACTTATGCATCATCTCATTCATATTTTGGTAATGATCCTTATTTTTTTGTTCTCTCTCATCCTTAGAGGGTTTCAAAATTTCTACCTTTGGTGTAGAATTTTTAACTGAATTTTTATTAGAACTTTGACCCTCATAACTCACTTTCTCCTTTCCCTTAGTTGATGTAGATGAGTTAGTTTGATTAGGATTGGAAGTATATGTAGTATTTTATGTTAACTTAGGATCTTCCTCTTTAGCTTCTTCAATTGCGACATTAGGAATGGTTCCTTCCCTATTATGAGGAATAAACAGATCATGAAGAGGTTTCAATGTATTTCATTATTGAAAGGGATTAGAATCCCCTCCAAATGATTTCTTCACCCATGTGCTGAAATTTAATACATTGATGATAGTTGGAAGGCACCATTTGTATCTCATGAATGCATGTCCTTCCCAATAAGATATTATAATTTAACTTCATGTCAAGGACTTGACATATGGTGTCTTTCTTGATAGGTCCAACTCGAGTTGGTAAAACTATCATGCCTTTCGAAGATCTTTCTTCCTGGTCATAAGCCTTGATGGTAATCTGCTTTTTAGGATCAATAGATGATTTGGATAATCCAAAACACTTGACAAGATTAAAAGTGGAAATGTTGAGACCCAATCCTCCATCAATGAGGTCTCCCTTGACCCTATTCATTTGGATTAAAACTTCTATATGTAAGGCTATTTTTTCAGGATGAGTAATGAACATAGCATCTTGTTCTGAAAATGAAAGGCAATGTGGTGCAACAAGATGTCTTACCATGTTTTGAAATTTATCTCCCTCCAAGGTTATAGGAACATTAGTCTCAACTAGATTTTTTTCCAAGATATCCTTGTGATTGCCTGAGAAAGTTTTAATAACTCCAAAATAGAAATTTGTGGTGTATTATTTTGTAGTTGATCAACAAAACTATAAGGCTTTATTGTAGTAGATGCTTGTTTAGCCAAAATAGTTTATTGTGTAGGAGCAATAGGTTTAGGATCACCCCCTTGTAGGGTGATCCTTGATGCTTTCCCCCTAGTGATAGCATTAGAAGTATCCATTTTGGATTGTTCCTTTATCACCACAATATTAACAACATTCTCATGTCCAGATAAGGTATTGATAGTATTGTCATAATGATGAGAAAAATTGACATTATTGTTACCTTTAGAATTGTTGCCATGATTGTTCAAATTTGAAAACTTTCCTTTCTCATGATTAAAGAAAGGTGTTTTAAAAGCTATATGATCCTCATTGTTTTGTGGCCCTTCCACCTTAATTACACCATTATCAGTTAAATCTTGCACCACATGTCTTAGATGCATGCAATCATTTGTTTTGTGTCCTCAATTCCTATGGTATTCACAATTATTGGAATCACTCCACCAAGTAGGCTTCACTTGTGGTTCATAGGGTTGAGCCCTAGGTAAGTCAATAATACTATTAGAAATTAGGTTTCTCAATGCATTCTCAAGTGGTTCACCCAAGGGTGTGAACTTCCTTCTAGGAAATGGTGCAAAAGAAAGGTTTAGGCTTATTGGCCTCTTTATTGTTCCCAATATTGTTATTGTTGAAACGCACTTTGGGTGCTTGGATTTAATTGTTAACTTGAGTAGGTCTTCTTGTGAGGGTTAAAGGAGTGGCCTTCAAATTATTTTCTTCTAGAACTCTATCATTGACCACACTTTTTTTATCGCTCCTCATCCAAAATTGGTTATTGTTAGGACGATTCCTATTTTGATTTTTGTGGGAGGTATTGTTGTTAGAATTCTTATTATCCTTATAAAGTGTAAGTTCTCCACTTTTGACTAATACCTCCTCTGTAGTAACTCTGTTCTCAATTAGGTCTTGGAAAGACCTAGGGCATTGTATTTTTAACCGATAATTCATCTCATTGTTCAAGATATTAATAAAGATATTCATCTTCTCCTTTTTGGGCATACTTCAAGGGTATCTAGAAAATACCACTCTACCTTTGTAGGAAAAGTAGAAATATTTCTCCCTCATGTTGCTTGGTATTACATAAACTAATCATCCTAACCTCATGTTTGATATTATAATAATAATGACTTACGAATTTAGAATCCAATTCCTCAAAAGTGAAGATGCCAGAGGGTAACTTAGAAAACCGCTCTGTTTCCATGCCTCCTAAACTTCTTGGGAATAACCTCCTTAAATATGTTGTGTCATGCATGAACTCCAAGCTCAATGCAAAATAATCCCTTAAATTATCTTTAGGATCGTATGCTCCTTCGTACTTATCATACCTAGGAAAAACAACATTACTACGGAATGAGACCATAATTAGTGTCTTGTCAAATGGAAATGGACACAATGACTTGAAAGAGAATGGTTTATGAGCCCCTTCTTGTTTCATTGTATCCAACTTTATTTGGAATAATTTTAATTTCTTATTCATGATATTGAGAGGGTTTGATTCATCTACTTTTTTCTTTATTTGATCAAAATCATAATTGGGAGGGAGTTTAGTCCCTGCTTGTCCTAGGTCTAGAAAATACTTTTCCCTATTTTGTTCCAATACTTTCTCCTTGATTTTCATGAAGAATGGGCTTTGAACCGCTTCATTGACCTTCTCTTTGGTAGCCTCTTCATCATTAGGGTCAATACTTCTGCCAATGGTGTCAGGGTCTACCCCTTGATTGTTAAGGTCAATTCCTCTTCCACCAGCCCCATTATTATTGACCTCACCATTTCCTTTGTTATTGGTGTTATCTCTATTGGCATTGTTGATTAGGTTAGGATCCATGTTTCCAAATGGTAAATTCATGTTTGGTGCTACTTCTTGTTTGGATTGTTGAGTTGGTGTGAAGAAATAAAAGTATCACTAGGAAAAGGAATCTCCTACCTTAGATAAGTTATGTCAGATTGTAGGGTAGACTTGATGTAGTGTGATCAGGTGAAAGCTGACATGAGCATAGATCGAGAAAACTTGGATTTTTTTCACCTCATCGATCAATCCCTTAATGATTTTTCAATTTGTCTGATAATGGGGGATTCTGATCAAATTGAACTTATGAACATGTAAAATATCCAAAAGGGTATCCAAAAATTTAATTAGATTGTTTTCAATCCCTCAGGAAATGTCCTACATTTTCCTTTCTTTGTTTTTAGGCATCACTTTCTTTCATTTTAGGTGTGACTTTACACTGTATAGGCGTTGACTATAATTATTGTACACGACACTCTGAAGATTTTAGGCGGCATTTTGCTGCTTATGGGAAGTATTTAAATGTTTGCACACGTCAATTTCCAATGACTTAGGCAGTATTTGACCAGTGTTAGGCATCTTTTCAGTTGTATAGGTGTCATAGAAAGTATTATAGGCGTTATTGAAATTGTTGTATATGACACTTTGCAGATCAGGTTAGTTTTCATTGTTTTTAGGGTTTTAAAAATATTAAGTCTGTGATTAGATCTATCAACTAGTATTCTTTCTTTAAAATGTAGATACAAACACAACACACACATCAATTTTTCATCATAACCCTAAAAAACAATAGGTTTATGTCTCAATAATTTTAACAGTTCTTGAACAAGAATATCTTCCAAACAATCTACCTAGATTCAGATTTGGCTTCTAAACAATGTGGCTCTAAAAGTTACCTTGCTACTTATCAAGGTTTTAATTATCATCTTTGTTCTAAAATATGAAAAGTTCTTCTACCCCCTTGCAGGCTTCCCACACGCACAAAAGTATGTTTTTGCACAATCTCGAAGGACTAGTAGAGGAAGTGAAGAAACTTAAGCACAATTTAGTCACTATAACCCATTAAGGAAGAGTGCATTTTAGTTTTAATAGTGGGTCAGATAGTTTGATGGCTAAAGTGAGTGTTTCTCACTTTGGGTTTTTCCCTCTCACCATCCTCTTAAGGATGTACTCGGGAGACATGCCCTTTAAGTCTCTAATTAACAAGCATGTATATAGAAAAGAAAAATTGAACTAAGTTAAGCAAGTTTGGGAGTTTGATTCAATCAAAAAGTGAAGAGAATATCCCTATTGCTTCCCTTAATTTGCAAGCACTTTGAAAGAATATTTGTTCATTTTCAACGTCTTGACAAGGAGGTTCTTAAAATTTGAAATGTTTGGTTCAATTTCCTCCCTTTCTTTCTACCACCCAAACTCAACACTTTTGGCTTTTTGATCAACTTTGAAAAGTTGAGAGCATATACCTAATTTTTTTTTTTGGAATAGACAATAATAGGGTGTCCCTTTTAGCTAGATATCAAAGAAATTGACACAATTTAAACAAAGTAAGCTTGATATAAAAAATACCTCATTTTGTAGCTAGAAAAGGCTAGGCGCTTTTTTTAAGGTTTTTACCTTGTTTTTTCTCACTCACATAGTGGCGATTGTTCCCTCTCTGGCTTCTCCAACAAGGTTAGTCCAACACAACCAAAAAAGTGAAGAAAAACCAAAAGCAATTGATAACAAAATGAAGTTTCTTTTCAAATTTCCAAAATGCTCCTAAGAAACTTAGAATATGGAATCAATTAAGGGAATGAAACTTCTTTTTTTTAGGCATTCATTTTAATATCGTGATCATAAAAAAATTCCTCCTTCTCTAAACTTTCCAAAATTTGAGCGTTATTGAAATGTTTAGAGTGTTTGCTAAATAGTCTTACCTCTTTTCTCTCCCTTGTGACCCTTAGCTCTAGTTTTTTGTACTTTTAGGTGTCTATTCATCTATAGAAAACACAAAAATAGAGAGTTAGAAAAATGAATTTATCAATTTGACAACAATAAAACACAGATAATAGCAGGCATCATTTTACAACTAGTAGGCATGATTTTGTAGTGTGTTACGCGTGACTTTGCAGTGATTTAGGCATTATTTAACAAATGACGGGCATTAAATGAAAAATCACAGGCATTACAAAACTATTTAAATGTGAAACAAAGTAGATCCCAGGTGGTAAAAGAATGATGCTAGGCATTATTTCCCAAGTTGCAGGCATTTATTTACATGTAAAGGTGGCACACTTTATCAGACACATGTGAAAAAAAATTAAGATAGAGGTAGAAGGAATTTCTTAGGAGTCACTTGTCTGCTGGCAGACGTCATTTTTTTCTTGTAGGCATCATTTGACTTGCAATCTGCAAAGTGAACATAAAAATGCACCAAAAGCATAGAAAATTTATAAAAATGAAAAATAGAGGCTCAAGGCCCCATGGTGTGCACCATTTGTGTGTGAATGAAATACACCTTCATGAGATTAGTTTATTTATGAGAAATCCTATGAAATAATAAAGACAATCTAAACTAAGAATTGAATACAAATCATTAAGCATCCCATGAATCTCTATTTAAGCATGTTAATAGAGCTCTCAGCCTTAATCTCTACTAATGACAGTCCTAGAATGAGAAATATGATAAAGATCTTCCAATCTAACTCTCAAATTCTCTCAATTGCTTCAAAATATGAACTCAATTGCTCTCATTGCTATGCAAAATGATCAATTATGCTTTGATATGATTTGAAATTCTCTCAATTTCTATGAAAGTGACTATAATATGGATACTTTTCATTCGAATTTCTAGGATTTGATGGTTGCAAAATGGCTTGTATTTATAGGATTTTACCAAGTGTAGGGGGTAGAGTCAATTGATCATGATTAATCCTTGGTTGAGTGAGAGGCTTTAAAATGGTTTCAAATGGGGGGACAATTTAAATGCTTGTCTCAAAGGTTGGTACAAAGAGAAAAATTTGAGTGATTGAGATTCAAAGTTCAAAATGAGTAATTGAGACTGCAAATTAGGAGTGATCCATGTGCTTTGTTTTCCTAAATTATCATTGGTTACTCAAATTCATGTTTAAAGATATTATGATTAATTAATTAAATTATCCATGTAGGAGAATAGGTTAAATTTGATTTTTGATTTGAACTATACAATTAATTGATTAAAATCAATTGTATAGTTGGATTAATCCCTTTAGGCTTATATTTAATCATTTGATGTCATTTGTTAATTGATCCTTTGATTCGAATGATTTTATCCCAATTTGATTTATAAATCTCCATTTGAATTTTATTTAGTCCATTCTGATGAGATTTGAAGCGTTTTGCTGAGATTTGAAGATTTGTTTGTTAAGAGAACACCTACCCAGTTGTAGGTGTCTACACTATCCATAGTTAGAGTTTGTCCCTACACAACATCCTATGAAAAATGTCTTCCTTTGGGAGGCAAATCTTCTTCCAACAAAGATCTATTAGCAAATCTGACTTGGGATGAATTAGCTTCCCTGATACAATCTTGTAACCTTCTTTGACACTGTATTCCCCTATTTTTTCTCCATTCCAAATGATTTTATTTTTCCCCAGTTTGAGTATAAAGAACCTATCCTTTAAAATTTATTTTAGGTTCAAAATATTTTCTTTAGGAAGGTCTAGATCTTCCTAATGCTTCCATTACCACTTATCATTTAGATTCAGACTATGAACCATGATATAGTCTTTGACACATGCCCCCCCATTTTCTATAAAAATATTATTGATTCTTTGTATGTCCATCAAATTTCTGAAGAAAGGATAGCCCCCCATGAATCCTCCTAGAATAGTGTGTCGGTGCCATCCTTTATATTCCAAGTGATGTGATCTTGTATGATGTTACTAGACTTGGATATGAAGTTCCACATTGTTGATCCCTTCTAGAAATCCTTGATCCTCAAAGCCTCCTCCTCATTAGAGTTGGAAAGATATTTCCCTCTTAAAATCCTTACCTATTTAATATTTTTCTCGTTCTAGATTTTCCAAAACAGTTTTTCCCTTAATGCCTGATTTTGGTATATTTGATTCTTAATGCCCATACCCTCCCATTTTGTCGGAATGCATATTTTTTCCCACACAATCAATGAAAATATATTTTTTGTGTCATCTCCTTGCCAAAATAAATTCCTTAGCCTCTTCACTATATCCATATATGAACCTATTGGTAATTATAGGAAAGACATAAGGAAGATCAGAATGGCTAATAGGATTGATTTAAAAATTGTGATTCTCCTTGCCCAAGATAACCATTTAGATTTCAATGAGGCCATCCTTCTAGCCATTTTTATCCAATAGGTTTCCATGCTATTGTAGACCTCAAAGATTTATTCATTGGTACCCCCAAATATGTACATGGGAGTTTCCATTCCTTGAATCCTAGGGTATTAAGGATTTGGATTGACTCTTTTTTTTGAAAAAACAAAAAGAATATTTGTGACTTTTCTCTATTAACATCTTGTCCTAATGACCTTTCATACTTGGAAATTAATATTTTTAATTGGACGGCGTCCCATACGTTTCCTTTCCCGAAGAAAAATGTATCATCTACAAGGTGCTGGTCAGTCACTAGTCTTACTTAGGAGGTAATTTGAATATCTTGGAGATTGACGATCTTCCTACCGAGGAATTCCACCATAATTATGAAAATAAAATGAGACAAGGGATCTTCTTGATGAATTATCTAAGAGCTTTCAAAATAACGATGAGGTGATCCATTTATGAGGATCAAAAACATGGGTGTTGCAATGCATTGATAAATCAAATTTATTCAACCTCTAGAAAATCCAAACTTCTCCAAAGATTTATCCAAGAATATCCAATCTACCCTGTCATAAGATTTCTTGATGTCTAATTTGACGATTATAGTTGGATGTTTATTTTTTGGATTGAGTGAATAGCCTCTTGGGTGCTAACAACGGTATAAAAAATGGACCTTCCTAGAAAAAACCCAGTTTGCTCTTCCCTAATAATATTCCCTAATAACTTCTTCAATATATTGGCTAATATTTTTTAGAGTAGCTTGTAAATGGTGCTGCAAGGAGAAATTGGTCTAAAGTCATCAAGTCATGTAACACTATCCTTCTTGGGGATGAGGACAATAAATGCACTATTAATTTCTTTGAGGAATATTCTTGAAGATCTGGTTGCCTCAAGAGCTTCTATTAGCTCCAAACCTAGAGTGAGCCAACATTTTTGAAAAAAAAAAAAACTAGGTGGAAATCCAATTAGCCCCGGGGCCTTGTCTGAAGGATTTTGGTCAAGTGTTTTGTAAAATTACTCCTCTATAATGTGGTTCATTATAATATTGTTTTCCTCATTTAATATCAATGTCGGAATGTCCTCTAACATCATCTTTTATGATTTTCGATGTAATGTATCAAGGTTTTTTAAAATTTTAGTATAGTAGTCCACAATTTCTATCATTATTTCCTTTGTATCCTCTAAGGATCCCCCCACTAAGCTGATCTTCTAATTTATATTAGTGATTCTTCTTTGTTTGTTGTTATTATGGAAGAAATTGGTGTTCTTTTCACCCTCTTCTAGCCAAGTCTCTCTGGATTTTTGTCTCCAATATGTCTCCTCTTTTGACAAAATTTCTTTGTAGTCTTTGAGGAGTTCCTTTTTCTTGATAAAAAAATCTATATTCATACCTTGATAAATGATAGTTCAATTAAGATCATAAATGTTTTGTTCTAGCTCTATATTTGGAGCGAAAATGTTTTTGAAGTGAGTCCTACTACATTCCATCAGATTATGTTTGATATATTTTAGTTTGGATACAAAGCAATAGATTTTTGACCCCTCATCTTGGCTTTGTTTCCACCATTGGTGATTTAGTAATAAAAATCCCTTATCCTTCATCCACATATTCTCAAATTTGAAGGGACTCATCCATGACTTATCTTATCCAAGGATATCCAATTTAATGGGAAAATGATCAAACCCCAGGATGTAGGTGAGATTGAGGCTTTTAAATCAAATGGGAAGGCTTCCAAGTCCCCTTTCTAAAATAATCTATCTTATTTATCTGCAATGTTGCTTAACCCCTTTCTCATGTTGTTCAAAGTGGAGTTGTCATTTTTAGTCTCTATTTCAAAGAGATTTTTTTTGGATATCCAATTTTTAAAATATAGGTCGTGTTGTGATTCCCTCTGGATCCTCACCAATTTTTATCTGATAAGTGGACTATATGATTTAAATTCCCCCTATCACAAAGTCCGTATCTGCCTAACCACTGAGTTTTTTGTTGATTTTGTCCCAAACTTCAAGCTTCTTTTTGTAGATAATTGAGCCATATAAATTTATAATTGTGAATTTTATATTGGAATGAAATATTTTTATGTCTCCCACAATCCAGTTAGGCCTTTCATCATGTTTTGTGAAAGTCACCCTTCTTGGATTCCAAAGGGTGGAAATCCCACTTGAGGACCTAATTGCCTCTTTTGATTATCCTGCCTAATTGCCTAAGCCCATTGAAAATTTTATTATTATCTCTTATCTCACTTTGGTTTCCTATAAGATTACTATATCTGCTTCAAAGGTGGAGATACAATATTTTATCACATGTTGTTTGTTAGGGGCATTTTTGCCCCTAACATTCCAAAAAATGATCTTCATTGCAACTTGGGAAGGATGTTCCTCTTTTCCACTTGCAAATATGTTGGGATTTTTGGTTGATTTGACTCTTCCCCACCTTCTGATCTTAGGGCTAACAAGGATTTATGTTTTCTTCAGAGTCTCTTATTCTCTCCACAATCTCAGAATATTTTTTTAGAATAGGATTTTTGTATACCAAGGTTAGTCATATTTGTACTTGGCTCTGGGATGCTGTCCAATGAAGAGTCTTGACCTATGTGACCTGAAAAAATCAACACCTCTTGGCCCTCAATTCTTTCCTTTTCCTCTATATACTATGAATCAAATAATCTTTCTACAAAGTTTACGTGATTAGATCCCTCTATGTTGTAAACTCTTAAGCTATTAAGACTCTCTAAAATTCCAAAGAGATCATAGATTTCTTATAGATTAGGATAAATCTTTGGGATTTTGTCTTCTTCCCCTATGAATTCATTGTGAATATTTTGTTAATCTCTAAGTTTTGTTGATGATTAGTGATCAACACTTAGTCATTTACCTAGGCAGTTTTAGTTGGCTATCACTGTGGCCAAGCTAAAACTATCCAAGGCCGAGAAACATTACCGAGTAGTATTCAGGTTGCCGAGCTACATCATGCCGAGCCAAATAGGATACTTACTGCCAAGTGACAGAGATGTCAAGTGCCAATCAGAACAATTTTTGTATACATGTCTAGATTGATTCAAACTTTGAGGATAACTGTTTAGGCCAACTTGTATAAGATTTTTGGGCTGACTTATGTACGCATTTAATATTTTCCTACGGAGTTAATTATGCATTTAAATATTTTATCCTATGCATGACCTATTGTAATTATTAATTGTAATACCTTGGAGGTATGAGTATTAGATCTTGATCATTGATCTAGATCTCACTACCAGACTTGAATAGATATATAAGATTGCTTCTTAACCCTATTTTGTGTGTGTGGAGAGAAGTGGTGACTGTATTTTGAAGTATAATGCACAGAGGGTTATTTTTTTAAGAAGCATAGATCAAGTTGAGTGATAGAATAGTGAACAACAGAGTAAAGACATATCAGATTGTGAGATCACATAAGGTACTGGAAAGAGGATATCTTTCATCAACATTTGAGTACATAACAAATGATCATTACTTGAAACATTCTAATAATTGTATCAAGTGAAATCTCTTAACAGAGTGGTTCTAGAAGACCTTTCTAAATCTCCTAACAGAGTGCTTACTGTATTGTAAGTTGAAATCCTTTCATAGGGTAGATTGTAATGATCTTTAGCTCTTAACCGGTCAGACCTTTAACCAAGTAGATTGCATTTTGTAATCAACTTTTGTAGCCTTAACAGGCACACATTATTGCTGCACTAGTGAAGAATTTTGTGGGTGTCATCCCCACCCCAGTTTTACCTATTTGTGTTTCTGGGTTACCAAGCTCTTGTGTTATGAGTTATTTATTTCATTATGTGGATGCTATTTGATGTTACATTAGATTCATATATGTATAAGTGTGGATCAATTTGTTTTAAGTGTTTAAATTTGAATATCTGATTCACCCCCCCTCTCAGTATCTTGCTTTCCCATTATTGTATTTCCAACAATTGGTATCAGAGCTTAGTTCTCTATAAAGTTATAATTAGCTTGAGGATACAGATCTTGAAATGGAGATCTACAAGATGGGTAAAGTAATTGAGAATCAAAAGATTGATATTCAGTTAGCACTACAAAAGCTTGAGACAGCAAGACAAGAATTAAAGAAGTCCTTGATAGAAAGGAAAGATATGGCCAAACAAATGAATGACACTTATTATCAGGAAGAGGACACCACAAATCTATTTCAGAATGGAGTTTCTACTAAGAGTGATGCAGCAATAGCAGATCCACTAGAAAAGAACAATACAGTGTGTGAAAAAGTCAGAAACTTGAAAAAGGAACAAGAAGCCCAATGAATAAGAATGTGTGAAGCTGTTGAACAGTAAAAGAAAGCCGAAGATGAAAAGGCTATGGAAGAAGAAGACAAAAGAGTGATGACTATCAGACTTGATGAAAGAACACATGATGTACAAACAATGATAGTCAATCAAGTTGACATGGAAAATCAACTGCTACTTGTGAATCAGGAGATTAGTAGGAAAGACACGGAGATTGTAAATATTATATCTAAGAATAGTCAGTTGAAAGATGAATTGAGATGTGAGAAAGAACTTAACAATAGAGTGAATGATCCCAATGCAACTTTGAGCTACTTTGAACAACTAGTGGAAGCATCAAGAAGACCTAAAGATTCTTCTAGATTAGGTGACACTGAACAATATACAACCACTGAAGAAGGAGAATCATCTAAGATAGGTGAAAGGAGGAATGCAAAACCAAGAAACAACAAACCTATTTTCCACCACTGTGGGAAACTAGGTCATACAGAAAACACTTTCTGAAGCAAGAATGGTAAGTCCAATCCTAAAACTAACTCTAACAGTTATTGCTTTAACTGTAATAAGTTTGGACATCAAGCACGTTAATGTAAGACAAAGGCAAGCAATGCATCTTCCACACCTAGATTTAATGGTAATTGTTATAATTGTCAGAAACATGGTCATAGAGCACAAGATTGCAGATCTAAAGGTAAACAACAATGGACATCAAAGGCACAAGAGAAATCACCAAGAAAAGGCAACACTTACAATTGGGACTACAACACATGGCACAGTTTTCATTTTTTTGGTGAGTATGGACATGTTCCATAAAACTACATAAGGACACATTTTAGAGGAAAGTCTAAGAGTTGGATGAATGGAAGCCTAGTTTGTCACAGTTGTCTAAAATTTGGTCATACAAGGAAAGATTGTAAGACTAGGGTACCTGCTCCTACTATTGAGAAAATTAGAGCACAAATGAACCAGACGTGGGTTAAGAAATTTGAACCATGCAGTAGTGAAGCTAGTGCAGCCAAGGTCACCCAATCCAATGGATCAGGTGATCACATCATCTCCAACTAAGCAAAAGAGGTATTTAAGGAATTGCATTTAAAGTTCTTATCTTACATCAGTTCCTAACATGAAATATGCCAAAGTCCATATTTTCATATGTTAAGATGCACCAGGAGACATTTTGAAGAAAAAAATGCCGAGAAGAGCTAATTGCACTATAGGTGCTGAGCACCAGTCATGGACACTAAGGTAAAGTTCTTTAGTGTGTGCCAAGTTTGTTGGCTGAGTGAGTTCTATGATGGATGAGTATGGTGAGCCGAGGGACATGCAAGTTGTGTTAGAAAGTCAAGGAAAGCTGGCTTGGACTAACTCAACTAGAAAAACATTTATTGCTTACCTACCTTGACCTTTCATGTCTATAAAGGATGAACAGTTTATTCTTCATTTTACCTTATGATTTTCATTATTCACGGAGCGATTAAAGCAGTTGCATAATTGATCTTAACAAAGTTAGCATCGAAGAATTCATCAGTGTATCGTCAGCAATCCTAAGGTGAACAATGCAATGTGCCACTTACTGGGGTACTTTGTTCTTCATTTTTTGAACCCTAGTTTCAAGATTATGGCTGCAAGCTCTTTCACACTAGTCAAAAGTATGGAGGGAAAACTAGAGCAAGTTTAGTTAGTACAGAATGATGTATGTGCACCTCTCAATTTTCAAGCCATTCCTGAAAATGCAATTCAGAGTGATCTGACCGGAGCTCTCTCATCCATTCCACCAAAGGTACTTATGATCCACGATGTTAGATCTTGTTACATGGTTAAAATTGGTGAAGTAGGTGATAGTGAATTGAGAAAATTCTACAACAAATTGTGTTTTGATGGATTTTTGAAGGAAGAATTCAAATATTTAGCCAACAAAGGGTTAACTCATGCCCTAGATTTCCCACAAGGTTTCAAAGATGAATGGATTAAGGTCATTATTATCCAACTTCATGATATCTATATGTGGTTGGTTAATGGACTAGTCAAGATAACTAAAAACATGATTCATTGAGTGACTGGATATCCTGTTGTTAACGAGAAATGGACAATGAGAGATAACAGTAAAGAGGAAATTACAGTGAACACTGGAGCCATATGGAATGATAGAGGTATGACTATCTCTACAATTAAAGACTTAGAACTTGATTTTGGAGTAAGAGTGATTGCACATAAGTTCTATCAGTTGAGTCGACTGGATAGTGTTCCTTGCACAACATTTGACCAGGCATGGAAGATTGTTAAGAAGAATCATACATATGATCTTGCCGAGCTATAGAAAACACAACTAGCCAAGAACCTAGCATCAATCAAAAAAGCTAAGAGCTCATCATGTAAGTTTGGATGCTTACTAGTCTGCATATTTTCTACATTTAGAATACATTTCCTAGATTGGGAGGCATCATTTGGAAAAAGGATAGACCCATTACAGTTTAGATAAGTGAATGCAATAAGAAATTAGGAAGTAATTTCAATAGTATTATGGGGAACTATTTTGTGGAATTTAAAAAGAGAATGAGATTAAGGACTAGGATTCCTAGATCACTAGTGGAGAAGCGCTATGAAGAAATTTGTTTTCTAGTTGATACGGATCACACATATATTCAGGCTATGACACCTAGGGTAGAATGGTTGGAATCATTTCCCTATGAAATTAACATTGATGAAGCATCAGTAGCCATCATTGCCCTCCTAGCCGAGGCAATTGATAGTATAGTAGAAAGATTTGGTAATTTTGATGAAGCAAAGGTAAAAATTTCAAGAAGTTTGAAGGAGGGAACCATGGAGAGAAAAAGGAAAAATATTGTGAAAAATCTAAAGAAAATGGTTGGTTTGAATAGTGAAGAGGAACCTTAGGATGCACCTTTCAGCCTATCCACTAGACACAGAGAAGATATATCTATAGAAGAGGAAGTCAGTGCATCAGAGGAGATCACTGAGAAGGGTAAGGGTAAGAAACTAGCAATTGTCAAAGTAACCAAGCTGAGTAAAGATAAATCTAAGGTTACACCTCCTGCAGATAATCATTCAAGGACTAGAGCATCCACTGTTACTGCTCCAGTAGTACAAACAAAAGTGTATGGAAAGAAGAAGGTTGGAGAAAGTAGTTCTAGAAATAAAACTAATTTTTCTCCTAAGGCTGAGCCGAGTAAACCAGTATAGCGACCAAGGAGGAGACTGCACTTGGAGATAGATAATGATGATGAAAAGATAGAGACTGATGAACCCATCAACATACCCAGTGCACAATTCAAGAAACCCACTAATATTGATGAGGTATGTGACAATTTGTGAAATTCAGTAGGGTTAGCTACTTTTAAATTCATTAAGTATTTGAAACTGAGTATTGGAGACAAGCATAAAGTTTAGGAAGAACTTGTATATATGATGATTACTTTTAAGTTAACTCGTACAGAGATAGGAAACCATGTGCCAAATGAATTATATTAGTTTCTATCGAGAAAATGTGAATTTGCACTTACTACAGAGAGACAGATTAGGGAAGGTACATTAGCCAAGGTGATACTTGATTTGAAAGCAAAACAGAGAGAAAAATTCATTGAAGAATATAAGAATACGTTTGTCCCTAAGCTTAGAGGTTATACTTTTTTGAAAAATGATATTGAAGGTTTAGTACAGTAGAGTACT
This sequence comes from Thuja plicata, assembly GCA_018584345.1. Taxonomy (NCBI): domain Eukaryota; kingdom Viridiplantae; phylum Streptophyta; class Pinopsida; order Cupressales; family Cupressaceae; genus Thuja; species Thuja plicata. The sequence continues at coordinate 850,965 of MU226462.1, forward strand.
AGGATTTGGAAGGAAATCTTTGGACTGGTAGTTCCAAAAGACAATAAATCTTATGAAGGAACATCTGATTGGAAGGCTAAAGAAGTGGAGATTACTGCTAAGCAACAAATGACACAAGATCAAATTGCTACTAAACAGGACAAGACTAAAGATGCATTAGACTCAAAAAATTCTGTTGATCTAACTACAGACAGTCCAATTGACTTCACAATTGATGATTCCAGCAATTTGAATGCTAAGGGATATGATATGCCAAGTGATACAAATATTGATTCGCCTATTAAGGCAAGTGAGACTAAAGGAAGAAAAACCACTGCATCTGGAGAGAGAATTGATGAGGAACTTGAAATCATAAATGATCAGATAGGAAAAGAGAAAAAGAAAATAGATACACAAGAGGTAACTTCACAAAATCCACCTATTTTAGAGATTGTAAAAAGATTTTTTGATAGTGTTGTAGTGATGAAGGATAATAGTGACAAGAATAAGGAACAAGAGGTAGTGCAAGTGTTGGTTGATCTACAACACTTTGCATCATCCAGTCCCACAGGTCCTAAAACTGGAGGTATGCCTGATCCTCAGACAATCTTGATAGAATTGAAAGAGGCAATGGATATTGATACAGACATAGGAAAAGGTATTGCTAAGATACAGCCGAGCATCAGCTCAAAACAATTGAAGAGAAGGAAAGTTATGAGGAAGAAGTCTCAAATTTTTGATGTCACATTAGATGAGGTAATTGTGATTCCACAATGGGATCCCAATGAATTGTTGTTTGAACAAATAGGGACTCTTCAAGAATTAATTAAGAGGAAGAAGAGACATGAAGAAATGAAAATAGAACAGAAGCAAAAGCATGTGTTACATGATATCAAGGATATATTTGCAAAGGATTTTGACTTGGAATATCAAATGCCTCAAGCTCCCATTATTGATTAGTTAGTTCACATTGTACAAAAGGTTACTAATGATGACCTAACTAGCAATGAAAAACTTCTACAATGGTCTGAGAGGAGATTCAAGAGCAAAGTTCTAGAGAAAATCTCAACAGAGATTGCAATGAAAAAGTTTGAACTTTCTACTCTTGTAGAAATTTTGGAGGAAGTTACATCAAACATTTATTCTTTGTACATGAAGCTATGTGATGTTGAATTCTACACAAAGGATAATCCATAGTTTTTTGAGAAGCTACAGCTCAATTTGAAATCAAATGGAAATACTTTGGGTAAGGATGCTACCTCTAGCTCCTTACATTCTACTAAGTTGATCAATGCACAATGAAGAATTACCGAGCTTATGGTTGAAGATGGTTGGATTAGGGCCAAATTGATAACCATTCAGACAAGCCTATTGCCTCACTTGGATGTAATATAGAGGGAAATTTTAGCTGCAAAAGAATTCTCATAGAGAAATTCAAATCTCTCAATTACAAAAAGTTTAGTGAGTCTAGCTGCCAAGCTAGAGATAAAATTGGAAGTTATGAAGATTGCCAAGTATAGTTGGGACACTACATTTGCATCCACCATACAGCTTCATAAAATTTTTTTGGACAAGTATAACTTAACCCCACCTGCAATCAGTGACAAAAATAAGGGGGAAATTGGTAAGGATACAGTATGATAAATCAGTACAGAACAGGTACATTTGCATATATTTTGAAGGCATGTATTCTATGTAACTTTTTGTATGTATAAATCTGAGTATTTTCTTAGGGGGAGTACTTCGTATACTTAGGCAACATTTTAACATTTTGATGGAATGAAATGAAGAAATGATAAGTGTGTTTTTGCCACTAATATCAAAGGGGGCGATTGTTAATCTCTAAGTTCTGTTGATGATTAGTGATCAACACTTAGTCATTTACTTAGGCATTTTTAGTTGGCTATCACTATGGCCAAGCTAAAACTATCCAAGGCCAAGAAAAAATGATGAGCAGTATTCAAGTTGCAGAGTTACATCATGCCGAGCTGAGTAGGATACTTAGTGTCAAGTGATACAGATGTCAAGTGTCAAGCAGAACAGTTTTTGTATAAATGTCTGGATTGATTCAAACTTTGAGGATAAGTGTTTAGGCCAACTTGTATAAGCTTTTTGGGCTAACTTATGTAAGAATTTAATATTTTCCTACGAAGTTAATTATGCATTTAAATATTTTATCCTATGCATGACCTATTGTAATTATTAATTGTAATACCTTGGAGGTATGAGTATTAGATCTTGATTGTTGATCTAGATCTTGCTACCAGACTTGAATAAATATATAAGATTACTTCTTAACCCTATTTTGTGTGTGTGGAGAGAAGTGGTGACTGCATTTTGAAGTGAAATGCATAGAGGATTATTTTGTTAAGAAGCATAGATCAAGTAGAGTGACAAAATAGTGAATAGTAGATTAAAGACATATCAGATTATGAGATCACATAAAGTACTAGAAAGAGGAGATCCGTCATCAACATCTGAGTGCATAACGAAGGATCATTACTTGAAACATTCTAATCATTGTATCAGGTGAAATCTCTTAACAGAGTGGTTCTAGAAGACCTTTCTAAATCTCCTAACAGAGTGCTTACTTTATTGTAAGTTGAAATCCTTTCACAAGGTAGATTGTAATGATCTTTAGCTATTAACTGGGCACACCTTTAACCAGGTAGATTACATTTTGTAATAAAATTTTGTATCCCTAACAGGCACAATTTATTTCTGCATTAGTGAAGAATTTTGTGGGTGTCATCCCCACCCCAGTTTTACCTATTTGTGTTTCTGGGTTACCAAGTTCTTGTGTTATGAGTTATTTATTTCATTGTGTGGATGCTATTTGATGTTACATTAGATTCATATATGTTTACTTGTGTGGATCAGTTTGTTTTAAGTGTTTAAATTTGAAGATCTGATTCACCCCCCCCTTAGTATCTTACTTTCCCATTATTGTATTTCCAACATATTCTCCTTCCCTACCATATCATTTGTTTGTCTCCTTATTCTATGATTTAGAGGATATATTTTTCCTTTAATTTTGATTGCAACAATCTCTCTATTTATCCTCCCAGCCCCCTACCCTACTTTTGGGCTATGAGAATAACATCTCTTTAGGGATTTACCATCCTTTTCATTTTCCAACAAATTGGTTGATTTTCTACTCCTATTGTTACTTCTCTTTAAGGTATTATTGTGTGACTCTGTTTCTTTGAACATCACCTCAACCTCACTAAACATGTTTTTAGTTTCCTTCAAGTCCATCAGATACAATTTTCCCTTCACACTAACTTTGGATAAGTTCACCATGTCACTTTGTTTAGTTTGTAATATATCAACTTCCTCCATGTGCTCCCCCTAGTCCTTATTGCTCTCATGGTGCATTTCCTCTAGAATTTTCCTTGTTTCCTTAATCTACAACTCCTCATTATTCTTCCATATTGTCATTGAGTAGGGGTATTAGTCCTTCTGACCTTCATATCCATTTTCTTTTGGAATGTATTTGAAATGATTTTATTTTCTCTTGCAGATTGGTTGTGGGGAACAAATGTTTCAGTTGTGACTATCATCCTTGGCTCTTCTACAAGTACCCGGTCTGTAATTTCTATGATCATGTTTTCATCAACTTCCCTCAGCCAAAGAAGTAAGCATTTTCCCATAAATCTATGAGTCAATCTAGATGGATAATTCTCTATCTAAAATCTACTACTATTGTTAGGATGATGCAGTGTTGAAGTATTATTTTTGTTTTATCCCACCTTGAGCAGCCCTATATAGCTTGGGATTAATCTTATGTGGAGCCCATTCTAATAGGAGATGATGATTTATCTAAATTAATCTCTGTGGACCCTCCTTTTTGGTTAAGAGAAAAAGGTGCCTCTAAACCTTAGTTGTGCTTGAATACCTAACCTTGTTTTTATTCATACCTTTGAATTTTACTACTAGAATGCTTTCCAGTACTTTGGAGTAGGTATGAGATTAGTTTTGGACTCTATTTAGAGAAGTAAAGGGTCAATATCCAATATAGAAACCAAAGCATTAGAGTGATCCTATTGAGGAATGTTTGATCTTTTGGACCCCAAACCGCTTGGATTAGATCTTGAATTGTCACTACTTGGGATTCTAGCTCTGGAAATAGCTCAAATATCACTATTCAATTCTCAATACCTTTTCTCTTTAGATTTTTTGAGTTGTATGCCCTATTTATACAACATGGGTCCCATTTCGACTCATCATACACATTGTTCACATGGAAGAGTCAAATTTATACTATTAGAATGAATTTATAATAACTAAGAGGGGAGAAGTGAATCAGTTATCCTCAGGTCTAGATGTAGCAAATAAAAATTTATGTATTTCAGTTCTACTCAGCAGCAGTAGCATATGTCAACAAATTAATCATGTAGTTTACTGTATAATGTAATTAGCTTGTAGAAACATAATAGTAAAACAAACCATAAGCATTCACACAAGTTGACACAAGTATTTAACGTGGAAACCCAATATGGGAAAAACCACCAGTAACATGCTACCAAGTTTCACTCTTCTAAAGTGAACTCTGTGAGGAGCCAACCCTATTAAAGGTTACAATAAAACACTGTTAGCTGTGACCTAGTTAAAGGATTTAATCACCCTATTATGAGTGGCCTTGTTAGAGGACTTAGAGCATTCCACCTGAATGTCATTTTGTTAGAGGATTTATACAAATGACTGTTAGGTCAACCTTGTTAAAGGATTTTAACTGATACAATGGTTAGAAAGTAATTAGCAATTGTGACCTGATACATACAACTTACTTTGCAAATTTAGATCCAATTACAGCTCTGATGCTAACTTAATAGATGGCCTGCATTGTCATTTCAATGTTCTGTTCTGTTTGGAAATCCGTCAAGCAATCACACATGCAACTCTCTGCTTCTGTATTCAACCTTCTCTGCTAGGTCATGCCAATCAATAAATCAACTATGCAATCCTCTTGTATAAACACATCCACTTACACACATAATGAATAACCCCTTGAGGTTATCATATACCTCTCTATCTAGGTCAGATAAATCCTTGTTAATCAAGATTGTAGATCTTAGGTTAGGTCAGATCCAACGGATCATTCCATCATTTTATTACATTTACTTCTCCAAAGTAGTCTCTAATTAAATCTTGAAACCATGCATTAATTATGGTTACCCATACATTAAATGACATGGATCAATCTTTAATTAACTTTACATATCCCAATAAAATTAACTAAGACGGCTAGAGATCTCAAATCTCATCATTAATCCAAATACTGTAAGTCGGCCAACATCACTATTTTCACTCGAAAATTTCACTAGTGCTCGGCATTGAACAAACTTGCTTTTCACAAACAACTTCACTCGGCACAAACAACTTTGCTCGACACAAACAACTTCGCTCAGCACAAGCCAAACTTGTTCGACACAAAATAGATAGAAAAACTGTCTTTGAAAGATAAACAACTAATTACTTTGCCAGAGTGCCAACTGATCAAGTACCTTTTTATTTTCCTCAACTCAACCATTCACTTTGTCTTCCTGTTAAATCTTCTTCATCAATCAATAGATATGGTACTCAAACAGATAACAATAGTCTCACCAATTAAGGTTTGACATCAATGACAAAATAACAATTGCTTGCATTGTCACTTTCCAACATATACAACTCTTCACTTATGTCAACATGAGAGTAAAACTACAAACTTGTGTGACACTTTTATAAAGGAGAAGGTCAATAACATGCAAACTATTCAACTTTAATGACGTAAAAGTGACATTTGTATTTTGAATTTGAGGATGATGTACACTGATGAAATGTGTAAAAATGGATGAAATTTATGCCTGTAATTTTTTAAATTCTTTTTGAACAAGAATTGACATAGGTTTTTTAATTTTTATAGTCCATTTTTTAATCTATGAAAACTGCTGAAAAATTTGGGGTCTACTTCCCACCAAACAAGTATATGCAAATAATATAATTTTCCTCTGATTTCAAAATATGTTATAGATAAAATGTATAGCTTGTGTAGAAAAGAAGAAAGATTCATTTTTAATTTATATTTTCTTCATTATAACTTCTCAAAGTTGAACTTATCTGAAATCGACAGTTTTCATCTCCCACCAAATTTCCCCTATCAAATCTACACTATTCAGAAAAAATGCATATTCTTGAAGAGGACTCTCTCCTCTAGAGTTAAATGTAAATCATATAAAAATTATAAAATAATAATTTTTATATGTTTAAAAACAAATATAAAATACCTACTTGTTGTATTTTGAAATTATAATATATTAGATCTAATCAAACTACAATAAAATTTATATGAAAATAATCTTGACTCTCAGCTCTACAATAAGGTATTTTTTAATATTTTTTAAAAATATTATTGTGTGTGAATTAATACACCTTCATGAAATTAGGATTATTAACTACAATTATATGGAAAGAAATAAAAATTCAATCTAAAGAATTGCATTTAAAATCCATGACATCTCTTGGCTCTCTAACTAGGCTTTGCAAGTAGAGCTCTCAGCCTTAATCTCCACTAGTGACCATCCTAGAATGGGAAAATATGATGAAAATGCTTGATCTAGCTCTCAAAGATGAATCCAAATGCTCAAGATAAATGATAAAATCTTAACAATTTGCTCTCAAAATGCTCAAAATACTACTCAATTGCTCTCAAATTGCCTATAGTGATGATGCTATGCATTCAAATTTTCTAGGATATATTTTTCCTAGAAATGGCTCATATTTATAGTAAAATCCCAAGGATAGGGGTAGAGTGAATTGACCATGGGTTAATCCTTGGTTGAGTTTGATCCCTAAAATGGTTTCAAATGGGGGGACCATTTAAATGGTTGTCCTCAAAGGGTGGGACAAGAAGACAAAATCCTCAATTCTCATTGGTTGATCAAATTATGTTGAAAGAAAATAGGATTTATTTAATTCAATCAATTAATTAAATTGGCCATGTAAGGGTGAATAGGTTCAATTTGATTTTTGATTTAAAACTATACAATTAATTGATTAAAATCAATTATATAATTTTGATTTGTCCCTTTTAGGCTTATATTTGATTTTTTTAATTTTATTATTAATTAATCCTTTGATTTTACTTGATTTAATCCAATTTCATTAATAAATGTTCATTTAATTGATTTTGATTTATTTTGAAGAATTTTAATGAGAGTTGTTGATATTAAGACACCTGGTGAATTTTAGGTGTCTACAAATGCCCCTCTTTGAATTGATGTGCAAAGCGCATTGATTCAAAGAAAACTTGATGTCTTGATAACTGATTGGATACTGATTGCTTGATTAATGCAAAACCTAATTGATTTGAAAATATGATGTGAAACTTGATGCAAAACCTTGATGTAAAAATTTGATGTGAAACTTGATGTGAAACCCTGATGCATAACTTGATGTGAAACCTTATTGAGAACTTGATGCGAAACCTTGATGCAGAACTTGATTTGATGCCCCACTGATAAAAGTTTGAAATTTCAATACCCCAGATTTGGTATAAAATGTAATGCAGAACCTTGATTTGATGATCTGATAAGATATGCCCCCTTAGAAATGAAAACATTTTGATTTCCCAATGTTAATATGATGTGATTGATGAAAAGTATATCTAAAAGATTGCATTTCTAAAAACATTAAGAAGAATGATAATAAGATCACAAGATGCCCTAGTGTGCAGAAAATGTAGATTGAGGTCCCGGGGGGTAAAAATCTCTCCAAAATTAGGTCAAAATAGCTTAAATAGGTTGAAAAACCCAAATTTACTATTCATTTTCACTTTTCACTATTGAAATTTTGCTATGGTTTTACTGTGATTGAGAGCAATGGTGCACCCTATCCGAGAGAAACGGTTTGAGAGAGCATGTTTTTATCAGAGACCACTCAACTATGGACCTCCGGTGAGTGATTTGATCATTCCTAGTGCATTTATTACTTTTTTTTTATAGCTTTTAATATCTTTTTTATGCTTTTTAGACTAGATTTAGTGAAATGTCATGTAGGAACGTTTAAATGACGCTTAGAGTAGGGAAATGTCATGTCCGCGCAGTCAAATGACATGTTTAAAGTTTTAAAAAATACATAGAAATTAGGTCAAAATACAAACCCAATGTTTAAAATGACGCGTAGGAAACCCTTAAGATTTAAATGACATGTATCATTTTTTGAATGACATGTAGAGTTTGCAAATGTTGTGTATGAGGTAAAGCAATGCCTTCGATACTTTAATTGATGCGTAGCATGCTTTCAATGATGTGTAGCATGATATGATGCTTCCACATAATGAAATGACGCGTAGCCTGTTATATGATGAAAACCTGATTTAGAATAAGATAAGTTGTCATTGATTGATCGTTTGAATAACCAGATAGATTGCCAAGCTTAAAAAGATGTGATTCCATGATGTTGACTTAGTGTTTAGGATATTAGGATAAAATCATACCCATGAATGTTTGATGTGTCAATTAGATTGATTAAAAGATAATACAAATTGGTCCTCTCTCAAGATCTAGAGGTCCGGAATGATAGGTTGATGTTCTCAAAAAGAGCGAGGATATTTTTAATGTGTTTGATTGACTTAGAATGATCCACAAATAGAAAAATACTAATATAATTCACTTCATTTGCAAAATATAGGAACACTACCGTAAGTTGTATGTAAGAAATGTAGCGGCTTGGGTCTTTGATCTGGTGGATGAGTTGACCCCTTCAGAGAGATGGATAGTCGAGACATGTGGGCTCAGATTCCTTGTAGATCTTCATCGGTTTTAGCTAAACCAAGGTTTATTGATTGCTATGGTAGAGCGTTGGCACTCTGACCATAACACTTTCCATCTACCCCTCAGAGGGATGAATATCATGCCAAAGGATGTATATAGATTATTGAGGATCCAAACTCGTGGAGAGCGGGTTTACTATGATCAAGTCTACGATGGTAGCGCATGTAGACAGGTATTCAGAGACCCTACCATTGGTGATGATAGTATTACATGGGCTCAGTTCACTTCATTTCCTACTTTGCCAGCTTTGCTAGGAGCCATGATCGGAGGACTTTTCTTACTGGATAAGAGAGGTCATGGCTTTTCAGTTGGATGGGGCCGGATACTAGAGGACTTTATTCCTTAGCCTCACAGATTAGACTGAGTATCTTGCATGCTAGCGTAGCTATATCATGATTTGCATGAGGTCGTATACAAGAACAGTGCAACTATTTCTACAAGTGCAATGTTATTACAACTATGGAGCTAGGAGCATATCCCGATTACAAGACCTATATCAACATGAGTTCAAGCTCACAGATATCCATATGAATTTTTGTATGATGGCATGATTGTCCAGCATCATCTGGGCAAGGTTTATTTTTGGTGTTGCACCATCGACGATATCGATCAGGTTGTATGGAGACCTTACTTGTTCTACAATGGCTGGAGAGAGGATGATGATGAGATTCTGTATATGTTTTCCCCTCAATGAATGATTAGTCGATCACCACTATGTATAGAGATATTCTATTTTGGGAGAGTTCTCTGTCAATATGGTTGAGTTAAGGAGATGCCACAGGGTATTGCATTATATTTAAGGGTACAAGGAGAGTGATCCATGTAGGGAGCTTAGGTTGATTTTTAGTTTTCTTGTACATAGATTGATCAGCTAGGGTATGTTAGATGGGATACAATGAGTCAGGTAGCCGATGCAGGGATGTCTATTGAGTATCAAGAGTGGTTCTCATGACATCGCTTCACTAGATTAACAAATTTGATAGAGCCGATACTTGATGTTGATTATCTATCTATTGATGATGGAGATGGAGATGATGGCAGTGGTGGTGGTAGCCCTCTAAGGTAGAGAGTACAGAGAGTACCTCAGGTACAGAGAGCTACAGGACCTCAAATGAAGGGTGGACATGTTAGATCTTGAGGTGGTGGGTTTGGTCAGCCTAGATAGAGGTGAGAGTAGGTTCCAATGCAGAGACAGGTTTAGATACTTCCAGCTACAGCTTGGGTAGGATAGAGACATATACGAGTGCAAGAAACTAGGCAGGTTCCTTTACAGGTTCCTTTATAGGGTCAGGATTAGCAAAGACTGACATCTCCACTGAGATAGGGACAGTTACCCCCTCAGGTGGATCCATAGAGTAGTTCAACATAGGTGATACCAAAGGCTCCTTTAGCACCATAGGCCCCTCAGGCACCTCTTGCATCTCAGGAACCTCCATTTCCTCCTATTGTTGATAGCTTAGTTTAGGATGTGAGAGGATTATAGACAAGGATGACTGTGTAGTTACATGATGGTTATATTAGGTTACCCCAATGTTACATCAGTTCTTGGCTACCTTAGCTTAGTTACCTACAAGTGCTATCATGATTTAGGCACCACCTTCTACTCAGGATAGAGGAAGTGATAGGGGTTATGATAGATCAAGGGATGGATAAGGTGCTGGTGGAGATGGATCAGGTGCCCCAGCTGAGTATTAGATATGAGCTTGATATCCAGATATTGCATTGATGTATCATATGTAGTTTTGAGAAGGACTTGATATATGGATTATTTTATTTATGTATCTTTGATATACTGATTTTCTATAGACATTTGATGATTGAAATTTATCTATGATTCTCTTTGATTGATTTCCCTTTGATGTTGACTGATATGAAATTTCTTTATATGCATATCTACATGATGTCTATGATGTGCTTACTTTTTATTTATGATGTGGATGCAATGTCTTAGACTATGACATAGATAGATGGATGAAAATGATGATTATGCAACTACTTCTATACGATTTTGATTTTATTATGATGTATGGTTTATGCATTGCAATGATATGGATGCAATACTTAGTGCAATGGTAAAATCAATGCAACTTAATTTATGAAATGCATTTCTAAAGATGAAGGATAAATGAATAATGATTAATGTAATTTTTCTTTTGTTTTTCTCTCAAGATATGGATAATGATTAATGATTAAAGCTATGAATGCAAAAGATAATCTCACATAATTGATTTGAAACCATTTGAAATTTGTTGATGTAGGCCCCAAAAATGATGAACCCCCTTGTACTTGAATAATATAATTAATCTAACATGAAAATATAATGAAGTGCAACTAAAGGACACTAGCTTATTGTGAAATAACTGCAAAAGAGATATATTTTCATCATTGAGTGTTGTGGAACTCATAGTTGATACAATCCTTACTGGTGCCACTGCGACCATAAGAATATGAATATGAATTTCATCTCATTTGGTAACCTCTTTAGGAACCTGGTACAACCCTCACTATTTGAATGACCAACTATGAGAGTATGAATACCTATTTCAATGGATTCAATGTTGCAAGTGGATGTTGGTATTAAGATATTGAAGATCTAAATAGAGAAGGTATCCTTTTACATAAACAAACAAAGCTTAACCCTCCTTCCTATATGAATGTCCCTGATGGTTCTTTGTTGACCATGTCCTTAGAGGAATTCACACAAGTTAAAGAATCTCCCTCAAAATAATCACACAAAATCCAAGAAAACATCATGCCTCCATCATCGCCAATCTAGTCGAAACATCATTGATTAGCTAAAAATACATGACTCGAAAAAGTCAATGAAAAACTCATCAAAAATTCCAAGTGTATCACAACGTATCGAGATTTTCAGAAAGAATTCCAAGCATTCCAAGCATTTAAGGTGTTGTCAATTTTTAATCCTGGTAAAATAAGTCAATGAAACTCAAGGATCATGTTGTAGGAGCAAACTGTTTAGGGTTGAACAATGATATCCATCAAAGGTTCCAAAATATCTCTCCTTTGAAGTTCTGAAAATCTGCTTCTGTTGTGTGACAAAGATTGTAGTACTTTTGAATCCATTTGGTACCAAAAAACCATAATGATTGCCCCCAAGTGATAAATTTGATTAAGGTGAAACTTAGGGAAACTGAGACCGAGAATGCAACAATGCAGCTGAAAGACATTACTATGACTTATGTAGAAATGCCAGATGCAATAAGGATATGCACAAATGAGATGGTGAAAGGAAATATGTACAAATGCGACTAGGAAAGACATAAGGGACAAAAGGTTCCTGTTTCAAGGTTTTCACCTCTTTGGTTTATTTCTCTTTTTCTCTTTTTGCTTTTTTTTCTACCAAGGCACCTATTGCTAGGTTTTCGCCAAGGCACTTTTCTCTTTTTTTTTTTCTTTTTTTTATCATCAAGGTGCCTATTTGCTAGGTTTTCACCAAGACAACATTTTTTTTTATATCTCAAATGTTTTTGATTTCTTCATGCTCAATTTTCTCCTTTTTTTTTATTTTTCTACTTTTCCAATGTTTTTGGCCTTTGAACTTTCTAATTTTTTTGTATTTTGATCTTTTCTCCTTATTTTTTTGGATTTTTACTTTTTATCATGTACAAATTTGATGCTGACTCATCTAATACTCTCAAATGATACTCTTTCCTTAGATATTCTTTCATCTAATTAGGTATCAAACCTCTTAAGATGAATGCTATTAATAGGTTCTCAGAATTCATCACCATCACAATCAGCCAATTTGTAAGTCCCCATTCCAAAAGAAGAATCAATGACAAAAGGACCAAGCAAATTTGCTTCCCACTTTCCTATCTTTTCTCTATCAACCGAATTTTTAGGATTCTCCCTCAATACTAAATCTCCCACTTGAAAGGTTCTTCATTTAATATGCTTGTTATAATTATGTGAGATTCAATTCTGATACACTTTCAAATGATCATAAGCTTGAGTTTGGTGTTCCTCCAATAATTCAAATTGTTGAAGTCAGATGGCCTTATAATCCTCATCCATAATCAATCCATGTAGTGACACTCTTAGGGATGGTGTTTCAACTTGTAAGGCTAGAACAACTTTGGCCCCATAAACCAATGAAAAAGGTGTAGCTCCTGTCGGGGTGTGAATACTAGCTCTATAGGCCCATAATGCTAGATTGATTTGAAGGTGCCAATCTCTTCCTGACTTACCAATTGATCTTTTAAGGATTTTGACGATATTCTTGTTGGTAGCTTCTGCTTGTCCATTACCTTGGGGATAGAAAATGGATGAAGAATGATGAGTAATATGGAATGTGTCACAAAGTTCATCTACATCCTTGTTCTTAAACTATTTTCCATTATCCATGATGATGGCGTGAGGAATGCCATATCTACAAATGATATGATTAAGGATGAACATGGAATTTTTTTTCCCTGTTGTAGTTGTTAAAGGGACAGCCTCAACCCATTTAGTGAAATACTTTGTTGCGGTGAGAATGTACTTATGTCCATTGGAAGAAGGTGGATAGATCATGCCAATCAAATCAAAACCCCATTTGTAGAATAGCCATGGTGTGACAAATGGGTGTAATTATTGTGCTGGTGCATCAAACATGTCTCCATGGTATTGAAATTTTCCACAAACCTTACAAACTAACAAGCATCTCTTTCTAAGGTTTTCCAAAAGTTCCCCATGCATAGGATTTTCTTAGCTAGGTTTAAACCACTCGAATGTGACCCACAAATCCCGTTGTGGACATGTTTTATAGCTAATTTTGATTCATCTTCCTTTAGACATCTAAGGAGCATTTCATCAAGACTGTTACGATACAATGTGTTAGAAAGGATGGTGTAACGAGCCACTTGTCTTATTAAATTTTTCTTTTGAGCACGGGTTTGGTCTATAGGTAAGGTTTGGTCTTTTAGGTAGGCGTAAATGGGTCCATACCATGGTGATTCATGTCCATTTAAAAGGGAAATAATTTGGGTATTAGGCAGGTCAAATTCTAGTTTAACCAATTCTTCCACCAAGAACTCATACCTCGCATTTTGATCGGACATTTGAAGAAAAGATGCGAAGGTAGCCATTGCATCTGCTGCTCTATTATTGTCACATGGGATTTGTTCAAAAGTAATCAAAGCAAAGTTCTTTTTCCAATCATCCACCAATTTCTTATAAGGCATTAATTTTTCATCCTTGGTATTATATTCATTATTGACTTGATTGATGACTAATTGAGAGTCCCCATAGACTTGTAATTCTATGACATTCCATTCCAAGGCCATCTTGATACCTATGACCAAAGCTTCATACTCTGCAATATTGTTTGTACAAGGAAACAATAACTTGTAAGATTTTGGGATTGTGTAACCTTGAGGTTTGATCAAAAGAATGCCTGACCCACAACCATTTTGGGTGTAAGATCCATCAAAGTATAAGGTCCATGTCTTGGCTTCCACATTAACAATCTAGGAATCAGGAAATTCCACTTAAATTGGATGTGTAGACTCTAAAGTATATTCATCCAATTGATTTTCAATAACTTGACCTTTGATTTCTTTCCTATCCACATACTCAAGGTTGAACTCATTAAGCACCATTACCCACTTTACAATCCTTCCACTTAGAGCTGTTTTGCTGAGTAGATATTTCAATGGATCAATTTTGGGTATTAGCTTCACCTTATGGATCAACATATAATGTCTTAAATTTTGAGAGGCAAATACCACTACTAGTAAAGATATTTCTGTGAAACTATAGTTTAATTCATATTTGATCAATGTTCTACTCAAGTAGTAGATGACTCTTTCTTTTCCATCATTACCCTCTTGTGCCAATAAGACTCCTAAAGATATTTCCGTTACTGATATATAGAGTAGTAAAGTTTTTCCTTGAATAGGTGGCATCAAGATGGGTGGATTCATCAAATATGTTTTCAACAATGTAAAAGATTTATCACACTCCTCATCCCATGTGAAGATGGTGTCTTTGTGTAGCAACCTTGTGAATGAATGACACTTTTCCACAAATTGAGAGATGAACCTCCTTATAGATTTAAGTGTTCCTTCAAGTGACCTCATTTAACTAATATTCTTGGGAATTTCCATGTACATTATTGCTTGTACTTTTTTAGGATCTACTTCAATGCCTTTTGTAGAAACAATGTAACCTAGGAGTTTTCCGGATTGTACCCTAAAAGCACACTTCTTTGGTTTGAGTCTCACTTTGAATTGTTCAAGCCTTGTAAAAATATTTTCAAGTATGGGTAAGTGATCTTTCCTTTCATGGGACTTAGCTAGAATATCATCCGCATAATCTTCTAGAAAGGTATGCATCATATCATGGAAAATAGTGGTCATTGCTCTTTGATAAGTTTCTCCGACATTTTTGAGACCGAAGGGCATCACATTCCAAAAAAAAAGTACCCCATGGGGATGTAAATGTTGTCTTCTCTTGATCTTCAGGTGTAATGCAAATTTGATTATATCCACTAAATCTATCCATAAGGGAAAACATAGAATGACCGACAGTTAGATTCACAATAGCATCAATGCTAGCTAATGGAAAGTCATCTTTTGGGAAAGCAAGGTTTAAATATCCGAAATCCATGCAAAAATCTTATGGATTTATCATGTTTAGTAACCGGTACAATATTGAAAATCCATTCTGCATATGAAATTACCCTTATGAATCCCACCTTGAGTAACTTTTCCAATTCTTCCTTGACTAAAATGACTACATGTGGATGCATTTTTCTCAATTTCTGCTTGATAGGCTTAACACCGGGTTTCACATTCAAATGATGTATTATGAAACTTGCATCCAATCCAGGCATGTTGTCATTTGACCAGGTAAATTTTATTTTCTTTTCTTGAAATAATTCGATGAACTCTTTCCTTTCCAACGGACTCAAAGATGTTGCCAAGTGAATAAATTTGGGATCCACTTTAGCACCAATGTTAAATTTTTTTGTGGTTTCAATAATTATAGGTGATCTTTCATCTTCATGTGCTGGTAAGGTATCCAACCTCTCTTCCTTAGGTTCCATAGTTGGGTTTTCACCTTTGGAAACATCCTTTATTTTTAGTTTTTCGGTTCTAACACTGCCACATGGTGGTTTTCACCACTAGACCTTCTCATTTTTTTGTATTTTTTCTTTTCATTTTGTGGATTGAGAGGTTGAACACCTGCCCCTATCATCTTGTCCAGAGTGAGTTCATTGATGGAAGAATTTTGTTCAACTGCATTTAGGTATAAGCCTATCGTATTGTCATTTGGGAAGTATAGTAAATCATTTGGCTCAAAAATATCCCAATCAATAAGTTCGGGGTTCATCAAGGACAAGGGTTCATTGGATGAATTATTATTTGAAGGATTTAGGGACATGAATTCATTTGATGCTTCATACATTGTATCATCAAGATCTATGACATGTGTGTCTTCAAGATGATCCATGGAAGTAGGATCAAAATCGTCTTCACTAGAGTCCTCTAGGATTTACATGGGAAAGAAAGCATGTGGATTAAACACTAGGTTAGAATATCCCACCCATGAAGGTACCTAAGGTTTACCTACAAATTTATTGTAAGGAGGTGCTTGTTCTACATTAGATTGTTGAGGTTCACTTGATGTTTGAGTAGAAGTCCAAGCTTGAGTCACATGTTCTTGATTCTCAACTTTTGGAGGAGTTGCATAGGTATGAACAACATAAACCTCTATGTCATGACAAGATTCTTTGGAAAAGGAATCCCAGTCATAATCCCTAGAATAATCTTCACTTTCAGATCTTACCATGTGTATATGTGCGCAAAAATCATGCATGGGACTTGAACTTTCTCCTTTATGTTAAAAACCTATGTCAAATTTCTCTTCTTTTGCCCTCCGAACTGGTTCAATAGGTTCTAAAAATCCTCTATGTTGAAATCTAAGGGTCCTCTTCCCTTATATCCCATTTTCTTCATGATATCAAATCATTTTCCATATTAATTAGTTTGGATGTTGATATGTTGCATCCTTTCAATAGGATTATCTGAATTATCCTCCTCTTAGTAAATTCATTGCAATACTTCATTATCCTCATTTTCCATTTCTTGTTTGTCACATTCTCACACAAAATGAGAATTATATTTGTGAGGTTGATGAGTTTTCTAAGATGGCTTCCCATGTGTCCTTGTAGATTTAGGTAAATCAAATAGGGAAACAAAATATTCCCCTACCCCTTTTGAGTGAATTTTGCATTGTTTCTCAAATTGGTTCATCATGTCACTCATATTTTGATAATGATCCTTCTTAGCCTGTTCTCTTTCTTCCTTAGTAGGTTTTGAAGTTTCCATTCTCAATGTATAAGTTTTGACTAAATTATCATTTGAATTTTGATCCTCATAACTCATCTTTTCTTTTCCCTTAATTGTTGTAGTTGAGTTAGTTTGATTAGGGTTAGAAGCTGATGTAACATTTGGTTTTGACTTTGAACTTTCCTCTTTATCATTTTCCATGGTATTATCAGGGATGACTCCTTGCCTATTATGAGGTATAAATATTTCATGACTTGGATTTAAGGCATTGCAATATTGGAATGGATTTGAATCTCCTCCAATCGTTATCTCTTCCCCCATGTGTGGAAATTTGATACATTGGTGATAGATAAAAGGTACCGCTTGCATTTCATGTATCCATGGCCTTCCCAATAAGATGTTATAAGTCAATTTCATATCAAGGATGTGACATATGGTATTATTTTTGATAGGTCCCACTCGAATTGGCAGAATAATCATACCCTTTGAAGATCATTCTTACTCATCATAAGCCTTAATGGCGAATTTATTTTTAGGGTTAATAGAAGACTCGGTTAACCCTAATAAATTGACAAGGTTTAAAGTGCAAATATTAAGACCAGCTCCCCCATCTATGAGAACTCTGTTGACCTTATTCCTTTAGATTAACACTTCTATATGCAAGGGTAAGTTTTGAGGATGTGTGATAGACATATCATCTTTCTCTAAAAATGAAAGACAATGAGGGGCTATGAGATGGCCTACCATGTTCTGAAATTTATCTTCCTCCAAATTTATATGAACAGTGGCCTCAACTAAGGCTTTTTCCAAGATCTCCTTGTGATTAGGAGGAAGCTTTAACAACTCCAAAATTGATATTTATGCTGGAGTCTTTTGTAATTGATCCACCAAACTATATGGCTTTGTTGTAGGTGGTGTTTGCTTAGCCAAAATAATTGGTGTTTTGGGACTAATAGTAATAGGAGTACCCCCTTGTAGGGTAACCTTTGAGGCTTTCTCACTTGTCATAGAATTAGAGGTTTCCACTTTAGGTTGATCTTTGATCACAACCACATTAATAGTACTCTCATGTCTAGATAGAGAATTGATAGTATTATCATAGGTATGTGCAAAGTTAACATTATTATTGCCTCTCGCATTGTTCCCATTGTTTCCTCCATTTTTTGAGTTTGAAGACTCTCCTTTTTCATGTTTATAAAAAGAAGTCTTAAAGGCCATGTGATCTTCATTAGTTTGAGGGCCTTCTACATTTATCACACCATTGTCAATGAGATCTTGTACCACATGTTTGAGATGCATGCAATCATTTGTCTTATGTCCCCGATTTCTATGGTACTCACAATGATTATTCTCACTCCACCAGTTTTGCTTGATTTGAGGTTCATATGGTTGAGCCCTTAGTAGGTCAATAAGTTTATTTGCAATAAGTGTTCTTAATACATTTTCCAATGGTTCACCCAAATTATTGAATATCCTTTTGGGTGTAGGTGCAAAGAAAGGTTTAGGCTTGTAAGCCACTTGATTATGCCCAAAGTTGTTATTAGTGTTGTTGTTATTAAAGGGAACTTTGGGTGCTTGATTTAAGTTATTTTCTTCAACTCAAATTTGGGTGAGATTGAAAGAGGTGGCCTTTAAAGTATTTTCCTCTACCACTCCATCATTGACCACTCCTTTATTTTTGTTATTTCTCATCCAAAACTGGTTTTTGTTAGGGGTATTGTGATTTTGATTGGTATTGGAAGTATTGTTATTGATTTTATTCTTGTTATCCTTGCAAAGTTTTATTTGTCCACTTTTTACCAATACCTCTTCCATGGTAACCCCATTCTCAATTCGGTCTTGGAATGATCTAGGACATTGTAACCATAACTGATAGTTCATTTCATGATTCAAGCTATTCACATATATATCCATCTTCCCCTTTTTAGGTACACTTCGAGGGTATCTAGAAAATACCACTCTCCATCATTGTAACAAAAGTAGGAATCCCTCTCCTCTTTTCTTTGTGTTACTTAAATTAAGCATTGTAATCTCATGTTTGATATTATAATAATAATGAGTTACAAACTTAGAGGCCAATTCTTCAAAGGTTTGGATGTCGGAGGGTAACTTTGAAAACTACTCCACTATCATGCCTTCCAAACTTCTAGGGAATAACCTCATTAGGTAAGTTGTGTCATGCATGAACTTTGGAATCAATGCATAAAATTCACTTAAGTGATCTTGAGGATCAGTTGTTCCTTCATATTTTCCATATTTAGGAAATATAGCATTAGTTGGGAATGGAACCGTGATTAATGATTTATCAAACAGAAAAGGACACAAAGCTTCGATAGAAAATGGTTTAGGAACCCCACTTTGTTTCATCATGTACAATTGCATTTGGAAGAGTTGGAATTGCTTGTTAATAATATGAATGGGGTTAGCCTCAACTTATTTTTTGTTTAAGTTTGTTGACATCATAGTCATGTTGAAGTTTGAGACCTATTTGTGCTAGGTCTAGAATGTATTTTTCTCTTTCCTTTTCCAACACTTTTTCCATGAGCTTCATGAAGAAGGGACTTTGCATTGCTTCATTGACCTATCATTGGTTTCTTCTTCATCATTAGGGTCAATGTTGCCCCCATTATTATTATTTAACCCTTGGTTGTTAGGGTCAAGGTTAATTCCTCCAATATTATTGTTGTTTAACCCTTGGTTGTTAGGGTCAATGTTTCATCCTCCATTGTTATTGTTATTTGATCCTTGGTTATTAGGATCACCATTTCCTCCTCCATTATTATTAGTGTCCTTGTTAACATGATTGATTTGATCGAGATCCATATTTCCAAATGGAAAGAACATTGTTGGCTTTGTTTCCTTTATAGGTTCTTGTAAGGGTCTTAAAGAAGTAAAATGATCACCCAAAAAAGGACACTCTTGCCTTAGATAGGATTCGTCAGGTTGTAGGGTCGCCTTGATGTAATGAGATCGCGTAAAAGCCTGCATGAACAAAAATTGATTAAAGATCTTACGCTTTTTATCTCACTTAAATGATCAATCCTTGGATGATTTTGCAAAATGTCCAATAATGGCTGATTCTGATCAAGTTGACTATACATAGACGTAAAAGGTCCAAGAGGGTATCCAAAAATATAGGTATCTTGTTTTCAAACCCTCGGTATAGATCCACTATATTCCCTTCTTTATTTCTAGGCATCACTTCCTGTTGTATACACGTCACTTTAAAGTTAGTATGCAGTGACTGGAATTGTTGTATGCAACACTCTGTAGTGAGTATGTGACATTTTCCTATTGATAGGCATTATTAAACTGATTCCAAGTGGCAATTTATAGTGACTTATGTAGTATTTAATAGTTGACAGGCGTCGTTTCAAGCTGTTACGCATCACAGGATGGTTTGTAAGCTTTGTTGAAATGCTTGTACGCGTCACTTTATCGATCAATGTTGAATTTTTAGGTTTTTTAGGGTTTAAAAATTTAATGTCTTTGATCAGAGCTGTTAGAGAATATTCTTGTTTGAAAATAAAATACAAACTCAACACACACATGAAATTTGCATTGTAACCCTAAAAAAACACTAAAAGTGTATGTTCTCGGTCATTTTTACAGGTATAGCACAAGAAATTCTTCCAAGCCATCTACCTAGAGTCAAAACAATATGGCTTTTAACAATGGCTCTAGAAGGTAGGCTTACTATTTTAACCGGTTTTAATCACACCTCCGTTCTAAATCATGTCAAGTTCCTTTATCCCCCTTCCCACATGCACGAAAGTACAATTTTGCGCAGTCCTAAAGGACTACTCAAGGAAGTGTGGATGACTTGCACATAACTTAGTCACTTTCCAATTAAGATAAAGTGCATTTATTTATAGTGGGTTGGATGATACCACAAAAAAAATGATTGTCTCCCACTTTGGGTCGTTCCCTCTCACGACCTTTGTAATGGAATTCTCGGGAGGCAGGCCCTCTAAAGTTTTATTTTATCTAGCATGTCTATGAAAAGCAAAAAATGAACTTAGTCCAACATCTTTGGGAGTTTGATTCACTTAAAAAGTGGAGCATATCCCTATTGTTTTTCCTTGTTACAAACACTTCAAAAAGGATTTTGTTCTTTTTCAACCTTGTTATAAAGAGGTTCTTATAATTGAAATGTTTGATTAATTCCTCCCCTTCTTTCTACCACTTCAAATGCAACATGTTTGGATTTTTGATTCACTTTGAAAAGTGAAGAGAATATACCTAATCCTTTGTTAGAAATGGATAATAACAGAGTTTTCCCTATTAAACTAGATATCAAGAAAATACAACAATTTAAGGGAATGCAAGCTTGATGTAAAAAATACCTCTTTTGAAGCTAGCAAAGGCTAGGCTCTTTTTTTAGGTTTCTGATGCTTTTTTTTGTCTTGCATACTCACCTAGTGGTGATTGTTCCCACTCCAGCTCCTCCAACAAGTTAGTCAACAAAACCAAGGAAAAGTGAAGAAAAAATTGAAATTGAATTGAAAATCACTCCTAAGTTCTTTGATCCAATTTTGCAAAATTTAGTTTTTAAAGAACTAAAAAACAACAAATTAACTCAAAGTGTAGGAAATTTCATTTTATAAGCTAAAATCACTTTAATGTAATTATCATAAATATGTGCCTCTTCCTTTAAGCTTTCTAAAATGTTAGATGCATGAATTTTCTTGGAAAGTTTGTTTTGTGCTCTTACCTCTTTGCTAGGCTTTATCACTCTATGTTCTGGTTTCTAGACTTTTGCATGCTTTTTCATCTATAGGAATGAAAAAAATAAAGAGTTAGAATAGTGATTAAATCAATCAAAACTTGATATAAAGCAAAAAAATTCACGTGACATTTAATAGCTAATACACGGTATTTCACTGTTAGTAAGCATTATTTAAAACATTCAAAGAGTAAATGAAATTTTACTACACAACATTTAAAAATGCACAGGAAGTAAAATAAACTTTGAAAGCATTAGAGAATGGTTTAAATGTGAAACATTATAGATCAAACATGATAGTTGACTATTCACAGGCGACACTTTGTTGCTTGCAGGCAACGGTTTACCAGCGTACACATCACACTTTATCTCACACGCGACATAGAAATTAAGATAGAGAAATATTAGAAACTACACACATCATTCAATTTCTCATACGCGTCATCAGATCACTCATACACGTCATTTCACCTATTTTCTGCAATTAGAGACAAAAGTGAAGGAAAAACACATAAAAATTTGATAAAATGATGTCAAATGAGGCCTAAAGCCCCACACTAGGTGCCATTTATGTGTGAGTTAATACACCTTCATGAAATTAGGATTATTAGCTACAATTATATGGAAAGAAATAACAATTTAATCTAAATAATTGCATTTAAAATCCATGACATCTCATGGTTCTCTAACTAGGCTTTGCAAGTAGAGCTCTAAGCCTTAATCTCCACTAGTGACCATCCTAGAATGAGAAAATACTATGAAAGTGCTTCATCTAGCTCTCCATTCTCTCAAATCTCTCAAAGATGAATCTAAATGCTCGTGATAAATGATAAAATCTTCACAATTTGCTATCAAAATGCTCAAAATACTACTCAATTGCTCTCAAATTGCCTATAGTGATGATTCTATGCATTCAAATTTTTTGGGATATATTATGCTTAGAAATGGCTCATATTTATAGTAAAATCCCAAGGATAGGGGGTAGAGTGAATTGACTGCGGGTTAATCCTTGGTTGAGTTTGATCCCTCAAATGGTTTCAAATGGGGGGACCATTTAAATGGTTTTCCTCAAAGGGTGGGACAAGAAGACAAAATCCTCAATTCTCATTGGTTGATCAAATTATGTTGAAAGAAAATAGGATTTATTTAATTCAATAAATAAATTAAATTAGCCATGTAAGGGTGAATAGGTTCAATTTGATTTTTGATTTAAAACTATACAATTAATTGATTAAAATCAATTATATAATTTTGATTGATCTCTTTTAGGCTTATATTTGATTATTTGATTTTATTATTAATTAATCCTTTGATTTTATTTGATTTAATCCAATTTGATTGATAAATGTCCATTTAATTGGTTTTGATCCATTTGGAAGCATTTTTAAGCATTTTAATGAGATTTGGTGATATTTGCTCATATTAAGACACCTGGTCAATTTTAGGTGTCTACAATCATTAAAAAGAGTAGGATTATTGAAACATCGCTTTTCTAAAATAATTTTATTTCTTTGGTAATTTGACCCAAATTGGTATAAAACAATAATTTAATTTAGACATTTCCAATTGGAAAAGTTTAACCCCTTATCTAACTTGGCTAGAATGAATCTAGCTAGACCATATGTTTGAATAAAATTTATTTTTAGTTAGAAATACTCAAACTTATCTATGTTGAGAAGTGGTCTTGAAACGTGACACAACTTTGTGCTTTTACCCATGAAGAAAATATGTTTGGACATAAAGTTTCTCAAGTTCAAGGCTATAACTATGATCGATCTCATGTATACATAGATAGATCATTCAACTGGTTAGAAAAAATATAGTGACATTTGCGTACACTATTTTCTTGAGGTGTGAATGAAAATAATTTAATCCTTTGACTTACTATTATCTATAGAAAAAAACTACATTTTGTCAAAATAAAATCTTTCTCATTTTTTGTTTTTAAACATTTCATTTTGTGCTCCCTGATTATCAACAATAATTTTAAATAAATTTGAATTTTTTTTTTAATAGGGGAAAACTTGTTTTACAAGGACTAGAAACCCAAGTTAGAAATCAAAAACAAACATCCTGAACTTATGATGAAATCGAAAGAAAAATAGATCAGACCCAAATGCAAAAAACTAGCAAAAATAGGAGATAACAGAGCCCAAAGGATAAAAGAACAATTGAGTGTCGCCTTTTAGGCTAACTCAAACCACTTGTCCTACATACACTCAGCCCAGTTAGACTTAGCTGAGTCCAACATGACTGAGTCTAGGTAGGTGTCACACTGCACCAAATGACGCCCATGTGGCCTAGTGGACTGGGTCAAGTGGTACTCAGCCATGTTAGCCTTGGTCGAGTCCACATGGTATTTTAAATATAAAAATGAACCTGAAGCCCCTCATTTGCACATTGAGGGGATAAGATAGCAGGTTAGGAGCCTCGGAGAAAACTCGATCAAGTTCCAGGCAGGGGCCCCAAATTTTTTGTTTGTTTTTTTGTTTTTAAACTTTTCCTCGCATAAATATGTACATTTTTTTATTTTTCAATTAGAACTATAATATATTATTTTTATCTTCTTTTTTAAGCAATAAATGTTTTTAGGCTATATTATTGATGTTGAAAACATAAAATCTACCCAAAATTTTGAAACTTAAACGTAAACCCATTTACCTAAAAATATATAATTTACCCAAAAGTTTAAAACATATAATTTACCCAATCCTAAAAACATATAATTTACCCAAAACATAAACCCAAACCTAAAAACATATAATTTAGCCAAAAGTTTGAAACATTTAAACGTAAACCCAATCCTAAAAACATATAATTTACCCAAAACATAAACCCAAACCTAAAAACATGTAAATCATGCAATATGGATGTAAAATGCAATGGACGGAATATTTTTCTTTAGATGGACACATGAATATATTCAATGGGGTTGTGCACATGTTTATCTCTATTAAGAATTGTATATTTTGATCTTAAATCACTATTAGTATAATGTGACATAAAAAGAGACAATGTTAGGTCACTTAAGGGATTGTCAAAAGGAATCAAAGAGAGTGAATTCAGGTTTTTTTATGCATGTATATATTGAACCTAATTCATTACTAATTTTGTTTCGTGAATGAGTTAGTATTTAGTCATTCAAAGCAATCGTTATAGAGAAATAATTTAGGATACATGACTATTATTAAGAGAACACCACAAAATGTTTTTTTCACAAAGATCATTCTAGATCTTCATTATGTACAACTATCAAAATTAGCACATAGCAAAACCCTAAGTCTCAAGTACTAGGTTGTTTGATTTAATTAGATTTCCATAATTCATGATGTTTCCAATGCTAATTTTTTGGTTGATTATGTGAGATTTTATTTTATGTTTCATTGGATTATTTGTATTCTTCATAGAAACCAGTCTCTTCATCTTTCATCTTTATAGTGTACCTTCTATTGGAAGAAACACGAGAGTGGCTGGTCCAAAATTCAATGATCCATCTTGTTACATCTTCAGAAATTTTGTCTTTTTGAGGAACTCTACGAATTTGTACCCAATTTATTTCAATGTCCATATCCAACATATTTATCTTCCTAATATATCTTTGAACATTTCTTCAAGATACGTTGAGTAAATCAAAAATTGCTTAAACTTGATTTCTATTTGTCAATCTCTTACTCCAAATCATAGTCATCAACGCTCTTCTAGCAACATTTGAATCAGAACCTCCATGATCTTTCCTGTTAACAACATTCAATGCATCTTGTAAATTTTTAATTATTGTTTATTTTACTTGACATCCTACAATTTCCTATTATCAACACCCAAAAACTCCAAAATTGGAGTAATTTCTCTTTCCTGAATAACTTTGCAAAAAATTATGGTTTTCCCAACAAAGATTTATCCTCAAAATATTTCTTACACATGTGTTTGAGATGCAATTTAATAGTGATGTTAGGTACTAGGTCCTATGATGCCTTATGACTCACAAGTGATTCCTCATTTGTCTCCATCAAATTTGGAATTATAGGATACATATGTATACCTCGACTACTACCAATATCCTCCCCTAGTTGAGGTGAACCTTCTTCAACATCGATAGGTTCTTCTTCAACATCAATCGGTTTCTCTTCAATAAGTTTTGTACAACCTTTCATTTGGTCATCCCATTTACAATCATATTTCCTTGTTCTATTCCTTTTATTTCCCATTTCTCAAATAGAAGTGATAGGTTTTTTTTTTTCTTTAATCCTTCTTGACTAAAAAACTTGCCTTCACACTCCTCTGAAAACAAAATTCCTTTGTTGCTTCCCAAAAAAACTCCTCCTAACTTCAAAAAACCCTTATATTTTGAAATAAAATGAAATTCACAATTGTTATTTAAAAAAAAAATCTTTTACAGATAACCTTGTCTTAAAAAAGGGTGGGTCTCCCACCCAACCATTGGCAGGGGAGGTGACCCCTAAGGGTACTCGGCCTAATTAGACTCGATTAAATCCTACTTGGC
Source organism: Thuja plicata (assembly GCA_018584345.1). Taxonomy (NCBI): domain Eukaryota; kingdom Viridiplantae; phylum Streptophyta; class Pinopsida; order Cupressales; family Cupressaceae; genus Thuja; species Thuja plicata. Next base: position 877,281 of record MU226462.1, read on the forward strand.
CGAGTAAGACTTAGCCAAGTCTGCCTAGGTGGCATGCCATGTTGGGAGGAAAACCTCCAAAAACACAAAAAACCACAAATTTTGCTCTCTATTTCTTTGTCAGCTTAGGAATGACTTGAGCTAATGTGCCTTCCCTTATCTATCTTTCAGTTGTGAGTGCAAATTCCCATTTTCCAGATAGAAAATCATATAACTCACTCGGCACATTGTTTCCTATCTCTATAGGAATTAACCTTAAATTACACATCATGTCTAGAAGAGCTTCCTAAACTTTATGCTTATCTTCTACCTTCATTTTTTCATACTTGATAAACTTAAAAATAGATAACCCTATAGAATTTCTCAAATTCTCACACACCTCTTTAATATTTGTGGGTCTCTTGAATGGTTTTGTTGTTATGTTGTTGGGTTCATCAGTTTCTATCTTTTCTTCATCACTTTCTAGATCCAAATGCAGTTTCCTTCTTGGTCTCTTAACTTGTAGGCTCGGCATAGCCTTTGTTGCAATTTTTTTCTTCGATCCAAAATTAGTCTCTCCAATCTTCTTTACATAAATTTTTTTTTTCTCTACTGGTGATGTGGCAGTAGATGCCCTTGTCCTTGGATGATTTGTAATGGGAGGGTAACTCTAGGTTTTTCTTTACTCGGCTTGGTTACCTGGGCTACTTCTAGTCTCTTTCCTTTTGCCTTAACAGTAATCTCTTCTTTAGATTCATTGACATCTACTTCTTTTTCCTCAGATACATCTTCACCTTATCTGTTAGATATGTCTAGAAGTGCATCCTCTATCTCCTCATCACTTGGCAAGCCAACCATATTTTTTAGATTTTTCACTATCTTTTTCCTCTTTCTCTCCATGGTTCCTGCCTTAAGATTCATGGATATCTTTTCCTTAGCTTCATTATAATTTCTAAATCTTTTTTCTTTCGTATCAATCTCCTCTGCTAGGAGTACTGTGATAGCTATTGATATTTCATCAGTGTTAACTTCATAGGGAAATGGCTTCAGCCATGATACCCTAGGTCTCACAACCTGAATGTAAGTGTAATCTGTATCAACTAAGAAACATATTTCTTCATAGTGCTTTTTTACAAGTGAATTAGGAATTCTAGTCCACAACCTCATTCTCTTTTTGAATTCCACAAAATAATTTCCCATACTACTATTGAAATTATTGCCTAATTGTTGAATACATTCAGTAATCTGTACAGTAATAGGTCTGTCCTTCTTCCAAACAATATTTCCTAGAGTAGGAAATGACTTCTGTACATAGAAGAAAATACACATTAGCAAAGAGCCAAACTTACATGATGAGATTTTAGCTTTTCTTATTGATAGTAAGTTCTTGGCTAGTTTTGGCAATTGTAGCTCGGCAAGGTTGTAGGTGTGATTCTTCTTGACTATCTTCCATACCTGGTCCATGTCTATGTAGGGAACACTATCTAGTCAGCTCGATTGGTAGAACTTGTGTGCAATCACTCTCACTCCAAACTCAAGTTCTAAATATTCAATTATAGAGATGGTCATACCTCTTTTGTTCCAGACAGCTCCAGTGTTAGCTGTTATCTCTTCTTTCTTTTTGATCTCTCATTGTTCGTTTACCACTGATAACAGGATATCCAATTACTCAATGAATAATATCTTTTGTGATCATAACTAGTCCATTTTCCAGCCACATATGCATATTATGAACTCAGCTTAGGACAACCTTAATCCATTCATCCTTGAATTCTAGCAGAAAATCTAGGGCACGAGTTAACCCTTTGTCGGCTAAATGCTTGAATTCGTCTTTCAAAATTCCATTCACATAACTTGTCATAGGATTTTATCAATTTTTTATCACCCACTTCACCAATTTTAACCATGTAGCAGGATCTAACATCATGGATCATAAGTACCTTTGGTGGGATTGATGAGAGGGCTTTGTTTAGATCACTTAGAATTGCACTTTCAGGAATGGCTCAAAAGTTTGGTGGTGCACATGCATTACTCCTTACTAACTTAATTTGATTAAGATCCTCCTCCATTCCTTTGACTGGTGCAGAAGAACTTGCATCCATAATCTCTGAAATTAGGGTTCAAGAAAGAAGAATAGGGTACCTCAGCAAGTAACACTTTGCACTATTCAATTTAGGGTTGTCGATGGCATGCTAACAAAAATATCAAAACAAACCTTACTAAGATCAATTTAGCAACTTCTTTGATCGCTTTGTGAATGCTGAAAAATTACAAGGTAAAAAAAATAGATTGTTCATCCTTATATAGACTCGAAAGGTCAAGATAGGTAAGGAATAAATATTCTTCCCATTAGGTTAGTGCAAGCAAGTTGTCATTGGCTGACTAACACTTACTCGGCCAACCAACTTGACACCTATAGTGTAGATAACTCTTTTTGACACTTGTCACAAACATGTCTTGGTGCATCTTAACATATGCAGATATGGACTTTGGCACATTTACATATTAGGAACTAATGTAAGATTTAAAATTTAAATGGATTTCCTTACATACCTCTACTGCGCAGTTAGAGATTGTGTGATCACCTGATCAATTAGATTGGGTGACCTTGGCTTCAGTGGATTCACTGCTGCTTAGCTCTATTTTCCTTACCCATGTCTGGTTCATCTGTGCTCTTATTTCTTCAACAGTAGGAGTAGGAACTCTTGTCCTACACTCTCTCTTAGTGTGACCTATCTTCAAACAACTAAAACAGACTAAGCTTCCATTCATCCAACTCTTAGATTTCACTCTAAAATGTGTCTTTAACCAATCTTCAGGTGCATGTTCATATTCTTCATAGTAATGAAAACTCTTTCTTGTATTATAATCCCAGTTGTAAGTGTTGCCTTTTTTAGATGATTTTGTTTATGTCTTTGATGTCCACTGTTATTTAGCATTGGATCTACATGTCATGCCCGAAATTTCACGCCCAAAAAATGAAACAACTTTTTTTTTTTTGAAGTAGAATTAAGGTCAAGAGGATCTAAGGGGAATCATGACTATGTTTCAACCTCCCTCAACCGAAGGTTGCCTTCTAAAGTTAAAGATACACAAGGTGTCACTTAATTATATATTTCTCTAGAGTTAAATTTAGGCTAACGTTCGAGGACAATGCAAGGTGATGTTTTTATGAAAATGCATGTCATCCATTTTTTTATTTTAATAGAGTTTGATGATGTGGAGAGGAAGACTCCCTGTGCTTAGTTTCTAGGGACATTCAGAAAAAGCTGGTAGGTTGATAGCTTAAAGATACTGTGTTTAAAACACCCTAGGGAAAGGTACTTTTGTAATATTATTTTTATGATGACTAGTATACTGACCACATAAAAATAACATTATAAGTTCTTAAGTTTAATTTAAAAATTTTAATTAGATTTTTCCCTTTAAAATTTCTCAATTAAATTATTTAATTATCATTTAATTTACATGAATATGTTGAATTTGATTTCGTAGAAAATCTTATAACTTAAAAGTTAAGGCTAGAAAAACTAGTTAAAACATTAAAAGTAATTTAATGTCGAACTATAGTTTTTCAATAGTTCAATAATAATTTATTTTACTAAACCCTTGAACTTCAATGAATCTCATAATAAAAGCAATCTCAATGGAAACATGATATTGTTTGTAGAGAGTCGTCTGTTGAGTAAGACTATAGCCCACTAGTAAATAATTACTAAAAGTTAATTTATGACAAGTCAACCTATAAATTCACTTTGAGTAATTATCCTATTGTTAAAGATAAATTAAATTAAATCATTACATTCCCCCCCAAAGAAATATATATTTTCTTAGGACAAATTAATAGTTTAAAAGAACTAAATTTTACATAGCACAAATTAAAATTTCTTTTGCTAAACAAAGGGAAAACTTCCCAATAAAAGCCCCCTCTTTTAAAAAAAAGGTCAGCATTAAAATTTGCCTCCCAAAATTTTCCATGCCCTAACCCTAATTTGAAATTAGGGTTGGGCTCAAAAATGGAAAGTGACAAAAAGTCACTTGTAGAAACCTTCTTCCTAGTTTCTACTTATTTTTTTGTTTCATCAAACGCTAAGAGATATATTTTTTTTCTTTGTTTTACAATGATCTGTGTAGGTCTGCCACATTCATGGAGCTAGAAAGAAGAATCTTTTATCACACACACACACACACACACATATATATAACAGTATGTATATATACATATTAAAAAATATATATATTTTAATGTTGGTCAAAATCGCCATGGCGGTAGACTGTGTTTGTATATAGTGGGGCGGCGGCGGCATATTTTTATAAATAATGGGCAGCGAAATGAAATCGTGCCCCCATTTTTCATGTTTGCAGAGACGACTGCAAAGAGGGAGGTGGGTGTCGTGCGGATTCCACCACTGCGACAGCCTGTGGCAGGTGTGCCAGCGGCTGTGCATGGGGATCGACCACCGCAGGGGGGGTTTC